>OZ022253.1:3451014-3516014 GCA_963978915.1 Caenorhabditis parvicauda
CATTTCCTGTCGATTGTTAGTGAACACAATAGCAAGGACACTCAATCAAACCCATAGTTAATGGTTTGTCGGGCTCATTGGCCTGTAGACCATTTCCGGCCTGTTGTCTTGTTAAGGACTATCCTGACTCGCGACGCTCAGAACCTCAATCTCTAGAATTCCCAGACCACCCTCGTCGTTCTTTTACAAGCGACACCAGCTGTCACCATTTTTGTGCGTTTTCTCACACTCATCACCGCTTTGTCATTTTTCACTCTGAACGAAACATTTTGCTTTTAACCTCGCTACGTTCATACTACTCTTCTAACCTCTGGAAATCCCACGTCACCCTAGTTCTTCCACATCATCTGCCGCCCAATTTGGTGTATTTTCCTCTCTCATTTTAATTTGTAAATTTTGGTTTCACCTCGCTACGCTCCGACTACTCTTCTAACCATTAGAATTCCCTGGCCACCCTTGTTCTATTACAAGCCACACCATCTGCGCCAATTTAGTATTGCGAACGCTGGGGTCAAGCACACAATCGTTTTTTTTCTCCAGCCTGTCATTAATCAGAACCGAATTAATCATTCATCAAGGGTAATCGGTTAAGACCGGTTTTTTGGCAACTTTTACAGTGTGTTTAAGATGCTAAAGGTGATGTTTATTGTTATTTATCGTTGTTATGCTGATGTTTATCCCTCGCTTCGCTCGCTTGAGAGTCCATATTTTATCTGGACCACTACCATGATGTTGATTCCTTGCTACGACCGTTCTTATGTTCATATTTTTTTGGACACAGTGTACACCATTAGTATTTCTTCCATGAAGCTCTCACAAGAGACACCTTTTTCTGATGACAAATCCAGTTTTCACAGCTTTTATCACCAGAGCACATTGTCAATTTGTAGCGCACTGCGAGAGGTACAGCTGGTATGTTTTAAAGTGAACAAGTAATAAATGGGACAACAATAGGTGGGAGGGCTACTGATTGATCCTTAGGTCACTTGGGTTAACTTTTGTTTGCTTCTCTGCTCTCTCTCTCTCCCGCTCTCTCTTCTCTCTCTAGCTCTCTCCCCCTCTCTCTCTCTCCCTCCTCTCTCTCTCTCTCTCTCTCATCTCTCTCTCTCTCTCTCTCTCACATCTCTCTTTCTCTCTCCTCTCTCCCTCTCTCTCTCCTCTCTCTCTCCTCTCTCTCTCTCTCCTCCTCTCTCTCTCTCTCTCTCTCTCTCTCTCTCTCTCTCTCTCTTCCTCCTACTCTACCGCTACTTCAACAAACATCATTTTTAATCCGCTTAAAACGCGTTTCAATTGAGTTTGACACAATTTTCCGCTACCAAACCCGTGTGGTGTTCCTTCCATCCCTGGTACCAACCTCGATTATAAAGACCTTGCCCGGCAGTCCATGTAATTAGTCATGATGACCCCCGTCGCTGTATCCCACAATTCCAGCCCCCCTCAATGACGATCGGTCCGCTGCACAAAAAGAGCCGGAATGAGCTCGGCGTTCATTTTTATGTCTTTTCCGACGCCTGTCGCTGGTTTTATCGTCTCTGCCCGTGTTCTGAGAAGCTCGTTTGGAGCAGAGAGAAAAGATTCTACAACAAAATTCAAAGTACAACTTGTGTTTTCACCTGCGTAAACAAGTTTTTTCAATGATCACACCATTTTAGCACGAGGAGAGGAAAAACTGAAAAAAAAAACAAAAAATTAAAAATTAAATTTCATCTCTCTAGCTACAGTAACTTATTGATCTGCTCATTTTTTCTTTCCTTCTTCCGCCTTTTCTCGTTTTACGCTTGTGTTTTCCTTCATTCGATCTTTCCAAAAACAGAAATTAAAGAAAATATTTCAGATTTACACCTGGTCGATCTCGAGACTATTGGGGCTGAACTTCTATATTCGTATGTTTTACCTGTTCAAAAGTTCTGATTTTTCACATTACTATGGTCAATCATTCTCCCAATAAAATTCGAAATTTCTTCAAAAACCTTTTATCAAACAGGTCATTCTAGTGGAAATGGAACAATTGGGTTCGTTTTCATTCATATTCCCCAAGGAAATGTTCACTTTATAAAACTTAAATGAGAGAACATATCAAAATCCCTTTTTGTGTTTAGTTTGATATCTTTTGTCGAACTGCCAGAAGGAAGGGGGGGAGAGTTTCATTCCTGCAAAAGGATACTCGTCTCTGCTTCTCTCGCCCTTTCCCCCCGTCTCGCGCACTCTCGTACTCCCGTTTCGCAACTGCCCAGTTATCTTTTTTTAACTGGGAACACGCAAAAGTTGTGTGTTTCTCCGAATGAGAACTGGGTTGGTGTACATAAAGTGATTGAGTCACCCCATTCACTCCTTTCGAAATTGAGAAATCTTTGAAGTCGTTCACAATTTTCACTATTACTTCCATTTTCACCACAACAAGATTGAAAATATACAATGTTGAATATTTTTCAGTAAAAAAACGTTTGTCAAACTCTCAATATCTTCTCAAAAACATTCAATATTTCGAAAAATCTTGAAAAAAGTTTCTCCTTTTCTTAATCTGTTTTATTTCATGTAAATGCTGTCTTGAACACTAGAAATATTCCCCAAATTCAAAATATCATCGAAAAAACCTTTTCGAAGTAAATTTCTCTTCCTTAGTTTTATATTGTCACGAAAATGGAACTGACAACTTTTTTTCACAAAAAATAAGAAACAAGAATGAGACATTTTCATGGGCTCTTTCTCTCTCTCTCTCTCTCTCTCTCTCTCTCTCTCTCTCTCTCTCTCTCTCTGTCTCTCTGTCTCTCACTCACTCTCTCCCTTTCTCTCTCTCTCTCTCTCTCTCTCTCTCTCTCTCTCTCTCTCTCTCTCTCTCTCCCTCTTACTCTTTCTCTTTCTCTTTCTCTCTCTCTCTCACTCTCTCTCTCTCTATCTCTCTCTCTGTCTCTCTGTCTCTCACTCACTCTCTCCCTTCCTCTCTCTCTCTCTCTCTCTATCTCTCTCTCTCTCTGTCTCTCTGTCTCTCACTCACTCTCTTCCTTCCTCTCTCTCTCTCTCTCTCTCTCTCTCTCTCTCTCTCTCTCTCTCTCTCTCTCTCTTCTCTTTTTTTTTTCTCTCTTTCTTTTTCTCTCTCTTTCTCCCTCCCTCTCTCTCTCTCTCTCTCTCTCTCTCTCTCTCTCTCTCTCTCTCTCTTTCTCGTCTCACAAGTTCATTGAATCGGGGCTACCCCAGTAGTTTCACAGTGCTATTTGTTTTCTTGTACACGCCCGGTCCATTCCCGGTCTATTGTTATCCTCCCACCTCACCTTACCGACCACTCATTCAGCCTCATTTCAAGGCCGCTCAACCTCAACTTTTTGCAAACTTGTCAAAACATTCGACTCATTTGCATGCTCCAAACGCATGTGTACACCGCTTCCGGCGTCTCTAGAAAATTACGATTAGTGCGCTTAATTTGTAAAATTCTATGGGAAACGACTCTAAATTAGGTGTTAAGTGTGTTGGCACTAATTTTTTCTGATGAAAATGACACCAAATCAAGCCCTAAGCGTTCAAGAGTATTCAATGTCAAAAATTGCTTTCAAATCGTGAAATTATCAGAAAAATGTTTTCAAAGTGGACGATTTTTTAATTTGCAAAATTTCTGATGAAAACTACCCTAAATCAAGTCCTAGACGTCCTAAGCTTCATAAATTCTGCAAAGAAACTACTGGTAATGTACTGAATTGGAAAGGTTTACGGAAAAGAAACTCTAAATAATGTTCATTTAGAAGTTCCAATTCAATTTCATCAAAAACACTTCAAAACTTGATAAAAAAGAAATTTATATACTTTTTTTCATGGTAAAAGTATTATCTTTTAGTCAATTGAATTCTACGAGAAAAAAGACTGAAAGGATCAAATTATTCAGAATTAAGATTTATCTTGCATTTCTACAATTTTCGAGACATTTTTTTCTAAAAATTTTTTGAGTTTCTTCGGTTTTATAAAAATTATCTCCAGTGTCTTCAGTATTCAATAGTATGACTCTCACTCACTACAGTATGTAAGGGCCTCCGGAAGCCGGTGTAGTCGGATAAGCCTAAGCCTAATGGTACCCTTCATACCACCTGGCCTTGTTTGACCTCATCTGTTCACACATAAATTTTGCTACCTCATTTGTCCATGCTCACCTGCTTTTTTGCTCATTCTATGAAAATCTCTACATAAATTGCTTATTTCCCCCTTCAAAAACTATTTTTCATCTAAATTTTTATCATCTCATCGTTCAATTCATGAAAATCTCTACATAAATTGCTTATTTCCCCTTAAAACCACTCTTTCACCCAAATTCTTTCCAACTCATCGTTCAATCAATGAAAATCTCTACATAAATTGCTTATTTCCCCTTCAAAAACTATTTTTCATCTGAATTCTTATCATCTCATCGTTCAATTCATGAAAATCTCTACATAAATTACTTATTTCCCCTTCAAAAACTATTTTTCATCTGAATTCTTATCATCTCATCGTTCAATTCATGAAAATCTCTACATAAATTGCTTATTTCCCCTTAAAAAACATTTTCTCATCTATATTCTTATCATCTCATCGTTCAATCCATGAAAATCTCTACATGAATTGCTCATTTTTTCTTAAAATCCAGATTTTCATCTGACTTCTTTCGAGTTCATCGATCATTCTTTGAAAATATCTTCATGATTTCTAACTTCTCACATTTTTCTCGAAAGATCTGTTGAATTCAGTCCATTTTCAAAAAATGATTCTTAAAAAATTGAGGTTAATTTTTTAATTTGATCCTTTTTCTCTAGAACCATGTTTTCGTCGAATTTAATATTTGACATTTCGATAGTTCACTTAAGAATCAAAAATAGAAATAATTCCCCACATTGTCCACCTCCATTACACCTTTTGACCCAAATATCTTCATCCATTTATTTTCTTGACAATTATTCTATCTCTATATTTCTACTATATTACTAGCTATAACTATATTCAAGGGCTTTTATTCAAACTTTTCTTAATAATTATCGATTTGCTTCACCCTGTTGTCTTGTTTAATTCATACTATTGCCCCTACTCTCGCTACGCTCAGGAATCTTGATGGATCAATTTTATCTGAAAATCATGTTCCAGTCTTACAATATGTGTATAGAAACGTTCACACGAAGGTTCTTTCATAATAGCTTCCAACTTTATCCGTAGACGATTTTTTCCTAATGTACCCTTATTAAAATTTTCCGATTCTTTCAACTTTCTCTTTATTACTTTATTTTGGTCATTTTCTCAACACTTACCTCCAAATCACAAAGATTCCCTTAATTTGTCTGCTTTTTAGCAAGATTTTCTTTAGTTGACTTCATAAAAAACACCACTGTTTCATTATGTTTGCTCGAAAATTGGACCCTTTCTTCCATGTTTTCCCATCGCTTTTATTATTTATACAGAGATGGATGTTCCCATGCTTTTTCCTCTGAACTTGTCGAAAATTTGACTTTTTGTATATCTTTATCCATAAATTCCCATCATTCTTTTTCTCATAATGTTTTAAGTATGTCTCTGGATTTACCCGTGTCTTGATCGGTTTCGATTTTAGGTAACTCCTATTGGCACTTTCGATGTTTTCAAACTGTTTTGATAGCTTTTACCGACCCTTTTTTCCCGTATTTTCATCACCTTGCTCTACTTAAGTTCGTTACCCATTGACACATCATTGACCTCTTCCCCTTCGCACTAAAATTGAGAAGTGCGAATACTTGTGTTGTTGACTTTGTCACCTTATACTAACGTGTTTGAGGACTCGGAGGTTCTTCTTCACTAGAAGTGTATTCTAGAGATGACTTTAGTGAGTAGGAGGGATGGTAATGTAGTGGACAATGTTCTTGCTAACACCCGGAGATCTCCATAATAAATTTGTCGCCGGTACGTCACCGATACGTCGCCTCCCTGTTACCATTTTATATAGCATTCGATAACGGCGACGTTCCGGTGACAATGCGGTGACGTTCCGGTAATAATATGGCAAAATCATTCATTTGTTGCTGGTACGTCGCTGTTTTGTCGCAGGTACGTCACCGTATAATCGCCTGTACGTGGCCATATTGTCGTCGTTTGGTAAGGCATACCGAATGGCGACAAAAATATTATGGAGGATTGTATGATTTCCATCTCTCAATCGATCCAGCCATGATTGTGTGAACGGAGTTTATAACATGTTGTCCTAGCGATGTTCAGTACTTTGCACACCTCGGCAAAGACATAAGACAAAAAACCGCTTCGCAACCGCATTGCGGGCCTCCGCTTTCATTTTCGAAAGTGTTTGTATTTTAATAAATGTTTCACTTGACATTATGATCCGTTGCGGACTGTTTCCAACAATAGTTTTACCTATTTCAATCATTTTCCCATTACGATTCTTGAATCGGGGATGAAAAAAAGGGGGAAAAGTAAAATTTTTCTTTCTTGTTCTTTATAGCACATTTAAATATGGTTAATTACTATTCTTCACTTTTGAAATGTCTAATGTTTAAATGGCATTCGCTCTATATTCAAATGATTTTTGAAGTCATCTCAGAAACGCCTAATATTTGAATGGAATTCAAAGGTGCCATAAAGATATCTCAGATGTCTTTAATTAACATTTGGAAAAAATAATGACACGTAGAGGAGCCATAAAAAATTTCAATGATCTTTAAAGATTCTTGGCACCTTTAAACCACTTTTTTTCCTGAGATGTTTCCCCAGTACTTTGATATGAAGATCCCAAGCGCATCTCTACTGCCTTATTACTTGTAGGAATTGAAGCTTCAAGATGAAATTAAGTGATTAAATGCAGTTGAAAAGTGTAACCAAAGCAAATCGATAGACTAGATCAAATTTCAGTTAATGTAGTTCAGAAAATTTCACTTTTCCTACTTTTTTCATCGCGGATGCACAAATCGTAACGTAAAAAATGCTTGAAGTAAGCAAAACTATCGTTGTAAACAGCCCACAACGTTCATTATGTCAAGTGAAGCATTTATTAAAGTACAAACACTTTCAAAATTGAATGCGGAGGTCGCAAAGCGGTTGCGAAGCGTTTTTATTGTCTTATGTCTTCGCCTAGATGTGTGAAATGCCACAAGACTCACTTTTCACTACTTTGTACTGAACGGGGACCAGCAGCGAACCAGTACTGCTTACTTGTAAAAATTTAAAAGTTCAGATTAATCTAGTTTTTTAAAAATGTATATCACAATGATATTATAGAACTTTTAAAATGCCCTGCAGAACTCACTCATCGCTGGGCGTGGTTTCCTTTTCCAGAAAGTTTCTACTGATAAACATTTCCGTTGATTAGAAGTGTTTAGTTCCGTCTTATCATGATTATTTTTCTCGGGCTTCAGCATTCGGGGTTTATTGGCAGAAGTAAAAACGAAGCTGTGTATTTTGCCAGGTCGTTGAAACTTGAATTTGTCTCATGTTGGAACATGATTCATATTAAGATTTGGTTTTTTCTGATGTTAGTAATCATAAAGTTATGCGTTCGAAGAATGCTATCCCCTTAGGGAACCGTACCTAGGACTCGATTTTTGTAGTTAAGGATACTACCGACTTTATCATTGTTCGTTCTAATTTTTAAAAAATAGACTATATCAACTCCTTGAGAAATCTCGCCCAGTTACTACCGACTCTACCATGATTCGTTCTCAATTTTTCGACTTATTCAGAAGTAATCATGGAAAGTAACCATTGAAAAATACTTTCTTCTCAAGGGACCGTACCCAGACTTAATAATAATAACTTTATTCATGTAGAAAAAAATAAAGTTTATAAGCTTCATGACGACCAGCAATAGTCGCCATGAGCACAGATAATGGGCGTGGGAACCGTAGGAGAACCTTTAAGAAACTTTAATGTTCATAGTCAAAGCTGCTACCTGCTACTCCATAAGTCTTTCTCAAATGAGGTGATTTGTTCTGTTTACTTTGAGCGACTTTGTTCAACTAATCAACGCGTTATTTACAAGCTTCGAATTCGTCCTTCTCTCTCTCTCAAACATTCGCGTTTTTTGCATGCTCGCCTCTCTCTCTCTCTCTCTCTCTCTCTCTCTCTCTCTCTCTCTCTCTCTCTCTCTCTCTCTCTATCTCTCTCTCTCCCTCTCTCTCTCCCTCTCTCTCTCCCTCTCTCTCTCTCTCTCTCTCTCTCTCTCTCTCTCTCTCTCTCTCTCTCTCTCTCTCTCTATCTCTCTCTCTCTCCCTCTCTCTCTCCCTCTCTCTCTCCCTCTCTCTCTCTCTCTCTCTCTCTCTCTCTCTCTCTCTCTCTCTCTCTCTCTCTCTCTCTCTCTCTCTCTCTCTCTCTCTCTCTCTCTCTCTCTCTCTCTCTCTCTCTCTCTCTCTATCTCTCTTTCTCTCTCCCTCTCTCTCCATCTCTCTCTCTCTCTCTCTCTCTCTCTCTCTCTCTCTCTCTCTCTCTCTCTCTCTCTCTCTCTATCTCTCTCTCTCTCTCTCTCTCTCTCTCTCTCTCTCTCTCTCTCTCTCTCTCTCTCTCTCTCTCTCTCTCTCTCTCTCTCTCTCTCTCTCTCTCTATCTCAAACATTCGCGTTTTTTGCATGCTCGAACTGTTTGCTGTAGTTGGATTGGAATCGATACATTGAATTCATGCGTGCAACACTCGTTCCTTTTGTCCCGTTCACAGTCTCGCAATTCCCAAGTTTTATTAAAATATGTTTCTTGACAGTCGAAAATTTTACACAATATAACGAAGTCATATAAATATTACTTAAATAATGAAAATTATGAAGTCCGTACGGAAACCATTATGAACCCTCATTTTCTAGCTTTTTTTAATAAGTTTGTTTCTAATGAAGCTTTGAGAATTAGGATGTAGTAGTTGAAGTTCCTATACAGAATTTTGAAGTTCTGTATTTTGCAGATTACATGATATATGCAAAATATCATGTTATCTGAAAAGCGCTATACTTTGGCTTGTCATAAACCTTAAATACCCTTAAAAGCCTAACTTACTCATTGTTTATATAGAACAAGTGCAAGAACCACAGTCAAGTCGATAACCCGTAGACAAAACAAGTGGTAATTTATCAATCGCGTTCTACTCCCGAGGCGTGCAACATTTTTATTTGCGGCAAAGAGAGAGAGAGAGAGAGAGAGAGAGAGAGAGAGAGAGAGAGAGAGAGAAGAGAGAGAGAAAAATAGAGACTGCGCTCTACATCATCACACGTCTACTGTCTACTAAGCAAACTCTCCTCTTTGCGTTTCTATCGTTTGCCAGTGATAGCATCACACAAACAGAGTTGTTTGCGACCCCCTCCTCCTCCAACAATCTCGCAAATCATTACTGATAGCAGAAACTCATAGTGTTTCAACTCTAATTGTGCACTTGCGCGTCAACCTAGAGTGTGTTTTGTACGCAAATGCATCTTTTTTTCCTGAAATTTTTTTGAGTTTTACCGTACCGTTCGTGAATTTCAAAGGTTTATCACAGGAGCTTATACTGTTCTGATGGCAACTTTCTATTTGCGCGTCGGCCGGGAAGCGTATTGTACGTAGCCCCCATAACTGCCTTTTTCTGTCTATGATTGAAAGTCTCATAGTCGATCACTGGAACTCACTGACTGTGCATTTGAGCGTCAGCTGGAACGAGTATTGTACGTAGTTCACCATAGTTGCCTACCCTCTGCCCGTTCCATGTGAAGTTCTTCTTTTGATGTTAAGTGGTTTCACAAAAAGACGTATTCGACTCGTTCTCTATTGAATTTGTTCGATTTTTCCCGAAATCAAGTTATTTTCGGACAGTTTTTGTCAATCTTTGATTTTTAACTCCGCAATTAAAGTTCGAACCAAGAGGATTTCCGCGTTCCGCTCCCACTGAAATAAAAACTTCCGCGTTCCGCGAATCCCCGTCGAAGTTGACATGTATTGGATCATTGACCCAGCGCTTGGAACAGTAGCCACCCTGACCATATGTCGCAAATTCCCCTGTGCCATTATATAGAGGTTAGCCGTAATGTGTCGACTGTGGTCCTCTCTCTTTCTCTCCTCCTTTCCTTGCCTCATCTAGCACACTTGTCTAGCCTCGTTTACAGCTCGCGCGACCTTTGCGCACACCAGGCTGGCCGGTTATCTGCCGTCAATCGGTAAGGTAGCCACTACGTGTGTGTGTGTTAGATAGAACAGCAGAGACGTCTTGTTTATACGCGTATGTCAACTTCCTCAGTAACTTGTCATATCATGTTTAGGTAACGGTTTAAGGGCTTAAGGAGGTTTTTCGAGTCATTTTTCAAGTTTAAGGTCACTGGAAATAGGGTACATATCATGTTTAGATGAAGGTTTCAGGGCTTAAGGAGGTAAATTTCAGTCATTTTCAAGTTCAAGATCACTGGAAATAGGGTAAATATTATCATGTTTAGGTTAGGGCTTAGGAGGTAAATTTCAGTGATCCTTAGGTTTAAGGTAACTGGAACATATCATGTTTTCATGTTACATATCATGTTTAATTCTCGTGTTCAGATTAGGCCTCAAGATTTTTTATTTTTCGTAAATTGACAAAAAATTGCCCTTTACGATTGAAAGCGATAATTTGAAGTGATTTTCCAAAGTACAGAACAAGACCGTAGCCGATATCATCTATTGCCTTTTCTAGGAAGCTGATGAAGTGATCATCAAAACTGCATTCTAAAAAGTCAAAACAGTTTTCTCGAAGAAATATCCTTTCAGAATGTTCATATTTTATACTCATCATATGAATATACTCTCAATTTACCATCTCTGTCAGAATGTATATGGAATATGTTGACTTTCCCCTACTAGAGACCAAAGTGCCATCCCCAACTTCCAGAAAACGTCAGCGGTCAGGCTGAAGCAGCGTCTTTTCATTTCTCAAAGCTTGAAACATTGAAACGAAATCGATGGGTTAACCCCTAGTGGGAACGCGCCTTGCCACAACGGAAATCGGAGAGCTTCTAAGGATCCCCTTTTTTGCCGCAACTTTTAGCCTTCCTTCTCTGAACTAGTGTAGCGCGTTTTAAGGGGTTAGCTCTAATTTACCCTGTTAGCATGGTTTTATTGAAGTTCAGGCATCTAGAAGGTATTTGTGATTTTTGGGTAAGATTCGGAGTTAATTATGATTTAGATAATCTAGAAGGTATATTCAAGTCTTGTCTGGGTAAGATTCGAAGTTGATTATGGTTTGGGTCATCTGGAAAGTATTTTTGAGAAATTTTTGCAAGTTCCGATTTGAATTATAGTCATTTTTATATTAAAAGCGAAGTTCTCACGGCGGGCATCCTCTGTTTTCATCCAGGAGCATTTTCAACACCTCCGGAGTTGCTGTTCAACCGCAGTCTGGAAACACCATGCACTTGCGGTGTTGCTGCATTTTGTACGTGTCCAAAATGTGATGTTAACTTTTGTATAAGATGCTTTTTCATTGATTTGCACAGATGTTAGTTTAATCTTCATTCATTGTTATGTTCTATAACCTTGATCATTTGATATATTTTCTGTTCTATAGTTCCACTTGTATTTTGTTAACTAACATAAAACGTTTTGAAGGAAGAAAAAAAAGTAAAATGAAAAGACAGGAATGGGAATCGAACTGGGGAGTGAAAAGGGTATGCTTCACGCCTTTGACCACTAGGCGACGCAACACACATTTTTCCGTTTCAACGCAAACTCCATGTACAAATTGCATGGAATGGTGCGATTCCTGCAATTTTACATGTAAAACTTGTATCGACCATAACTCGAAAACCAGGTCGGTTCCGCAACTTTTGAGACCGGTTCTACCATCTTCAGCATATTCGAAAACCTTAGAGACCAGTCAGAATTCACAATTTTAGTGTGTCCTGGTGGCAATTACATGTCAGGATTTGAGTAATTTTTTGGGTAAATTTTGACCTCTCCATATCTTAGTTTTTCCGCGTGTTCTGCAACTCTTGCGCCCTCCCACCAAACTAGTTTTGCGTGTTTTGAGAGTACGCCGTTTATTTTAGCGTTCGTCATCCGTTCACAATGTGTCACACACGATGAACATTGACTTTCACACTGTCTCCATGGATTCGATCCAGGCATGACTTGGGTGATTGTCTGGCATGTAGGTCATGTTGGACAAGTTTCAAGGCATCGTTGAATCGTCGTAGTTAGATAGTTTTGTCGTTTACAGTTATCTAGAAGACTGTTAACAGGTCAGATAAGATCGTAAATACTCTAACTGTCGATGTGACCATAGGTTTATCAATTGTTTCAAAAATACTCTCAAAGGAAACTCAAAACCATCCAGTGGAACCAATCTTGTAATCTGAATGTTAGGTCGTATGTGTGCCTCCAAAAAGTGAAAAACTCATTGAAATTGCCAGTGTTGACCTCCAAGGACGAATTGTGTTGTTGATACCTCTATTCGCATTGTCGCGATTGTGATGTGAACGCTCAACGCGTCCGGCAGTTTCACACGGTTGAATTTTCCTCTTTTTCCGCTGTCAAACATTGTGTGTTGACGTTTTCAAGCTACAGTAGTACCAGTAGTTGAGGTTCGGAAAGATTTCAATAGAGAGCGTGTAATTAGAATATCAGTGTTAGCCTAATCAACCGTACCGGTCAAAAGTTTAACAAGGTTCTTTTTCAAGCCATTACTGCGGCCAAGCATCTTGCTAAACTTCTGACCGATACAGTATGTTATCGAACTCTGACATTCGGTCGGAGCATTTTTTCGTTATTAAATTAGGATGAAAATAAGAAGTTTTATGAGAATATAGCTTAACCTAACTTATGCTCTCAACCTTTTTTCTAATGTTGGTTTTTTATTCATCTTCAAAAATAACCAAGTTGAGCTTTCATTCGTCAATTTAATTTTGTATAGTTAGAATTATGACAGTAGCGATGGATGAAAAAAGAGTTCGACAAATCTTGGTTTTTGATGATTTTTTCAGTTAAAGTAACGGACATTTTGGTATTGAGCAGGGCTGTTTACGAAACTATAAAACTCAACTGTAAAACATGAAATTAGCGGTTCTTGAAAACTTTTACCGAAACAGTCAAACGTTAATTAAACGGTTTTCCAGTTTAAACAAAACCGATGATCGTTACATCGAATTTAACGATAAATTTCGTTAAATCGTTAAATTTCGTAACCAGCCCTGGTATTGAAAAGCTCCTTTTGTACAGATTTCAACAGGCTACTGAAACATTGTTTTTTTATTAGGAGGTAGTTAAGCTTCAGAATAGTTCCTGACATTTCCCATCCACATAAAGTCCAGAAATAGTCTAAACGTCGTCTTCATAGCCCATCGCCGCACTCTTTTCGATCTCATCAATCGCCTTTTGCTCTCTCAGAGCAATAAATATGAAATTATGGGAATGGCGTTCGTCTTCCTCTCCCCAACATTTCTACATAACACTCGTTCTCCGGAAAGTGTGGTTTGAAAAGTTTAGTTGCTCTTTTTCTACGTATAAGATGTGATATAGAGGTGTGTTCTGAGCGTAGCTACTCTCTTAGTCACTATCGTGTAGAAGAGTAACGACCGTAGCCAGCATGGTTATGTCAACTTATGTGATTTTGAAAAGGTACGAGACAGTTAGTGTCATGAGCCTAGCTACAGTAAACCTTTTTCTGCATTCAACTCTGAAGTTATCCAAACGTAGCGAAGTTATGTTTCTCTCTGGTAACGAAGCTTGAAACAATCACTGTCTCCCGTAAAGTGAGCCCCATGAGCGTAGCTGCGTCAGATGCTTTCTCTGACAGAAACGCTAGTGTCAAATAGGTGAAGTAATGATCTGAATGTGAGCGTAGCTACGGTCAGTCATTTGCCCTCAGAGAACTGTGGATTAGGGGTCATGTTACGATCGGACCAAAGTTTCTCTATACGGAATCAGTTCCTAAGCGAAGTGAGCGTAGCTACAATCATAATTCTGATCAAACGCGAGTCCTACAGCGTAAGTAGTATACTTTTGAGTGTTTAATCGGATTAACCCTCCTCCCCCCCATGTACTATACCAAACAAGCCACAAACAAATTGGCATAAATTAGGCACTCGTCTCCCTTCGCCCCGAATGTTTCAACCCGAAATCGCTGGAGTCGAGTTTGTTTTTCTTCCTGGATCGTTTTAGAGTGGTTTCAGCAGTAACATTTGAATTCTCTTCGATTTTAGACTGGTTTTCTGCGCTTGTGAGCCTTTTCATATGGTTTTTCTTGTGTGTTTCGAACTATGTTTCATAAAATTTTCGTTAAAGTTTAGGAATGAAAAAAACGTAATTTTTACTTTTTCCCAATTTATTTTTCCACTTTTCCCGTAGAATTGTTTGGTGAAGAATTCTTGATGTTTTAATATGGTAATCATCAAGAATAGAAGATTTTTAAATGTCAAGAAAAGAAAATAAATCTGTCCTGCAACGCATAGGTTCTACTCCTTATCAGTCACCTAAACATGACCCAAACCTTACATTTTTAAATGCATTTCATGGGTTTTTTTTTAGCGTTTTCGAAGTTGGTCTCTATCATCCCTAATAGTCACCTTAATACTCCTTATCAGTTACCTTAAAATGACCCAAACCCTGTCAACATGACCCCAAAGTTCCTCGTGTCCATAGAAGCCGAGCAGAACTTCCCAAAAAGACACCAAATTTAAAGATTTAGGGGGGGCAATTCGAAGAGTTGTCTGCTCTCGGAGCTTTTCGCTTTCCCGTTGTGTCTGTTTATGTTGGGAGAGAGAGAGGGGAGAGAGAGAGAGAGAGAGAGAGAGAGAGCGAGAGAGAGAGAGAGAGAGAGAGAGAGAGAGAGGAGGCCTGAGGGTTGTTGTCCGTATGCGCAACCCTGCTTCTCTCTGCTCCCTATGCTCCCCCTCCAACCCGAGCAGCTCCAGCTCTCTCACTCAGTCACTATTTGACAATGCTCTAGCCAACCCCCCCACTGAGCCCACTCATGGACCACACACACGCACACAAACTAACATGCATTCGCCAGCCTCCTCTCAATTTTGGCATCGCGCCAAAAAAGGCCAATCTCCTGGTGCTCTGCGTCATTTTACGAGCTAAATTTGTGAATTTGCCAGTTTTTTGAAGAGAAATTGTAATGATTTGACAACAAGTCCACAGAAAGCATCACTCTTTAAAGCCAATGGTTCATATTTTTCCCTATTTATTCTCGATTTGTCAGCAAAAGGCCGTTGACGGAGGTCATGTGCTTCATTTTATGAGCTCAATTTTAGAATTTACCGGTTTTTCAGAGATTTTTCATGAATCACGTCAATGTCTATGATTTGACCAGAAAATAGCAAAAGGAATCATTTCTGAAGCTTATTTTTCTTATTTTTCTGATCTTCATCGGTTTTGTAGAGAAATTGTCGTGACTTCGGCTGTCACTAATTTGACGAATTTATACTTTTGATTTGCCAACATTCTGAGCGAACTTCGTATTGTACAGAGTTATTCCGCGATGAGTTGGCACTTTTTTTGATTCGGCAACATTTGTTGACAAATAGGTCGGCATTTCAACCTATCATTCTTTCCTGAAAAGATGTAACAGAAACAATTCGCGTAGAAATCAGCTTCCTGCTACCTTTGTGAACATTGTGTCATGTATCCTGTCACTGTTGCTGATTTGTCGACAAGTTGGTCTAGTTTTCTACATTTTATTAACAATATTGAAGAATCTTCAAATAAGTCAGTTTTTAATAAGGCTTTCGTGACTTCTGACAACTTTCTCGTATTGCCATGTTATTTCTGTTGTTTATTTGAATTCAACGAAAGTCGTTTCTTCTTTTCTCTTCCCCTCTCTCTCTCTCTCTTTCTCTCTCCCCCCCCTCTCTCTCTCTCTCTCTCTCTCTCTCTCTCTCTCTCTTTCTCTCTCTCCCATTCCTCATTTGTAACTTCCGTTCTCGTTTTACCATAACAACTGTCAGCTGAAATCCAATCGCTCTCCTGCCATTTGTTTCTTTCTCTACATCACTAAACACGAATCATATCTTACAGAGGTCAACCCCAAACAATCATAACCAACTAGGAAAAGAAGAAACGAACGATGGGGGACAACGAACCGTCAACCGACCCCCCACCCGTACAGCCGACTGTCGGTGAAGAGCAGCCAGCCACGGCAGTAACACCTCTTCCGACAGCGGAACAGGCGACGGCCGGAGGCAAGGTGAGTACTTTGGCCTAGTTTTCTAAATTTTTTGAAATTATTTTTAAAAAACTCAGTTTCTCATAAGAATTCGGTGAAAAACCGACGGAATAATTCATTTTCAACGAAAATTTTACAGAAGGGTGAAAATTTTAACACTCCAGCAGTTTTTTGTTTTTTACCAATTTCAATCGAATTTATGTTTTTTTGTCTCATGAAAATCAGATATTGTCTTCAAAGACGGAATTTGTTCAATTTTTCTAACAAAAAAACACAAACACATGAAATTTGCTTCATTCAAACCATTTTTGTTCACAATTTTTTGTTTGACATTTGACGAGAACGGTCTATCGTTCTCCAGTTATGTCATCAGTTTATGCCCTCCATGTGAAACGTATCAAACACGGCGTTCATTGAAAACATTTGCAGGCCGAAGGTAGTGCAGCATTCCTGCGTGCTGCCCGAGCCGGACAGCTGGAAAAGGTGTTGGACCTTCTCCGAAGTGGAATCGACATTAACACCAGCAATGCCAACGGTCTGAACGCACTGCACCTTGCATCAAAGGAAGGTCATCAGGAGATTGTTAGAGAACTTCTGAAGAGAAAGGCTCTCGTCGACTCAGCGACCAGGGTATGATTCATTCATTTTGACAGAATCAGTAGACTTCCCGTGAGATTTGAAATTTTTGATTGTCGTTGAATAATAATAATTTTATTAATGTCAGATACCCAAGCGAGAAAAGATTTGAATAGCAATGATAGTAGTTCGATCAGGAGATTCAGATTAATTTCAAGAAGGAAAAAATCATATGATAGAAAGTAATTTTTCATTATTTGATGTTACAGTTACCAAGTTTCTTTTAAAATTACAATTGTAAGGATTTTTAATTGTAAAGCACAAAACACTGACGCACTTGAAAAGTGAGCCACAAATCGTAACGGAAAAATGTTTGAAGTGGGTGAAATTAACTTTGGGAACAATTCGCAACGATTATAGATACTGAGCGTAGCGAGGACTTTAAGCTAAGAAAATATGGAAAATAGGTTGAAACATTAGGTTGCAGAGCGGCTATATCGCAGTGTGCATAAAAGACAAAAAAATTTCAGAAAGGCAACACTGCCCTACACATCGCTTCGCTCGCCGGTCAATCCTTGATCGTCACCATTTTGGTGGAAAATGGCGCCAACGTCAACGTCCAGTCAGTCAACGGCTTCACACCATTGTACATGGCAGCTCAGGAGAACCATGAAGACGTCGTCAGATACCTCCTGAATCATGGAGCTAACCAAGCATTGTCGACTGAAGTGAGTTTTTGTTGTTGAATTTGTTGAAAAATTCTTGATTCTGGAGAAAATGAGTGATTTTTGGGAAGTTTTTGAATAAAAATAGGAAAAAAACTTTTTTTGAGTAAGTTTTTCAAAAATAGTTCTAAATTTATTCCATGAAAATTTTTTGATTCAAAATTATATTTAATATTTTCGGATGGTATTTCAAGAATTTGACTGTCAGAACGTCTTAATTCTGACCGTTGATTGGAAGTTTTACAATTTTACGATCAAAAAAAGACTTTTCCCATATGGAATTGTGAAAAATTCTGATAAATTTAATTCTTAAAATATAGAGCAGTCTCTAATTTGAATGTCTCACCAAATAATTTCAATTTCCTCACTCTCAAACGAAAAATGTGATTTCAAAATATTAAAAAGCCTTCAATTTGTTTTTTTTTCACGGAATTCTCTATAACTTCCTCACTCTTAAACCAAAAAACAAAAAAGAGCCACGGAGCAATTTTCTCGTCGCCAATAAATCTTCGCGTTGTAATGGCGAAACGGAGATAATGAGAGTGGTGTGGTTTTGCGGTTGACTAGAAATTGGAGTTTTCAGTGGAGGAAGTGGTCTTTGACGTTCTGAGCGGAGTGGTTAGGTGACGCGGTTACATGAGTAGCGTATTTGAGACGGGGGAGCAGTTTTGTGTAAAATTGCGTCGGTGAATACAGATCCGACTTTGATTCATGAAAAGTTTTTGCAATGTTTCGTCAATCTATTAAGACTAAAAAATATTTAAGATGATTTCTGCAGTCTTGCGTCAGTGTATTCATACCCGACTTTGATTCATGAGAAAGTTCTGCGAACATTTGTCAGTGTATACAGACTAGATCACGAATCATTATTATTTTCTGTGATCTTGCGTCGGTGTATACAGACCCAACTCTTTTCATCAAGATAGTATTCTGTGAAGTTGCGTCGGTGTATACAGATCCGACTTTGATTCGTGAAAAGTTTTCGCAATGTTTCGTCAATGTATTCCGACTAAAAAATATTTAAGATGTCTTCTGCAGTTTTGCGTCAGTGTATTCAGACCCGACTTTGATTCATGAGAAAGTTCTGCGAACATTTTTCAGTGTATACAAACTAGATCACGAATCATGATCATTTTCTGTGATCTAGCGTCGGCGTATACAGACCCAACTCTTTTCATCAAGATAGTATTCTGTGAAGTTGCGTCGGTGTATACAGATCCGACTTTGATTCGTGAAAAGTTTTCGCAATGTTTCGTCAATGTATTCCGACTAAAAATATTTAAGATGTCTTCTGCAGTTTTGCGTCAGTGTATTCAGACCCGACTTTGATTCATGAGAAAGTTCTGCGAACATTTTTCAGTGTATACAAACTAGATCACGAATCATGATCATTTTCTGTGATCTAGCGTCGGCGTATACAGACCCAACTCTTTTCATCGAGATAGTATTCTGTGAAGTTGCGTCGGTGTATACAGACCAATCTTGATTCATGAGTATTTTCTGTGAAGTTGCGTATTTTTCGCGTAACTGTATTTCCACAGAGGTACTCTCACTTGTTATAGTATGCTATCAGTTGATCTTACTATTATACACACATCGCGATGTTAATTTGATCGTAATAAGTGGTTTAAGTGGCACTCGATACGATCTGTTACCGTCGGGTGTACGAATATTTCCCGAGTAGGATTTTTCCGATAGCGATACGTTTCTGAAATTTTTGATATTCAAATAGTAATTGATTAGTTTTTTTTTCAATTTGAAGTTTAGAAAAGTGAAAAAACACGGAAGTTTATTAGGACCAGTCTTGGTTTGATTGTAACTAGAACTTCAAAAAATTAGTTTTGAAATTGTTCAGAAACACGAATTTTCTTTAGTTTCCAAAAAACTTTTCTCTCTCTCTGTTTATCTCTGTCTATCTCTTTCTCTCTGTCTATCTCTCTCTCTCTCTCTCTCTCTCTCTCTCTCTCTCTCTCTCTCTCTCTCTCTCTCTTTCTCTCTCTCTCTTTCTCTCTCTCTATCTCTCTCTCTCTCTCTCTCTCTCTCTCTCTCTCTCTCTCTCCCTCTCTCTCTCTCTCTCTCTCTCTCTCTCTCTCTCTCTCTCTCTCTTCATCCCAACAACAACGTTTTCTCTTGGCTCCTCTCTCAAGGACCATTAAGGAAGCAGGGGGGACATTGGAAAAGGGTCGATGCTTTCATGCGAAGGAGCAGCCCTTTGTGACGAGAGTTTGAGCACTTTGGGTCAAACAAGGGTCGATGCTCGTTGGTTGTGGTGCATTTCAATTGGATTAAAATCCACACGCACAAAGGAAATGATGCTACTTGTGGTGTATGGTGACTGGAACGAATAGTGGTGCCAAGAGAGAATACGATAAAAATCAGATATCCTTTAAAAATTAAAAATGAAGAACATGATGGAAACACGATTTTAATGTATACAATTTACATAACATAATGAAAATGAGTGAAATTTTGATAGAATTGGAAAATAATGCAAAATGTAAACGAAAATCCATCAGAAAGTATGATAAAAAGTTATTTTCAATGACAATTTGATCTCAAATATGATATGAATTCAGTTTTGATAGGTCCTGAGGCGAACTTGAATTGAGAAGGACTAAAATCGCACAATTCTGTAGGAAATGATCGAAATTTGAATGAATTCGAGGTTGAAAACTGATTTTCACAGTTTTTACAAGACAAGTTTTCAATCTTCCTTATTACAGGACGGCTTCACTCCTCTCGCAGTCGCCCTTCAACAAGGCCACGACCGAGTTGTAGCTGTTCTTCTGGAGAACGACACCCGAGGAAAGGTCAGACTACCTGCACTGCACATCGCAGCGAAGAAGGATGATATCAAGGCTGCAACGCTGCTTCTACAGGTATGTGTTTCGTTTGTGACCGGATTGTGCCCAATTTGTGGCGCGGAACGCTCTTAAAAATTCTTCAATTCAAAATTTGGAAGATTCGTGTCCTGTTCGTGACAGAATGATTGATCTGAACGCCCAAGTGTACTATTGTATCAATAGTGAATATGCTAGGTGCTCCGTTTGTGGCCGAGTTGTGTTCGGTTGGTGGCGTAGAAGGCTCTCCAAGAGGAGGAATTATTCAATCCAATTTTTGTGAGACAAGTGCCCTGTTTGGATGGCAAAAAAAATAAGAAATTCTCAGTTTCTACACTCTGCAAGCCACCGATGATGGTGGTAATGGAAGAGTTCGAATCTTCATTTTACTGAACTTTGAGAAGTACTGTCAAGAGAGAGAGAGACAGTATGGAAAAGGTGGAGAGATAGACAGTCAGATTGTTTCTAACACGTATGGAAAAAGTGGAGGGATAGACAGTCAGATTGTTTCTAATACTCATCATTTCAGAACGAGCACAACCCAGACGTCACCTCCAAGTCTGGTTTCACACCACTGCACATCGCCGCTCACTACGGTCACGAGAACGTAGCCCAGCTTCTTTTGGACAAAGGTGCCAATGTCAACTACCAAGCGAGACATAACATCAGGTTATTTTTAGCATATATTCTACCTGAAACCTGCTTTTCACTGTAATTTAGAAACTGATTTGATTTTCCTGTATATTCAATGCTTCATAGAGAATTTTAATTTGGAATTTTTCAAAATGAACTTCTAGGTGTAAACCAGTGATAGATTTTTTCTGTTAATTGACTTCCTAGAAATGTTTTCATTGTTCTAGGATGTTCAATTTGACTTCCTAGAACACTGGTCAATGTTGTTTATTTGCGAAAAACGAGGACCCATCTGGGCGCCAGCGAAATCGAATGAACCACTTTTCTTTTGTTTCTTTCTCAACCCAATTGTGGTGTACTTTGTGGTTGACAAGAGCTATGTAGTCACCAGGGGTGGATTGATTCGTCCCTAGGGATCACCACAACGACACTATTCTACTTTTGACGGATAAATTCATCTTGGTTTGGGTAGGGAATGAAATTGCTTCTGACATTTGGGATAAACAATTTCGGACGTTGGGAGTAAGGAATTTTGGGTAAAGGTAAAAATAGTATAAGTTCGGCTGAGTATTTCCTAACCATAGAACGGGGCAAGGTGAGCGTAGCTAGGAAAACAAGTTTGATAAAAGCAGTTTTGAATGAACGTGTAGGGAGAAAGAAAGGAAGTTTCAGCAAAAATTAGAGTTGATATCAGTAGATTTGTTGTACACCTCCTAACCAGAGGCCAAGTTAGCGAGTGAAGCTAGGATAAAAGTACCAACTAGTTCGAATCTTACGATTTTAATTTTTTCGTGGCGACGCTTTAGCCCTTTTTCAAACTTCGAAATATTGTCTCAATTTCAAAGTGCAAAGATAACTTCAAGACGCTTTTCATGAAGTAGCGAGCCTAATGAAACGGAATACTCGTGTTTTTAAATGGAAAAACATGAAAAGTACTCATAATGAAAACTCCAGTGTAGTGAATAAACAGAAACCAGTCAAAAATTCTCACATTGTTGCATTAATATATGGACAAAATCTGAACTTTACTCATAATAACACTCCTAGTGTATCAGAATGAATTCATCACCAACTTTCAGCCCACTACACGTCGCAACCAAATGGGGACGATCCAACATGGCCACGCTGCTCCTCGACCGTGGAGCCGTCATCGACTCAAGAACCAAGGACCTGCTGACGCCACTTCACTGTGCTGCGAGATCCGGTCACGATCAGGTCGTCGACTTGCTGGTAGTGAAAGGAGCACCGATCTCGGCCAAAACCAAGGTTAGTTTTTGGAAAGATTGAATTTTTGGTATTCTGAGTGAGTTTTTTTTGTTTCAATCTTTTTTGTTGAATTCTTAGAAAAGTTTAAAAAGAATCTCAACTGAAAAAAATTGGGTTGAAGTGCTGAAATTTTTCTTCCGAATGTTCTTTAAGAAATATCGTTTTGAAAATCTCAAAATTCATTATTAATTTTTGAAATTTCACAGCTTGAAAATACAAAAGTAGATAATTTAACCTTAATGAAATAAATCGGAGCTAAGAATCACTTTAAAGAATCACTTAAATGAATCTGAGTCAGAGAAAAAAGTACTGCGAGCTAGAACAAGGACCTGCAGGACCCAAAAGTACTCAATACAGCGGTCAAATTTAACCTTGCCGGAGCTAAAACCGAGTTTCACTCTAATCTAATGTAGTGCGAAATAAAAAAAAATACCTGCAGGACCCAAAAGTACCTAATAAAATGATCAAATTAAACTTCAACGGAGAAAAGAAAAAGAAGAAAAAACTAAGTATAATCACTCTGAAGTACTGCAAAATAAAAAAGTACCTGCAGGACGTAGTAGTACTTACTTAATTGTAACCTTAACCATGTTAAAACTGAAAAAAGCCACGATTCCAGAACGGTCTTGCACCCCTACACATGGCAGCTCAAGGAGACCATGTCGACGCCGCCCGGACCCTTCTCTACCACCGGGCACCAGTCGATGACGTCACCGTCGACTATCTGACACCACTGCACGTCGCAGCTCACTGTGGGCACGTGAGAGTAGCGAAGTTGCTGTTGGAAAGGAATGCCGACGCGAACGCGAGAGCTCTCAATGGATTCACCCCATTGCACATTGCTTGTAAGAAGAACAGAATCAAGGTGAGGCTTTCTTGCTCTGCTTAAGTAGGAAAAGTAAACTTTTTTGAACTACAGTAACTGAAATTTGATCTACTCTATCGATTCGTTTGCCGCAGTGTGTGTTGTCTCTACAAATTACCGTAACCCATTTTCTTTCAGGTGGTCGAACTGCTCCTCAAATACCGTGCCGCAATCGAAGCCACAACAGAGTCGGGGCTGACTCCGTTGCACGTCGCTTCGTTCATGGGCGCGATCAACATCGTCATCTACCTTCTCCAACAGGGTGCAAACCCAGACGTGGCGACGGTTCGTGGTGAAACACCACTTCACCTAGCCGCACGCGCCAACCAAACGGACGTGGTGCGAGTGCTGATCCGCAACGGGGCAAAAGTGGACGCACAAGCACGCGAACTACAGACACCACTACACATCGCAAGTCGTCTTGGAAACACTGACATTGTGGTGTTGTTGCTGCAAGCAGGGGCTAATGTTAATGCAGCGACAAGAGACCAGTATACACCATTGCACATCGCCGCCAAAGAGGGCCAAGAGGAGGTGGCAGCGGTGCTGTTGGATCATAAGGCTGATAAGCAGGTGAGGAGATTTCTCTTTGGAAAGAAAGTAGGTTGAAAGGTGTAGATCAAAAGTTTGTGTGTAGAACATGTACATCAGAAGTTACCGTTTAGTAAATTTAAAGTAAAGAGTGTTCAAATGAAAAATTAAAATTTGTCTTTTGAAAAATCAGAAGAAAATTTGTTTTTATGCTTGTTGAAGAACCCTTGTCTTTGTCTCCAATCTCAGAAGTTAGAAATTGTTCTTTTCAAGACGAAAAATCACAAAAATTAGATTTTTTTCTCAATCCAAATATTCCAGGTGCTAACGAAGAAGGGGTTCACACCGTTGCATCTTGCATCCAAATACGGAAACGTCGAGGTCGTAAGACTTCTGCTGGAGAGGGGCACTCCAGTCGACATAGAAGGAAAGAACCAAGTGACTGCACTTCACGTCGCCGCGCACTACAACAACGACAAGGTGGCGATGCTTTTGCTGGAAAATGGGGCTTCAGCAAAAGCGTCCGCCAAAAACGGCTACACACCATTGCACATCGCCGCCAAGAAGAATCAGATGGAGATTGCGTCGACATTGCTGCAGTACAAGGTGAGTGCGAAGGGTGTGGACTAGAAATTGTAAATTGCGTGGACTAGGATCAGGTTTTAAAGTTGAGAACGACAATCAGAATATGATTGATTGGAATTTTACATCAAAATTGAAGGAGTTTCGTGAAAGCGATCTAGGAAATGGAGAGGAGATGGTCTAGGATCTCCATTATCTGATTTCAAAGGATTCAAATTGTTCTTTGTCGAAATATTCAGAATCAACTTCTCAACAATGATGATTCATTCCCTAAGGCGCAAAATGGAGAATATATTTGAAAAACTAGTGATTCTGTCGGATATGGCCTAGAAAGTAAAAAAATAGATGGTCTGGGATCTAAAATTTAGAAAATCTACTTTCTAGGCCAAATTTTCATTCAGGCCGATCCAAACACAAAATCACGAGCTGGATTCACTCCACTTCACTTGGCAGCTCAAGAAGGACACCGTGAGATCTCGGGGCTATTGATCGAAAACGGATCTGACGTGAGTTTGACTATTTTTTGGTTCTGAATATGTGGAAAGTAATCGAACCCAACATGTTTCTCTGTTTTTTTTCTTCCCGCATCGTACTCCATAATATTTTTGTCACATAGCGAAAATATGGCGACGTACTGGCGGGTAAACGGCGACGTACCGGCGACAAATGAATGATTTTGCCGCTTTTTTGCCTTGTCGCCGGTACGTCGCCATGTTGTTACCGGAACGTCACCGTCCTGTCACCGGTACGTCGCCGTTTAGTAAGCTATACCATATGGCGACAGAAAGGCGACACATTTATTATAGGGGTGTCTTACGTATTCAATGAAAACGGAGCACATATTGTTCAATTCAATGAGTTTTGATTTTTTGTTTGGGTTCGAAACTCCTTTGCCTTGCAGTCATTCTTGCATTTTCTCTTCTAACCATGTCTCAAAGATAAAGAGAGAAAGAGAGAGAGAAAAAGAGAGAGAAAAAGAGAGAGAGAGAGAGAGAGAGTAGGTCAAAAGTTAAATGTGCGAGTTACTGTAGTTTGATTTTTTTCACACTTATAAAACAATTCAGGTGAGCGCAAAAGCGAACAACGGACTGACAGCAATGCACCTGTGCGCACAAGAAGATCATGTCCCCGTCGCTCAGATCTTGTACGACAACAAAGCCGAACTAAACCCGAAGACCAACGCCGGCTACACACCGCTGCACGTCGCTTGCCACTTTGGCCAACTGAACATGGTGAAATTCCTGGTGGAGAATGGTGCAGACGTTGGCGAAAAGACGCGAGCATCTTACACGCCACTTCATCAAGCCGCTCAGCAAGGTCACAACAACTGTGTCAGATACCTCATTGAACACGGAGCATCACCGAATGAGCAGACTGCGGTGGGTTTTAGGATTTTATCTTAGTTTTAATTTTTAAAGTAAAAAATCTCAAATAGGAGTTTTCGAGAATTTATAACTCGCCAAATTTTGTTATAGCCTTCAAACTTACGGTTTTTGTTTTTATCTCCTAAAAATTCAATTCTAAGACTTGAAAATTTCGAAAATTTGAAAGGCAAGAAATGAATTTGTTATTAATTTTCCATATATTTCGGCGTTGAAAGACGAAACTTTAAAAAAAATAAAGGTTGGAAATTTTCGAATAGTTTGCTTTATTCAGAGTGAAAGGTTATCAATTAATTCCGATTTTTGAATTCATTGTGGAAACAATCTATATCCTGACTTTCTGTTGACCCCCTTAAAGACTTCTTTGTGAATCTTTTCAGCTGCAAGTAGTCACCAAATGAAGAGGAGGTGTCAAAACAATTCAAAGTGACAGAAAAGCCGAAAAACAATGAGGCCAATAGAAAAACAAATGCGAGACAAAATTTTTCGGGCTAAATAGGGTTGTTTTAGAACTTAAATCACTCAAATTGAGGTAGATTTAGCTTTTATTCCAGTTTTTAAAATTATACTTTTTCTCAAAATTGAATAATTTCAAAAACTGAGGACATTTGATGACAGTCAAATTCGATTGCTTTTGAATTGTCAGAAAATTTTAATAAGTTTTTTCTCAAATTATCATCCTTTTCAGAACGGCCAAACTCCTCTCTCGATCGCACAACGTCTCGGATACGTTTCAGTCGTAGAGACGCTCAGAACGGTGACGGAGACGACGGTGATCACGGAAACGACAACGAACACGACGGGTGCTGCAGATGATCGTTACAAGCCACAGAATCCGGAGGCGATGAATGAAACAATGTTCTCGGAGTCGGAAGACGAAGGACAAGCTGCTGAACATGAGACTGTTGAAGCACACGCCAAGGACTTTTCAGACAACATCACCCAAGGATTGGCTGACTCGACTGGAGTACACATGATTCACACAGCGGAGCAGGTGGGTGATTTTGAAGGGTTTTCGTCGTGGGTGGTCTAATTTAACGTTCTTATAAGTTATTTATCAAGAAAAACAGCTTGGTGGTAATATTCACTTCAAATTAGATGGATTTAATGATGAATTGCTAAGAAGAAAAAAGAGAAAAATTTGAAACAAACAGACTCTTATTCAAAAGTTCGAAATTTTGACAATCAGTCAAAAGTTATATATTTTAATAACCCAAATTGATTAAAACCGATTCTCGATCTAAGTAACCTTTTGATTCAAAAATATCAAACGTATGAAAAAAGGAAACCCAAGATAGCCGTTTCGTAACAATAGGAAAAGTGTGATCATTAGAAAAAAACGTTGTACTGAAGGATTGACTATTTTACGATGATAGTCCAAAAAAATGAACATTGCATAACACTATGAGTTCAAGAGAAAAACCCCAAGATAGCCGTTTCGGAACAATCGGAAAAGTGTGACCATTAGAAAAGATCGTTATAGCGAAGGATTGACTATTGTATGATGTTTATCCAAGAGAAAAATTGGAGTATTTGAAAAAAATGGCTGTTACATAATACTATGAGACCAGGAAAACCCCAAAATAGCTGTTTCGGAACAATCGGAAAGTGTGACCACTTTATCATTGAGACAAGGGTTGTCTTGTTTCCTCCATGCGGCTGGATTAACTTGGGTGTTGTCGTCCTCCCCACTACTTTCTCTCATCCCGATGGTCTCCTCTCGCTGGTTCAGAGGGCGGCTGTTCCAAACACCCCCTTCACCACTCTCTTTACATGTGCACTCGCCGCATCTAACACATCATATGCCCGCTAATTAGCACTGCTTTTTGGTTTTTATCGCTTTTTACAGCGCGGAATTGGGTTTGGTGGGATTTTTCATCACTTTTCAGACCAAAACTAGGTTTTATGTTGATTTTGGGCAGAAAAGTGATGGTTTAAGCTCGTTTCATCCCTTTTTACAGCGTAGAATGAGGTTTTGTGGGATTTCTCGTAGTTTCTCACACTTTCTGGCCTGATTTTATAGTTTTTACCAGGAGAGAACAGCTAATTCTAACGTTTTGAGTGTAGAATTGGTAGCTCTTCCCTGTTTTTTCAATTTTTACAAAGTGGAACTGTGTTGTTTGGTGTTCTGATTTTTCATTCAATTATTATAATGGAAAGTTGTTTTTCAACACAGTGTTCTTCGAGATTCTAATGTCTCCTCATTTCACAATCTCCTTCCAGGTTCTCGAGACATCAGCGACGACACCAGGTGCACCATCCCAGGCCCACCAATCGCTCCAACAACACCAATCACCACACGCCATTCCGCCAGTAGCTAGGGCGTCGACGGGACATGACCCGGATAACATTGAGGAGTTGATTAGGAAAGCACAGGTAATATTTTCAGTTATGTAAAAATGTCCTTTATACAATAAGAACAGATATTATTTTGTTCAGTAGAATTTACAAAAGTTTGTCTCGTTTTTTGAAAAAACTCAATTATTGACGACAGCTTTAGCTATAGAAAGAAAATGTCCATTATACGATAAGATCGGATACTTTATTGGAGAAGGCGAAATATAATTATGCCCATGCAAAAATAGTAACAAATTTTGTTTTTTTTTCGTCTTGTTTTGCTATTTTTTCTTCCTGTGTTCTAACAAAAAAGGTTTCTAATTCATTGACCGCTACAGTATAAAAACAAAGTTGTTGATACGAAATCGAAACGAACGCAAATCATTATGTTCGATACGTTGCTCAAAGTAAAGACAGACCAAAACGATGACGAACATTTGTTTGCTTTGCATGCGTCGAGGAATGTACTTGAAGCGCGGCGAAATGTTATCGCAAAAGTTGCCGCAGGAAGAAAAGGAGGGAGAGTGAGAGAGATAAGAGAGGAACTGTCAATTAGAATGAATGTAAAAAGTGCGATGTTAAGTGATTTAGTCGAAGCGGCTTTTTAGCTTTGTTCCAAAAGAATTTTTCAATTTCACCCTACGAAAGTGCGAGAACGGACGTAGCGCTACCCAAAAAATTCCGAAAATTATTGAATTTATTGTAAAAAAGCGCGATGAAATCAGTTTTTTTCGTATTTTTTCTCAGAGTATACTCTACTTCCACATTTTACAATATATTCGCTGAAGTAGAAAAATGGAAGTTTTAAAAATAAAATTTCATTATTCTCAGTAGATTGATAGTTAAATTTCAGAAAAGTCAGAAAAAATCTTTTATTTTCCACCAATTTTTCGAAAAATATTCGATATAATAGCTCTAGAATGTGGGAAACTACAAAAAAGTACCGTATCCGGAGGCCAGAGAAATGTTAGTGAATAAATTGTGTTGATTTGATAGATCAATTTAAACCAAGAGACCCCCCCCCTCTTCCACTCTCTCCCCTTTCTCCTCTCTCAACAAACCAAAGTCAACGCCTTTCAATAAACAAAATGGACTTTTGACAGCTTTTTCGCCCTCACCAATCGTTTTGTCTACTACTTTCCACTGACCTTATAACACTAGCTTTTAGTAGCTACAAAATATCTATAAAACGACCACAATTTGGCTGTCTTGACTCTGTCTTGGCGTTGAAATTGTTCGATTAAGGATAAAAATGTGTTCCCGTTCAATTTTCGAAAAAATTGCAAAATATTGGTTTTTTCGTTCTGGAAAGAAAATAACACAGTTTTTCCTGTCTGTTGCGCTACACCCCTACAGAGTTTCTCTGTAACGCCACAATTCGACCACAAATGAACCACAATTTTTAGGCGCACCCAGTCCAGTCCGCCACCTTCGAAAGCGGAATGACCGACAACCAAGCACTCACCAATGGACACCATGACAATGTCCAGCTGGTCCACAACGTCTCCCAGCCGAGGTAATTTTTGACGCGCAAAAACAGTTTTTGGTGCATATACACCGTGTGCGTACATTACTCATACTTACGACATTAATTTCAGCAAGTTGCAAAACAGAACGTAAGTATAGATGTTGTGTTGTCTCATTGGTTCAAACTATCGATTAGTTATCTTTTCAAGCTCTCGAGTTTTTTTTCTGAGAGCGTTCGTGTTGTGATGATTATGTTTTGTTTCGGTTTTTGTGGAACGGGGTTCAGAGAGGTTTTTGCTCACTCGTGCTATTCAAAGGTGTCAGATTTCGCGAGTTTACGAGAAAATGCAGACTTGGTTCGGTTTTGTCGTAAGAAAACGAGTTTCTTTCACTTGGGACTTGCACAGGTCACTTATTGACGGAAAAATGCGGACTTGGTTCATTTTTGTCGTACAGGATGATTCAGTGGATTATTCTCAAAACTTGAGTATTGAGATGAATTTTACATTAAGTTTGAATTCGAGTCAATTCAAAAATATTATTCCCATTTTTTCAAAAACTGATTACTGAACCTAATTTATCCCGAAAATACTTGATAAGTTCGAAAAGAAACGTCGATTTTCTCAAATCTGTGCATACACCGACCACCAATTGACGTAATAATGCGTCCAAGGCTCTATTTCGTCGTGAGCACCACATATGCCTCAAAGTGCAGGCTAGTTTAGTCGAAAAAAGCTCGAATTTCACGCGGCTCATTTCCTCGGAGCCACTCTACACCACATGCACATACGGACCAGGGGGAGAAGGATGAAAATAAAACGAATTTCAGCTTCCTCATCTCGTTCCTGGTGGACGCCAGGGGTGGCGCCATGCGTGGATGCCGCCATTCTGGCGTAAGAATCATTGTCCCACCAAGAAAAGCCAGCCAGCCGATTCGAGTCACTTGTAGGTACCTGAGAAAGGTGGGTATTTTCCGTCTTTGAGCTTTTTTTTTTGAAAATAGAGTGAAAATTGGACTTGAAAGGATGTTTCAGATGCTTTTTTGCCACAGGTGTTTTTAAAATTCATTTTTTTCGAGCGGAAATAGAGCGATTTTCACGTTTTCTCTCGGGACTCAATAGAATGTTTCAGAAGCCTTTTAAAAACATAACATGGCTAAATTTCCTTTTTTGAAAAAAATGAAAAATGAAAAAAAAGTGAAAAATGTATTTCAGGACAAGCTCGCGCACCCACCGCCACTTAGCGAAGGTGAAGAATTGGCGTCCAGAATCTTGGAAATGGCACCAGCCGGAGCCAAGTTCCTCGGACCAGTCATCCTCGAGGTTCCGCACTTTGCCTCACTACGTGACCGCGAACGTGAGATTGTGATCCTTCGTTCCGACGACGGACAACACTGGAAAGAACATCAACTGGAGGCGACGGAAGATGCAGTCCAAGAGGTTCTGAACGAGTCCTTCGACGCCGAAGACCTAGCCCAACTCGACGACCTCCACACCCCGAGAATCACCAGAATCCTCACCAACGACTTCCCGATGTACTTTGCGGTGGTGACACGTGTACGCCAAGAGGTTCATTGTGTCGGGCCAGAAGGTGGAGTGATCATCTCGTCAGTGGTGCCACGCGTTCAAGCCATCTTCCCCGATGGATCACTCACCAAGACCATCAAGGTCTCGGTACAAGCACAGCCAGTTCCGCAGGATATGGTTACAAGACTCCATGGGAACAGGGTGGCTGTCTCACCAATTGTAACCGTTGAACCGAGAAGAAGAAAGTTCCACAAGCCCATTACCCTCTGTATACCACTACCGGCATCGAGCAACAAGGGAATGCTTACTCAATATACCGGACAGCAAGGACAGGAACCACCAACCCTGAGACTCCTTTGCTCGATCACTGGAGGCTCAGCACCAGCACAATGGGAAGACATCACTGGAACCACACAGTTGACCTTCACTGGAGATGAGGTGTCCTTCACCACTACGGTATCAGCGAGGTTCTGGCTGATGGACTGTCAGACGCCGAGAGACGCCGCCAGAATGGCCCAAGAAGTCTACAACGAAGCGATTTCCATCCCGTACATGGCGAAATTTGCGGTGTTCGCCAGAAGAACCTTCCCGGTTGAAGGGCAGTTGAGGTTGGTAGTTTAGAAACTGGAAAAAAGAGTGACTTTTAGCTTTGAGTGATCAAAACTTGATCGTTTTTGATTTTTTCTTCTTGATTTGGTGAGACAAAATACTCACCAAGAAGATTGATGAAATCCATCGAATTCTAATGAAAAAAGTACCCAATTTAGAAAATAATGAAATCTTTCAAAATCTGAAGAAAATTGATGAATTCTATCGACATTTGAAGAAAAAACAGTATCCACTTAGAAAATTGTGAGATCTATCAAGTTCTCAAAAGAAATACAGTCAAGAAAATCAATATTCCAGAGTGTTCTGTATGACGGACGATAAGGAAGACAAGACCCTCGAGAAGCAAGAACACTTCAAGCTCATTGCCAAGTCTCGCGATGTGGAAGTTCTGAAAGGAAAACACCAATTCCTGGAGTTCAATGGAAATTTGGTGCCGGTGACCAAAATTGGCGACCAGCTAAGCCTTTTCTTCCTGCCGTTCCAGGAGAACAGATTGGCGTTTATGGTGAAGGTGAGTCGCTACGCTCATTGGAACTTTTAACTTTTCCTGGAGATTAGGTAGATTTGTATAGACAAGGAAGAGCTAGGATACTATGTAATAGTGGATTAGCTTTTAACTATAGTTTGTATTATAAGGCCAGTCGTTATCGTAGCTACGCTCATTTTGACTCTACATGTATAAAGGAAATAGTTAAGATTTCTAATTTCTTCGGAAAGTCTTCTAGAATAATTTGATCGTAGCTAGGTTCACTGAGGTAAGAAAATACCGTCACAAATATTATACAAATACTTTTTATTTTCAATAACATAGAGTAATAGTTCCTAGGCTATTTCAAGGGTCATTACGCTCACTGAGCAAAGCCTTGCTACGCTCACCCAAACAAGCCCAATTTCAGACCAGAAACAAGGACGACGCGGAAGCGGCAACGGAAGGAAAAGTCGCCTTCATGGCGGAACCAAAAGTCCGCGCGGACTCGCTTCCACCACAGCAGCCGATCTGCACCTTGGCCATCTCCTTGCCAGAATTCACTGGTGAAGTGCAAGCACCAAAAGTCACCAAGAAGGACACCACACCATTTGGAATCAAGTATCAACATGCGTTGGACAAGGTATGTATTGTTCTCGAATATAAATGGATATTGACATGTTTTAGTAGGAAATTCGTTTAAAAAGGGCGTTTTTCCCTAGTTTTTCCATTGCAATTTTTACTTTTTCCAAAATTCGCGGAATTTAATTGAAAAAGAGAGTTTTCAACCAAAATTATGAACTTCAGCACGAACAAAAATCAATTAAAAATGTTCTTTAAAACATTAACTGTGTAATTTAAAGTAAAAATTGTTTACGTATGAATTTAACGCGATATTTTTCAATTTTTACTTGAAAAAATAGTTTTTTAAATGTACTATTTTTAGGAGCTTCCTGAATTCGTGCACCCCAACGTGGTGAAGCACATCGGAGCCGATTGGCCTCGTCTGGGTCGTGCTCTGGAAGTTCCCCACCGTGACATCCAACATGTTCGTCAACACTATCCAGGACAAGAAGCCAAGCACGTTCTGAAAATCTGGATCCATCTGAAGAAAGAGGAAGCAACGCCTGAAGAGCTGGACAACGCGTTGAAGCAGATTGGAAGGGATGACATCGTCAGATCGATTGTCTACGGCGAGCCAGAAGCGTTGAATTATGGTGCAACCACCGCAGACTCACCAACCCAGAAGCGAGAACCCATCAAGTTCCAAGATCTGCCACCTTCCGTGGCCAAGAGAGAGCCCGCACCAGTTGAAGAAGTCCACGAGCCGGAGCATCACTACTACGGCCATGAGCCCAGTCCAATCCCGGAAGAAGAGCCTGAGTCTCCGGAACCTGGGCCAGCTGAGGAGCCAGAAGCACCGGTGTCGGAAATCAGGACGGTGGTCCGGACTGAACGACATGTTCACGATTCGGAAGAAGGTCCGATTGTTGAGGAGAGAACCATCACGACGACTTATGAAGACGACGTCGCGGTGAATGAGCATGTTGTCGATAGAAGAGTGCCGTTGAATGATGAGGAACTGGAGAAGTTAGTTGACAATGCTGAATAGCGTTTTTTTGAAGGAAATTTATTATCACACAGAGTTTATCAAATTTTTGCCTTTTCAAAAGTGGGCGGGGCGACCTAGGATGGTCGGACAAAAATTGCTCACTCTCAAAATTATCAAGCTTAACTACATTTTCTATAAAATTCATTCAAAGAGAAGATTTTTTCATGCCTCGAAAATCGCTTTTCCAGAGGAAAGTTCTACAAGGAATTTTTCGAAATTGAATTTTAAAAAGTCTTTTGAGTTTATTTTTCTCGTCTTGGAGAACTTGAATAAAATATCCCAAAACCCTGGAAAATAGAGAGGAAAAAACAAAAAAGCGAATTCCAAGCTTTGAAAGCTGACAAAAATGCTTTGAAGAATTTAAAAAAAAAATAAAGAAATTCAATTTTACAACGAAAATTCAGATGGAACGAGTTGAATCGGCTTGCTGAAGAAGTTCCACATCAGTCAGTGTTAGTTCCACCGACTGAAGACGCTCCAGAGGGCTCTGAAACCGAATCGAGTACCGATAGACACGTAGAGGAGGACGGTACTGTAGTCACGACTACAGTAACCACAAGTCATGTTAGCGGTAAGCGTTGCCACCGAGTTGCATGAATCTTGAAAGCATTGAGATCGTCCAAGAATAATAAAATTGGAGAGTCTATAGAACTAGAATTGTTAGACCATGGCTTTTAGAGGAAATTTCTTTTTTATAGTGAAAATTATGAGTTTCTAGAGTTAGATTTTTTAGACCATGTAATTTGGGAAGAAATTGTTTTTTCATGGTGAAAAGAAGTTAGACAATTTAGACCAGGCGAAAGAATTTTCATACCAAAGTTTCAAAATTACAATTTTTAGACCATCTTAAAATTTTCTTTATAAGAATGGAAAACTGCAAGAATGATGGAATCAGAAGGTTTTGGAAGAAATTTAATTTATTGAGAATTGAATATTTTCCCAAAAATCGAACCCATTCTCACAAAAGTCACGTACAAACTCCTCCAAACTGCTTTTTGCTCACAGCACACAGCACATAAAACAGCACGGAAGCGAGTGTAATAAATTTTCCTTGGAAAGAAATGTTCACATGTCAACCTTTACACCACCATGCTTGAATTTCAGAAGAACAGCATGATGAGCCACCTCAAGAACACGTAGGAGACGATCATCGTTCAGAAGACGAAGGTAGTCATGAGAAGACTCAAAATGGCTTACATTGATGACCGAGGATCTATAATCATATTCATTAAGCTTGCCTAACACTGCTGCCAAAATTTCATTCATAGGGTTTTCAGAAAAAAGAGTCATCTTGCTTTGCACTAACAAAATTTTCAAGTTTAATAAATGAATAAAGAAGACGTTTTTTGGGTGTTTCCTATGAGTGTTGTCGTGGGAATAGTTTTGATATTTGAAAAAAATTGACATTATATTTATAAAAAGGAAGGAAAGTATATTTTAAGAAAAATGAACTTCGTATGCAAAGAATCATTTTTTTCAAATTATCTGAAAGTTGAAATTTCTGTTTTGAAACATGAAGTAATATTATGTTTTAATGGAAAATGTTGTTTTAGATTATTTTTCGAAAAAATGAAGAAAAACACCTATTCGTGAAAAAAATGAGCATAATCAGTTTCGTTTTTTTAGCAGAAAATAGGAAAAAAAATGAGTTTCCGATAATTCGAAAGTGAATTTTTGAAAAAAACAGTTTTTTTTCAACTAAAAAACAATCTTGTGCACTTCACGTTCAGCGAGAAAAACAGGAACAGCTGTTGACAGGGGAGGTACCGGATGGTTAGAGGGCTGCCATGAAGCAACGAGCAATTCATTCTCACCGCTCACGAACCATGACCACGGCGGTTATCTTTGGCGTCAACGCTGACGGAACCCCGATCCACGCTGGCAGCGTCGTCGACCAAGTAACCATCACCAACAAGATCCATCACGTCGCGTCAAGTAGCCAGTTCGAGTTTGTTGCCGAATCATGGGATGGAGAACACGGAGAGCATCCACATGTTGATGACGTGGCAAGACGTGATTCCATCTTCACCACTGAATCTCACGAGAGTGACACCAATGAAGACACCCCGATCGCCACGAGCACTCAATTCGAACGCACCAGAAGCGCGTCCTTGGTGTCGGCCTTAATGGAGCTTGACCCTCATGGTGTCCCATTGGTGCAGTTCTTCAAACTAGCTGCCCAGCCTCTTTTGGAAATTGATGAAGACGAGGAAGCGGTGGAGCCGGGGGAAGCGGAGCTGCTCATTGCACAACTGCTTTTTACACTGCAATCGGCAAAGATGTCCGCACCCGAGGCTCACGCGAACGCGATCAATCGACTTCGCCAGTTGGAGGAAGAGTTGAGAAGCGCCGGAGCAGTAACCCCAGCTGATCCCTCTGTTTCGGAAGCCGTCGCGAGAGCACTGGCGGTAGCTGGAGCGGGAAAGGATGTGCAGATCAGAGTCAATCAGTCCAGACATACTACTACTACCAAAACTGTCTACGAGACTGAGACACCGGGATTGGCAGGACTGGATTCAGACAAGATCAGAGAGCTCCAGCAGGACATTTTGAAGAATTTGTGTAAGATGGTGTGCTTGCAGGGCTTTACTTGTAGAATTTTACTTTAATTATCTAGGAAATAATAATACTTAGAATGAGCAGGACCTTACTTAAAACAAACTATATAAAAAGACAACCGCACAGGGAACACTCAAAAATCCTTCTCAAAGAAACCGTAAGATCAAAGATTGAGAAAAAATCTTAAATTCAACTTTTGTAAATTTTAAAAAAGAACCGTAAAACGAAAACCTCACAGGGAGCATCCATATAAATCTTAAAAGTCATTCAAAATCCGCTAATATTCAAAATTTCAGCTTCTGCAGCTAGTGACGCCCATGCTGATTCTGGTGAGTTCGAGGTTTTCAAAATTTTTCAATTTTGATTTTCTAGGCACGACACAGAAGAAAGAGACTGCTGAGGAAGGGTTCACAAACGAAGATGGATCAGTGGTTGTTTCAAAGAAGATGACCAGAGTCGTCACCACCACCAGAACCACGCTTCCAGGTGAGAACGATGCTCCTCTTGACGGGTTGTGAAAATTGGGGTTTTCTAAGAAATTGCTCGAAAAGTGTTTGATATTTTACGATTTGCTGCGATTTCTCTTCTATAGATTGGAAAAATTTTCAAAATGGCCGGTTTTAGTTACGATGCGCCAGTTTACGATTCGTGAAGATATCAGAAATTTTTGTGAATTTTTTAGTTCTAAAAATTCAAATTTTTATAGTTTTTCAAAATTTAGAAAAATCAATTTTTGATCAAATTTGATTGAAACCCCGAATTTTTCATATTTTCCGAGAACGTCTTTCCACTTTACGCATCATATCAAGTATCACAGCGCACATTGGCGAGTACATTTGGAGAGAAAGTGTAACATTTAGCCTAGATTACACTGGTTGACTCAATGTGTTTTGTGGACTGAGATGTGGAATTATCATGTGGCCTAGGTTTTCTAGTTTTCGAAAATGAGGTTGAAAAGTTAGGCCATGTCCTAGGAGTTGAAATTTTGAGAAAGAAATTACATGATAAATGGTATAGGATTTCAGAAAGAATTGTGAAACTAGGCCAACTTTTCAAAGTGACTCGGACTCGAGTTGTGAAAAAAATGACCTAGGATATCGAAAAACTAAAAAAGTTAGACTGTCCATTAAAAATCATGATAGAACTAGGAAAGACGAAGTTGTTATGATGTGAAAAAAAGGAAAAGCTAGGTCATCTCTAAAAAATTTGAAAACAAAGAAAACTATGACACATATCTAGCAAAAAGTCTGACCGATTTCAAACTCGCGGCAGTCGCATTTTTTAAAAATGAGTACGGTAGGGTCGGGACTCTCACAACGAACAGTTAGATCTTTGTGGATTTAAATTATTATTCTTACTTTCTGTCCATTGAAATTGAAGGCGCATTACTTAATCGTTCATGTATTTCAAAGCGAAACTGCTACGGTAACTAAGTAACCGATTTACGGAGGTCAGACTTTTTTACAGGTAGAGGAAGATATGTGTATGACCCAGATGAAAAACATGACCTAGAAATTCAAAAAGAAACACAAAAAGCTAGACCATTAAAAATAAAATAATAATAATTTTCAGGAGATGAAACCACCGTTCAAGCCAACCTTGGTGAGTAAGCAGCACAACGCGGATCGGATTTTTATAAAATTTGCTTTTTAAATAAATTTATCTCAGCTTCTACAATTATTCAATGTGAACATTTCTTAATCTCGATAAATCGGTTTTTGTTTTTTGGTGGAGCACTTGGTGTCGATGGTGTTGGTGGAAGACAAGAAGATGCACGATTTATGTTGTTTATGTTTTGTGAGAAATATAAAATTAATTTTATTGATTGGATCGAAAAAGTGAAAATAAAGATTTTTCACAATGAATGATCTATAAAAATATTGATTTTGAGATGAACATTTTTCATTTTTTCCCGATTTTTGGCTGGAGAATTTATGATCATTGGAAGATTTTCCTTGAAGAAATATCAAAATGCATGTGATAGCTCTGAAAAAAGTAATTCTTATTTTTAAAAAATCAAATTTTTTCATGACTGAAATTTGTGTTTCAATTTTGGTTTGAAAATGGATATTTCATGTTCATAAGTTTTGCCCATTTTGTTCGGTTTCTTGTGTTGTCTTGTCGTTCATTTATCGAGGTTAGGAGATGTTCTTTAGAAAAAAACTAATTTTCAAAAAAGGAATTTTCATAAGAAATGAATAAAAATGAAAATTCAGAGTCTCCAACGGAATCCATGGGATCCGTCCGTGACCGAATCGCCAAATTCGAATCGCTCAAGGATTCTGAAGACCGTCGTTCGGAAGGATCGGAAAGGAGCAGTCAACGGTCAAGTCGGCTGGTTGAAGACGAAGATCTTCCGCAGGAACCACTGCAAGTATCGTCTGAGAATGTATCACAAGCTGAACTCAAAGGAGGCGAACGATTCACACCGCCGATTGAGGAGACGACAGAGGAAGTGAAGACCGCTCATACGGTGAGGATTTCACCGACGACGACGGCAGCCTTGTCTGAAGACCAGACACAGCCACGTCGCGACACTGAGACGGCAACTCGTGAATACCACGATGAACCGGAATCGGAAGTTCACGACGTCAAGAAGGAACCAGTCTCGGAAGAACCACATCACGTAACTGAAACCATCACGACGACGACGGTGACTCGTGAATACCACGATGAACCAACGTCTGACGGAGACCATGAGAAGACTCACCTTGAAAACGTCGAAGAACCAGTGTCTGAAGTTCACGACGTCAAGGAACAACACGATGTAACATCAAGTCCAGTCACTGAAGAGCCACATCACGTCACTGAAACCATTACAACCACCACCGTCACTCGTGAATACCACGACGACGAACCAGTGTCTGAGGGTCAAGATGAACATGTTCACGCTGCTGAAGAACCAGAACTCCACGTCCAACAGCGCGATGAGCCTGCCAGTCCAGTTTCTGAACTCTCACTAGAACCACATCATGTCACCGAGACCACGACAACGACCACCGTAACCCGTGAATACCACGACGACGAACCAGTGTCTGAGGGTCAAGATGAACATGTTCACGCTGCTGAAGAACCAGAACTCCACGTCCAACAGCGCGATGAGCCTGCCAGTCCAATTTCTGAACTCTCACAAGAACCACATCATGTCACCAAGACTATCACAACTACCACCGTTACTCGTGAACACCATGATGAGGAGCCAGAGTCTCATGAATCAGTGTCTGAAGTCCACGACGTCAAAGAACAACACGATGAACCAGAATCTGAGGACACTCATCATCATATCAGCGACAGTCCAGTTTCAGAAGAACCACGCCCAGTTCACGAGCAATATGTTGAAGAACCAATCTCGCAAGTGAAGAATGTTCCGGAACATCATCAAGAAGCTGAGGAACCACACCACGTCACTGAGACGATCACGACGACGATAGTTACTCGCGAATATCATGAAGAGCCAACGTCTGATGACGAGCATGAGAAGACTCATTCTGCACATGTTGAAGAACCAGTGTCTGAGGTTCACGAAGTCAAAGAACAACACGATGAACCATCCAGTCCAACTTCTGATGAGCCACATCACGTCACTGAAACCATTACAACCACCACTGTCACTCGTGAATACCACGATGAAGAGCTAGAGTTTGAAAAGCACGACCTACATGCAAGCCCAGTTTCTGAAGTTGCGGAGAAGCCGACTGAAACTGAACCAGTTTTTGATGAGCCACATCACGTCACCGAGACGACGACAACTACCACCGTAACTCGTGAATACCACGACGACAAACCAGTGTCTGAAGGTCAAGATGAACATGTTCACGCTGCTGGAGAACCAGAACTCCACGTCCAACAGCGTGATGAGCTTGCCAGTCCAGTTTCTGAAGTCTCACAAGAACCACATCATGTCACCGAAACCACGACAACAACGACCGTGACCCGTGAGTACTATGAAGACAAATCTGAGGATCACCATGAAGATGTTCACTCTGAACATGTGGATGAACCAGTTTCCGAAGTCCATGACGTCAAGGAACATCATGAGCCGAGTCTAGTCTCAGAAGATCCACACCACGTAACCGAGACCATCACGACTACCACAGTGACTCGTGACTACTACGACGAAAAGCCAGATGTCAGTGCCAGCCCAGCTGCGGAAGAACCACATGTTGAGATGGTCGCTGCTAGCCCAGTTCACGAAAAAGATGTTGAAGAACCAATCTCTCATTTGGAGGATGCTTCAGAACATCACGACGAGCCTGAACAACCACATCATGTCACTGAGACCATCACGACCACCACTGTAACTCATGAATATCATGAAGAACCAACGGCTGATGATGACCATGAGAAGGCTCACTCGGAACACGTGGAGGATCCAGTTTCTGAAGTTCACGACGTCCAAGAACAGCGGGCTGAGCCATCCAGTCCGATCTCTGAAGTTTCTCCGGATCCTCATCATGTCACTGTCACGACTACAACCACAACCGTGACACGTGAATACTACGATGAAGAGCCTGTATCTGAAGCTGACGTTGCGCCAGTGAAGGAATCTGAAGTTGAAAAACCCGCTTCTGAGATTTACGACGTTCAGGAACAACGTGAAGTACCATCCAGTCCAGTCTCTGAAACATCTGAGAAGCCAGTTCACGTCACTGAGACCATCACGACGACCTCTGTAACTCGCGAGTTCCATGATGATGAACCAGATTCGAAAGTTCGAGAACACGTCTACGAGCCTGTTCACCATGAAGACGTTCCTGAAACCACAACCAGGACAACTGTGACACGTGAATACCACGAAGAACCAGCTTTCGAACATCCCGATGAGTCAGACAGTCCAACATCGACAGCCAAGGACATCGCCAAGAAGGCTGGCCTCATCGCCGGTGGAATTCTTGTCGCACCTGCAGCACTTCTCGCGGCTGGAGCCAAGGTTGCTTACGACAAGTTGACGGAGAAAGATGACGATGAACCACAAGAACATCAGGATCTTCCAGCTAGCCACGTTCATGATGACTTCGATGAACCAGAACATGAATATCATGCAGATCCAGTCAAGAGAGACATTGAACCAGTCAGTCCGCAACCATCTGAAGCATCTCAAGTGTCGCAGCATGATGTTGTGAAGACGGAAGAAGAGCCAACTTCTGAAATTCAGGACGTCCACGACGAGCCAGTCCACGTCACCGAGACAACTACCACCACCACTGTGACTCGTGAATACCGCGATGAAGAGTCAGAAGCTGACGATCACCGTGAGAAGATTCACTCTGAACACGATGAACCAGAGTCAGAAGTTCACGTCAGCTCAGAACAACGTGACGAGCCATCAAGCCCAGTTTCGGAGCCACATCATGTCACCGAGACCATAACGACTACCACCATCACTCGGGAATATCACGACGATGAACCAGAATCTGAAGACATCCACCATGACGTCAGTTCCACTCCAATTTCGGAAGAACCACGTATGGAGCAGGAAGATGTTGAAGAGCCAAAATCGGAAGTTCACGATGATGCAGGACACCATGATGAAGCCGAATCGCCGTATCACGATCAGGAACCAGTTTCTGAAGTTCACGACGTCGAGGAACCAGCGAACCGAGTCGGAGAAGATCCACATCTTGTTACTGAAACAATCACCACAACCACTGTGACACGAGAGTTTGATGAGCCAGAACTTGAACATCATGAAGAACCAGTGTCTGAACGTGATGAATCAACATCTGAAGTTCATTCTGTTCACGAACATCATGACGAGCCACACCATGTCACTGAGACTATCACAACCACCACTGTGACTCGCGAATACGATGACGAACCCGACTCACCTGCTGATGAACAAGTCGAAGGACCAGCTTCTGAAGGCTACAACCTGCCTGAAGAATCGCGCAGCCCAGTTTCTGAGGTCTCCCAGGAACCGCATCACGTTACTGAAACGATCACTACGACGACCGTGACTCGTGAATACCACGACGAGGAGCCAAAATCTGAGGACCATCACGAAGAAATCTCATCTGAACATTTGGAAAAACCAGTTTCTGAAGTTCACGATATTCAAGAAAAACACGATGAACCAGCCTCTCAAGAGCCACATCACGTCACTGAAACTACTACAACCACAACAGTAACGCGTGAATACTACGATGAGGAGCCAGAATCTGAAGTCCACTCCGTACTAGAACATGAACCATCGAGTCCTGTCTCGGAAGAACCACATCACGTCACCGAGACCATCACGACTACAACTGTTACTCGTGAGTACTTCGATGATGAACCAGAGGCTGATGATCACCACGGCGATGTTCATTCTGAATACGTGGAAGAACCAGCTTCTGAAGTTCACGACGTCCAGGAACCGAGGGTCAGGCCATCAAGTCCGCATGCTTCTGACTCATCGTCGGATCCACATCACGTCACCGAGACGGTTACGACAACTACCGTCACTCGTGAATACCACGATGAAGAACCAGTTTCGGTAATCCACGATGTCCATGAACAACCAGAGGAAGCATCTAGTCCAGTTTCTGAGGTATCACAAGAACCACACCACGTCACCGAGGTTCATGAGTACCACGAAGAGCCAACTGACGTTCAAGAAGTCCACAGCATTGGAGAACCAGTGTCCACACATCACGAGATTCAAGAACACGTCTACGAGCCAGTTCACCATGAAGACGTTCCTGAAACCACAACCAGGACAACTGTGACACGTGAATACCACGAGGAACCAACTTTCGAACATCTCGATGAGTCAGACAGTCCAACATCGACAGCCAAGGACATCGCCAAGAAGGCTGGCCTCATCGCCGGTGGAATTCTTGTCGCACCTGCAGCACTTCTCGCGGCTGGAGCCAAGGTTGCATACGACAAGTTGACGGAGAAAGATGACGATGAATCACAAGAACATCAGGATATGCCAGCTAGTCCAGTTCATGATGACTTTGACAAGCCAGAACATGAATATCATGCAGATCCAGTCAAGAGAGACACTGAACCAGTCAGTCCACAACAATCTGAAGCATCTCAAGTGTCGCAGCATGATGTTGTAAAGACGGAAGAAGAGCCAACTTCTGAAATTCACTCTGTTCACGAACATCATGAGGAGCCACATCACGTCACGGAGACCATCACCACAACCACTGTGACTCGCGAATTCTACGATGAACCAGAATCGGAAGCTCCAGTTGTACCAGTTCACGATGACAATGTTGAAGAACCAGCTTCTGAAGATGTTCATCCCAGCCCAGCCGAGAAGCCACATCACGTCACTGAAACCACGACGACTACCACTGTGACTCGTGAGTATGACGACGAAGAGCCGGAAGCTGGAAAACAACCAATTCATGAAGAAATGGTTTCAGAAGTCCACGACATCCCAACCTCTGAGGCCCTTGACGAACCGCATCACATCACCGAGACCACCACGGTGACTCGCGAATTCTTTGATGAGAAGCCGGAAACTGACGGCCACCACGAGGATGTCTCATCTGAAAACGTGGAAGAAGCAGCTCCTGAAGGTGAAGTCCAAGAACATCAATACGAGCCGTCAAGCCCACATGCATCTGAAGAACCACATCACGTCATCGAAACCACCACAACTACCACAGTGACTCACGAATACCACGACGAAGAATCAGCTTCTGAAGGTGATGATGATGTTGAACACATTGCTGAAAAGTCAGAAACCCTTCAAGTTCAAGAACAACGTGACGAACCATCAAGCCCAGTTTCTGAAGCCTCGCAGGCCCCAGAACACGTCGCCGAGACCATCACGACGGCTATCTTCGGTGAACCAGCCTCTGAAGAAAATGTTCTGGAACATCCACACCACTCCACCGAGACTATCACGACCACTACAGTGATTCGAGAGTACCACGATAAAGAGCCAGAATCTGATGATCACCACGAAGATGTTCATGTTGAACATGTAGAAGAACCGGTTTCTGAAGTTGACGACGTGCACGATGCGCCAGTCAGTCCAGTATCAGAAGTCTCACAGAAGTTTGCTCATGAAGATATTCATGCTGAACATACTGGAGAACCAGCTTCTGAAGACCACGACGTCGAAGAACAGCGTGACGAGCCATCAAGCCCGGTTTCGCAAGTTTCGCAAGAACCACATCACGTCATCGAGACTACAACAACTACCACCGATACTCGTGAATACGGAATTCCTTCTGATGATCACGACGAAGATGTCCTTGCGGAACATGTGGAGGAACCAATGTCTGAAGTTCATGACGTCCAGGAAAAAAGAGATGAGCCATCCATTCCAGACTCTCAAGTAGTTTCTGACATTCATGATGTTCAGTCAGAATCAGACGTTCACGAAGCCTCCGTTGATGAACCAATGTCTGAAGTTCACGACATTCAAGCACAACACGATGAAATATATCATCCAGCCTCCGAAGCTCACGACGTACATAGCCCGATTTCCGAGGTTCACAGTGAGCCCCATCACTTCACTGAGACGACCACTACCACCACTGTGACTCGCGAATACTACGATGAAGAACCTGCTTCTGAAGTTCACGACGTCCAAGAACATGACTACACCTCTGGAAGTCCGGCTCACGAAGATTTCGGAATAAGCCCAGTTTCTGAAGAGCCGCATCACGTCACCGAGACCACGACCACTGTGACTCGCGAGTACTACGATGAGGAACCAAAATATGACGATCACCACGGAGATGTTCACTCTGAATACGTGGAAGAACCAGTCTCTGAGTTCACGATGCACCAGGCAGTCCAGTATCAGCTCATGAAGATATTCATGCTAAACAGGTTGAAGAACCAGTTCCTGAAGTCCACAACGTCGAAGAACAGCGTGACGAGCCATCCAGCCCAGTTTCTGAAGTCTCACGCGAGCCACATCACTTCACCGAGACCACCACCACCGTGACTCGCGAATACGATGATGAGCCAACTTTCGGATCCAAGCTGGGATCAGCAGCCATGGAAGAATCCTTCTACCAACCTCGTGACGATGACAACGAGGAATCTGAAGCATATTCGACTTCCAACGTCGAACCATTCTTCGACAAAGACGAGGGAGCAGAAGGACATACCAGTGTCATGTTCACGTCATCCTTCCATGAAGACGATGACCTTCACGGAAAAGCTGCTCTTGAATCCGACGACGAGCCATCTGGATCGAAGACGTCAGCCAAGGATATCGCCAAGAAAGCTGGTCTCATCGCTGGTGGAATTCTCGCAGCACCTGCAGCTCTTCTCGCAGCTGGAGCCAAGGTTGCCTATGACAAGTTGAAGGACAAGGGTGACAAGGGCTACGACTACAGTGTAGCTCCAAGTGGACCCCTGTCATCTGATGAAGAGCAAGATGTCCAACGTGCTGGATATCAACAATTGGCTACAGAGAGTGATGGAGAGGAACCTCGTGAGTCACCAGTCTTTGAAAGACGAGCATCTGATGTTTACGATGTGACTTTTCACGATGAACCGGCCACTGAAGTTCACGGCGTCCAAGACCAACATGAAGTTAAGAAGGAACCAGAACCTGAATCTCACGACGTTTCTGTTCACGACGAACCAGCTTCTGAAGTTCACGACGTTCAGGCAGAAGCCGGATATGGTGTCCACGAAGTTTCTGTTCACCATGAACCGATTTCGGAAGCTCACGACGACGTTCACGAACATCATGATGAACCATCTACTCCAGTTTCCGAAGCTCACGATGTTCATTCTATTGCCGAACCAACATCTGAAGTGTCACAAGAACCGCAACACATCACTGAGACCATTACTACCACTGTGACTGAGGAACCGACATCTGAACTTCACGACGTCCAAGAACATGAATATGAGCCATCTGCTTCTGAGACATCCTTGGAACCACATCACATCACCGAGACTATCACGACAACCACTGTGACCCGTGAGTATGAACCAACTTCTGAAGATCATTACGATGATGTCCATACTGAATATGTCGAAGAATCAGAATCTCACGACGTTCAAGAAAAACACGATGAGCCAACAAGCCCACATGCTTCTGATATGGATCCACATCACGTCATCGAGACAACTACCACCACCACTGTGACACGTGAGTACCACGATGAAGAGCCAGAAGCTGACGATCACCGTGATGATGTTCATCCTGAACATGTGGAAGCACCAGTTCATGAAATTCAAGAACAACGTGATGAGCCAGTCAGTCCAGTTTCTCAAGTCTCACAGGATCTTGATAAAGTCACCGAGACTGCGACAACTACCACTGTGACTCGTGAATACGAAGTTCCGGCTGACGATCACCACGAAGATGTCACAAATGAACCAGAAGTTCATGACGTCCAAGAACATCACGAGACGATCAGTCCAGTCTCTGAAACATCTGAGAAGCCAGTTCATGTGACTGAGACAACTACCACCACCACTGTGACTCGTGAGTACTACGATGAAGAGCCAGAAGGTGAAGCTCCAGGAGTTCCAGTTCACAACGACAACGTTGAAGAACCAGTGTCTGAAGCTTACTATGACCACGAACACTCTTCTGAAACACCGTTTGAACCACATCACATCACCGAGACAGTAACTACCACCACTGTGACCCGTGAATTCAACGATGATGAACCACTGTCTGAAGGTCACGACGTCAAGGAACAACACGATGAACCAGTTTCGGAAGTATCTGAAGATCCACATCACGTCATCGAGACAACGACCACGGTTATTCGTGAATTCTACGATGGAGAGCCAGAAGCTGACGATCACCACGAAGGTGTCCAGGCTGAACATGTGGAAGAACCAGCATCTGAAGTTCACGACATCTACGAGCAACATGACGAGCCAATTAAAGTGACTGAAGAACCAGAGACTCACGACATCCAGGAACGTGATGAACCAGTCAGCACACATGTTTCAGAAGCATCCCTTGAGCCACATCATGTTACTGAAACCATCACAACGACCACAGTCACTCGTGAATACCACGAAGAGGAACCAAAATTCGACGATCACCACGAAGATGTTCACTCTGATGACGTGGAAGATCCAGTTTCTGAAGTTCACGACGTGCACGATGCGTCAGTCAGTCCAGTATCAGAAGTCTCACAGAAGTTTGCCCAGGAACATGCTGAACATTCTGAAGAACCAGCTTCTGAAGTCCATGATGTCCAAGAACAACGTGATGAGCCAATCAGTCCAGTTTCGCAAGTCTCACAAGAATCACATCATGTCACAGAGACTACAACCGTGACTCGTGAATACCATGAAGATGAACCAGCTTTCGAACGTCACGATGCTCCAGACAGCCCAACATCGTCGGCCAAGGAGATCGCCAAGAAGGCTGGCCTCATCGCCGGCGGAATTCTTGCAGCACCAGCAGCACTTCTTGCGGCTGGAGCCAAGGTCGCCTACGACAAGTTGACGGAGAAAGATGATGATGTACCACAAGAACATCAGGATCTGCCAGCTAGCCACGTTCATGATTACTTCGATGAACCAGAACATGAATATCATGCAGATCCAGTCAAGAGAGACACCGAACCAGTCAGTCCACAACCATCTGAAGCATCTCAAGTGTCGCAGCATGATGTTGTGAAGACGGACGAAGAGCCAACTTCTGAAATTCACTCTGTTCACGAACATCATGAGGAGCCACATCACGTCACGGAGACCATTACCACAACCACTGTGACTCGCGAATTCTACGAAGAACCAGAATCGGAAGCTCCAGTTGTACCAATTCACGATGACAATATTGAAGAACCAGTCAAGAGAGACACCGAACCAGTCAGTCCACAACCATCTGAGGCATCTCAAATCTCTCACCATGATGCTAGTCCAGTCCACACTCCAGAATCTGAGACCCATCATTCTGAGGAAATAGGAATTCACTCTGATGTTCCAGCTCACGTCACTGAGAGCTATGACGTGGAACATCCAACTGAAGATTTACCAGAGAAACATGTAGAAGAACCAGGAGTTCATGAGGTCCAAGAACATCACGAAACGATCAGTCCAGTCTCTGAAACATCCGAGAAACCACTTCACTTCACCGAGACAACTACCACCACCACGGTGACTCGTGAATACTACGACGATGAGCCAGAAGCTGGAGATCACAAGGAAGATGTTCACGCTGAATATGTCAAAGAACCAGTTCATGAAGTTCACGACGTTCCAAAACAACGTGATGAGCCAGTCAGTCCGGTGTCTGAAATCTCACAGAAGTCCGCTCATGAAGACATTCATGCTGAAGAACCAGCTTCTGAAGTTCACGAAATCCAAGAACAACATCAGGATAGCCCGGTTTCTGAAGCTTCACATGAACCACATCACGTCACCGAGACAACTACTACCACCACTGTGACTCGTGATTACGAAGTTCCTGTTGAGGACCACCACGAAGATGTCACACCTTCACATGAACCAGAAGTTTATGACGTCCAAAAACATCACGAGACGATCAGTCCAGTCTCTGAAACATCTGAGAAACCGCTTCGCGTTACAGAGACCACTTCCACTACCACCGTGACTCGTGAATATCACGACGATGAGCCAGAATCCGTTGAGCATCATGAAAAAGTTCATTCTGAAGAACCACATCATGTCACCCAGACAACCACGACGACAACTGTGACTCGCGAGTTCTACGACGAAGAACCAGAATCTGAATCTCCAGCCGTTTCAGTTCACGGCGACGACGTCGAGCAGCCAGCTTTTGATGATCACCACGAAGATGTCCAGGCTGAACATGTGGAAGAACCGGTGTCTGAAGTTTACGACATCCAGGAACCCTCCAGTCCGGTTCACGATGTTGCTCAAGAACAACCATTGGAAACTTTCGAAGAAAGAGATGAAAGAGAGTTGAGAGAAAGATTCAAGGCAGACATGGACGCATACTTCTGTGAACCACCAACGAAAGCTCCTACTGCCGTCGATCAACCGGTTTCTGAAGTTCACGACGTCCACGATGAGCCAGTCCACGTCACCGAGACAACTACCATCACCACTGTGACTCGTGAATACCACGATGAAGAACCAGGAGATGACGATCACCGTGGTGAGAAGATTCACTCGAAACACGATGAGCCAGAATCAGAAGTTCACGATGTCCAGGAAAATCAAGATGAACCATTTAGCCCATTCTCGAAAGAATCACATGACGTCACTGGAACTGTTACATCGACGACCGTGACTCGTGAATACCACGATGATGAACCGAGATCCGATGTCCACTCTGAACATGGGGAAGATGTCCACTCTGAACCGTTTTCTGGAACTCATGACGTTCAAGAACACCATTACGAGCTACCAAGTCACGACGTCACTGTGGCTCGTGAATACCACGATGATAAGTCAGTGTCTGAACATGATGAATCAACTTCTGAAGTTCACTCTGTTCACGAACATCATGAAGAACCACATTACATCACTGAAACCATCACAACCACCATTGTGACTCGCGAATATCACGACGACGAACCTGAATCAGGTGCTGATGAACATGTTGAAGAGCATGATTCCAGAGTTCACGACCGACCTGAAGACTTGCACAGCCCAGTTTCTGAAGTCTCACAAGAAGCACATCACGTCACCGAGACTCACGAACATGTTGTCTCCTCATCTGAACAACACGATGAGCCTGACAGCCCGACGTCATCTGCCAAGGACATCGCCAAGAAGGCTGGTCTCATTGTTGGAGGAATTCTCGCAGCACCAGCAGCACTTCTTGCAGTTGGAGCTAAGACCGCCTACGAAAAGTTGACTGAGAAGGACGAGGATGTACCAGAACAACAGGTTCACGATGATTTTGACGAACCAGAACATGAATATCATGCGGATCCCGTCAAGAGAGACGTCGATGAAATTCCAGTCAGTCCTCAGCCATCTGAAGCATCCCAGGTGTCGCAACATGACGTCGTGAAGACAGAGGAACAACCAGAGGCTGTGCATGTCATCGAGAGTCACGACTATCACCACGATGAGCCACACCATGATGAGCCACATCACGACTCTGAATCCGACATTCCATCCGTCATCGAACACGTCAGCACTGAACACCCAGAAGACGCCCACGTCATCGAGAGTCACGACTATCACCATGAAGATGACGTAGTTCACGAGCCACGTCACGACTCTGAAGCTGACATTCCATCTGTCGTCGAAGATGTGAGCACTGAACATCCAGAAGATGCCAACGTAATCGAAAGCCACGACTACCACCATGAAGATGACGTAGTTCACGAGCCACGTCACGACTCTGAAGCCGACATTCCATCTGTCGTCGAACATGTGAGCACTGAACACCCAGAAGACGTCCACGTCATCGAAAGCGAATCTCACCACGTTGATCATTACGATTCTGAATCTGACGTTTCGATGGGTGTGCCAGCACAGTCCGGTTACACTGCTGAAACAGAGCCAGCCGATCCACCAACTGAAGATTACGTCATCGAGAGTGAAGAATACTCAGCTCCATATGAAGTTGGATACATTCATGATGAAGAGGCACCAGCTCATAACGAATCGAGCAATGTTACTCGTGACTACTATGATGAGGAATCAGCTGGAGCAGCCGTCGTCGAAAGTCACGGATTCCATCACGAACAAGAAGTTCACGAGCCACGTCACGAATCTGAATCAGATATCGGAGCTGTGACTGAGCATCCAGAAGACGCCCACGTCATCGAGAGCGAGTCCTACCAGCATGAAGACGATCTTCAGGAGCCACGTCACGATTATGAATCCGATTTCCCACCTGCAGTCGAACACGTCAGCGCTGAACATCCTGAAGATGCCCACGTCATTGAGAGCCATGACTATCACAATGGAGAAGACCTCCATCGTGACGTACCAGAAGTTGCACCTTCTGAAGTTCAGGTTAGTTTGGAAGCTTTCAAACGGAGCTTGCCACCTTACTTCAAATACCTAGTTTAATATGTGTTTTATTTCAGGAAGCTCATGACGACGACACTGTTGGAGCCGGAATTGCAGCTACTTTGATGGCAGCACCAGCCGCAGCAATCGCTGCAGGACTCATGGAATCTGAAGGAGCGGAAGTTTCTGAACATCATGTTGAGCCAGCCAGTCCACAAGCATCGGAAGCTTCACTGGAGCCAATCTCTGAGCCACATTATGTACCAGAAGATCCTACTGAGGTGAGTACTAGTCCAGGTCTTTCACTAATGCATGAATTCCAGATCGCTACTGAATACCAGGAGAGTACCGTCCACGATGAGCCTGACAGCCCGACGTCATCTGCCAAGGACATTGCCAAGAAGGCTGGTCTTCTTGTTGGAGGAATCCTCGCAGCGCCAGCAGCACTTCTTGCAGTTGGAGCTAAGACCGCCTACGACAAGTTGACTGAGAAGGACGAGGATGTGCCAGAACAACAGGTTCACGATGAGTTTGACGAGCCAGAACATGAATATCATGCGGATCTCGTCAAGAGAGACGCCGATGACATTCCAGTCAGTCCACAGCCATCTGAAGCATCTCAGGTGTCGCAACATGACGTCGTGAAGACAGAGGAACAACCAGAGGCAGTGCATGTCATCGAGAGTCACGACTATCACCACGATGAACCACGTCACGACTCTGATGCTGACATTCCATCTGCAGTTGAACATGTCAGCGCTGGACATCCGGAGGAAGGTCACGTTATCGAGAGCCATGAGTATCAACACGAACATGATGTTCATGAGCCACTTCACGATTCTGAAGCTGATATTAAATCAGCTGTTGAACACACAGAAGACGCTCACGTCGTCGAGGGCCACGAATATCCAGATGAGCCAGTATCTGATGTTCAGCAGCCTGCCAGTCCACATCCATCTGAAACTTCTGACCGCTCGCAAGCTTCTTCTGAAGCAAACATCCCGTCAATTGTTGAACACGTTAGTGCTGAACATCCAGAAGATGCCCACGTCATCGAGAGCCACGACTACCACCATGTAGATGACGTAGTTCACGAGCCACGTCATGACTCTGAATCCGAAATTCCATCTGTCGTCGGACATGTGAGCACTGAACACCCAGAAGACGTCCACGTCATCGAAAGCCACAAATATCAGCACGAAGATGATGAAGCTCAGGAGCCACGTCACGACTCTGAATCCGACATTCCATCTGTCGTCGAACATGTGAGCACTGAACACCCAGAAGACGTCCCCGTCATCGAAAGCCACGAATATCAGCACGAAGATGATGAAGCTCAGGAGCCACGTCATGACTCTGAATCCGAAATTCCATCTGTCGTCGGACATGTGAGCACTGAACACCCAGAAGACGTCCACGTCATCGAAAGCCACGAATATCAGCACGAAGATGATGAAGCTCAGGAGCCACGTCACGACTCTGAATCCGACATTCCATCTGTCGTCGAACATGTGAGCACTGAACACCCAGCAGACGTCCACGTCATCGAAAGCCACGAATATCAGCACGAAGATGATGAAGCTCAGGAGCCACGTCATGACTCTGAATCCGACATTCCATCTGTCGTCGGACATGTGAGCACTGAACACCCAGAAGACGTCCACGTCATCGAAAGCCACGAATATCAGCACGAAGATGATGAAGCTCAGGAACCACGTCATGACTCTGAATCCGACATTCCATCTGTCGTCGAACATGTGAGCACTGAACACCCAGAAGATGCCCACGTCATCGAGAGTCATGCCGATGTTCACGAGCCACATCAACAATCTGAACTGAGCGGTCCAGTTTCTGAGTTTATCCATCAAGTCACTGAGACGATCACCACGATTTCTCACGATGACATCGATGACGCTGAACGTGAACATCATGAAGAGCCAGTCAGTCCACAAGCATCGGAAGCATCTCAAGTGTCGCAACATGACATCGTTAAGACAGAGGAACAACCAGAAGACGCTCACATCGTCCAGAGCCACGACTACCATCACGAAGACGATGTTAACAAGCCACGTCACGATTCTGAATCCGATTTTTCATCTGTTGTCGAACACGTCAGCGCTGAACATCCAGAAGAGGCCCACGTCGTCGAGAGCCACGACTATCATCACGATGATCTTCAGCGCGAATCTGATGTCAAGGTGAGTTTCAAACTTCGCAAAAAATCATAACTAAAGTTCCAAATTTCAGACATCTGAAGTTGACGACGACGACACTGTTGGAGCCGGAATTGCAGCTACTTTGATGGCAGCACCAGCCGCAGCAATCGCTGCAGGACTCATGGAATCGGAACACCATGTTGAGCCAGCCAGTCCACAAGCATCGGAAGCTTCACTGGAGCCAATCTCAGAGCCACATCATGTGCCAGAAGATCCTACTGAGGTGAGTCCATCTAGTCCAGGTCTTTCACTAATGCATGAATTCCAGATCGCTACTGAATACCAGGAGAGTTCCGTCCACGATGAGCCTGACAGCCCGACGTCATCTGCCAAGGACATTGCCAAGAAGGCTGGTCTCCTTGTTGGGGGAATTCTCGCAGCGCCAGCAGCACTTCTTGCAGTTGGAGCTAAGACCGCCTACGACAAGTTGACTGAGAAGGACGAGGATGTGCCAGAACAACAGGTTCACGATGATTTTGACGAGCCAGAGCTTGGACATCATGATGTTCCACAACCGTCCGAAGCATCTCAAGTGTCGCAACATGACATCGTAAAGACAGAGGAACAATCAGAGGCAGCGCATGTCATCGACTATCACCACGATGAGTCACATCACGACTCTGAATTCGACATTCCATCTGTCGTTGAACACGTCACAACTGAACACCCAGAAGACGTCCACGTCATCGAAAGCCACAAATATCAGCACGAAAATGATGAAGCTCAGGAGCCACGTCATGACTCTGAATCCGACATTCCATCTGTCGTCGAACATGTGAGCACTGAACACCCAGAAGACGTCCACGTCATCGAAAGCCACGAATATCAGCACGAAGATGATGTAGCTCAGGAGCCACGTCACGACTCTGAATCCGACATTCCATCTGTCGTCGAACATGTGAGCACTGAACATCCAGAAGACGTCCACGTCATCGAAAGCCACGAATATCAGCACCAAGATGATGTAGCTCAGGAGCCACGTCACGACTCTGAATCCGACATTCCATCTGTCGTTGAACACGTCACCACTGAACACCCAGAAGACGTCCACGTCATCGAAAGCCATGAATATCAGCACGAAGATGATGAAGCTCAGGAGCCACGTCACGATTCTGAAGCTGACATTTCATCTGTCGTCGAACATGTGAGCACTGAACATCCAGAAGATGCCCACGTCATCGAGAGCCACGAATATCAGCACGAAGATGATGTAGCTCAGGAGCCACGTCACGACTCTGAATCCGACATTCCATCTGTCGTCGAACATGTCACCACTGAACACCCAGAAGACGTCCACGTCATCGAAAGCCACGAATATCAGCACCAAGATGATGTAGCTCAGGAGCCACGTCACGACTCTGAATCCGACATTCCATCTGTCGTCGAACATGTGAGCACTGAACACCCAGAAGACGTCCACGTCATCGAAAGCCACGAATATCAGCACGAAGATGATGTAGCTCAGGAGCCACGTCACGACTCTGAATCCGACATTCCATCTGTCGTCGAACATGTCACCACTGAACACCCAGAAGACGTCCACGTCATCGAAAGCCACGAATATCAGCACCAAGATGATGTAGCTCAGGAGCCACGTCACGACTCTGAAGCTGACATTCCATCTGTCGTCGAACATGTGAGCACTGAACACCCAGAAGACGTCCACGTCATCGAAAGCCACGAATATCAGCACGAAGATGATGTAGCTCAGGAGCCACATCACGACTCTGAATCCGACATTCCATCTGTCGTCGAACATGTGAGCACTGAACACCCAGAAGACGTCCACGTCATCGAAAGCCACGAATATCAGCACGAAGATGATGTAGCTCAGGAGCCACATCACGACTCTGAATCCGACATTCCATCTGTCGTCGAACATGTGAGCACTGAACACCCAGAAGACGTCCACGTCATCGAAAGCCACGAATATCAGCACGGTGACTCTGAAGACGATTCTTCCTCTATGATTGAACAGCCAGAGGTTCCAGAGAGTCAGGAGACCTTCCGTCAGTCTATTCCAACCGTCGTCGAGACTCCAGCCACAGAAGCTCATCGTGGAGACTTCCACGATTATCCAGAAGAAACACATCATCAAGACCGTGACGTCGTCGATGAGTATTCTGAAGAGCTCAGCCAGACCGTAGTGCGCGAAGCCGAGCAGACGGTCAGTGGCAGCGCAAGTTCAGAAACTTCACCAAGTCATCGTCGCTTCTTGAAGCAGGAATCTTGTCAGGAAGTCGCCATGGAGCCGGAAGTCGACTATCAATCTGATCTACAAGAGAAGCTAGATTTTCTCGCGCAGGAAAACAAACGTGGATTCAGCGTCATAGAGGAAAAGCCAGATCTTCACGTCATCGAAGAGTCCGAAGAATCCCAGGAGCCGGAAGACCATGACCTCGAGATCATTAACGCCACCGCCAGCCTCCTTGTCGCAGAAGTTTTGGAGGATGTTCTTGAAGATCAAGAACAGCTTCTGACAGAATCCCAAAACTTCTACACCGCAACAGACAAGTCAAAGGACGATTACGATACCTGTGTGACTTCGCAAGAAACCAACTTCGACTCAGCGCAGGGGTGGACTTCTCAGGATTCGGAATACACAACGGCTACCTCTACCGCACCAAGTCGTCTGAGCGAAGGTGTCCAGACGCCTGTGATGTCACCCGTTGATTCGGACCGTCAATTCACACAGACATCCGATTTCGACGTACCAGTGATCAGAGGACATGACTTTGACGACACTGCCAGATCCACTCCAGACGTCCCTCTTCAAGTCACAATAGAAGAAGAAGAGGAGGAGACCGCCCTTCCAACATCCCCAAGTGGAGTGCTTCTCTCGCCCTCCGCAGACCCGGGCCGCCCAATCTCGCCCGTGCCTCCTCGTCGGGCAGACACCGTTGACACCTTTGTCTTCGTCACAGGGACCGATACGACTTCGGACATCCATGAGAAAGCCATGGAGTCCGTGACCGATAGTGAGAGCGAGTCGCGTTATTCGCGTCAGCTATCGGATGTGTCCCTAGGCAGCAAAGCGGAAACGGTGATCCACGACGTCGCTGCGGAAGCAGGAAGCGGATCCACAGAATCCTTGGATAAGAAGAGCATCGCAAGCGGGAAGACGTCAAGCTGCAGCTCCGTGATCATCAGGGACATACCAGAAGACCCAGCTCCAGCTGAAGAGCAAGGATTCGAGGTTGTCGACCCTTCCGTCCCGCCACTCGAAGAACTTGAAACTGTTGAAGAAGAAGAGAACGACTCGGATTCGTTGAACGAAGGTGGTGGAAGTGGTAACAGCTCAGTCGGCGTTCCAGCTGATTCCATGGCCCTTGTTGGAAGATACAGACACGCGTCTAGTGACAACATCTCTTTGAACAGTCTCCAAGAGTTTGAACGATTGGAGCGAGCGATGGAAGACAGGGGAGACGGCAGCTTGACCAGGAGTGAAATCGAACTTCTGACGTCTGGAAGGTTGAGGAGTGGCGATGGATCAGTTAGCTCGCTCACGGAGTTTGAGAAGCTTGAAGCTGAAGCATCAGCAGCAAATCAATCGCCTCAGGACGAAGTTATGATGTTATCGGATATCCGCGAAGAGTCAGAAGTCGAAGATATGAGTATCCGCGACGACGACGAGGAGCCAGATAACACTTCTGATGCCGAGATGCGCTCCAGGCCTGTGGTGCGTGGTGAGACGCCAACCCCAGGCTCACCAACGGACTCTTTGGGGAGGAGCTTGTACGAGGAGCATATGCGAACTGGTGTTTTCGAGACCAGCACTGACTCGTTGGAGCCGACGTTCCAGCAGATCGACAGACACGACAGCATCGAGGACACTTCTTTGACTGAATATGAAGTCGTTGGTGGGGCTGATTCACTCGAAAGGATCCCACAAGACAAGGATTCACTACTGGAAGGAGCTTCCCAGGATACACACGACATGCTCAGTCAAGACACACAGGCGACCTATCAGGACGATGATAAGGATAGTCTCGATGGGGATATGGCAAATAGCGGACCAACCACCCTCACCACGTTCAGTACCACTGCGATCAGCCCCGATGGAACTGTTCAGACCATTTCGAGACGAGTCGAGACAAGGGTTAGTTTTTTTAAATGTCCCAGAAAAATAAAGCCACCTGTTTTTGTAAAAGTAAAAAATCCTCTCAATCAAGCAATATAAATTGTTGCTCTGAATAGAAAAATTGTCCCGAAAAATAGAGCCTCTGTGCAAAAATGTTTTTTTTTCAAATGATTGGCTTTATTCTAATGGGACACTTGGTTATTATCTTGTCCCAGAAAAATAAAGCCGCCTTTTCGGGAAAATATCGATTAAGCCGGGAAAATCCTCGGAATTCTCAAAAATATACCAAGTCAACTATGAAAAAAAATTGGCCCCATTCCAAAAAAAGACACCTCCCCGCCAAATTCAAATTCGATTTTTCAGATCGTCGACCCGCGCATGAGCCATGTCACGTTCACCGGAACTGAAAGCCAGGAGAGGCTTGACCAACTGCCCGACGATGAACAATTTGAGACGGTCGATAATGAAGGAAACGTTACTAGAACCACCTTCAGAAGACAGTCGCCAACACACCAACACCATTAGGTAAGGGTCAACATCAGAATTATTGGAAAAAAAAAGGGTCACCATAAGAATTATTGAGGGTCACCATAGGAATTATTGAGAGTCACCATCAGAATTATTGAGGGTCACCATCAGAATTATTGAGAGTCACCATCAGAATTATTGAGGGTCACCATCAGAATTATTGAGAGTCACCATCAGAATCATTGAGGGTCACCATAGGAATTTTTGGAAAAAAAGGGTCACCAAGAGAATTATTGAAGGTCACCATAGGAATTTTTGGAAAAAAAAGGGTCACCATGAGAATTATTGAAAGTCACCATAGGAATTTTTGGAAAAAAAGGGTCACCAAGAGAATTATTGAAGGTCACCATAGGAATTTTTGGAAAAAAAAAAGGGTCACCATGAGAATTATTGAAGGTCACCATAGGAATTTTTGGAAAAAAAGGGTCACCATCAGAATTATTGAGGGTCACCATAGGAATTATTGAGAGTCACCATCAGAATTATTGAGGGTCACCATCAGAATTATTGAGAGTCACCATCAGAATCATTGAGGGTCACCATAGGAATTTTTGGAAAAAAAGGGTCACCAAGAGAATTATTGAAGGTCACCATAGGAATTTTTGGAAAAAAAAGGGTCACCATGAGAATTATTGAAGGTCACCATAGGAATTTTTGGAAAAAAAAGGGTCACCATGAGAATTTTTGAGGGTCACCATAGGAATTTTTGGAAAAAAAGGGTCACCATGAGAATTATTGAAGGTCACCATAGAAATTATTGGAAAAAAGGGTCACCATAAGAATTATTGAGGGTCACCATAGGAATTTTTGGAAAAAAAAGGGTGACCATCAGAATCATTGTGGGTCACCATCAGAATTATTGAGGGTTACCATCAGAATTATTGAGGGTCACCATAGGAATTATTGGAAAAAAGGGTCACCATGAGAATTATTGGAAAAAAAGGGTCACCATGAGAATTATTGAGGGTCACCATAGGAATTTTTGGAAAAAAAAGGGTCACCATGAGAATTATTGAGGGTCACCATAGGAATTATTGGAAAAAAAGGGTCACCATGAGAATTTTTGAGGGTCACCATAGGAATTTTTGGAAAAAAAGGGTCACCATGAGAATTATTGAAGGTCACCATAGAAATTATTGGAAAAAAGGGTCACCATAAGAATTATTGAGGGTCACCATAGGAATTTTTGGAAAAAAAAGGGTGACCATCAGAATCATTGTGGGTCACCATCAGAATTATTGAGGGTTACCATCAGAATTATTGAGGGTCACCATAGGAATTATTGGAAAAAAGGGTCACCATGAGAATTATTGGAAAAAAAGGGTCACCATGAGAATTATTGAGGGTCACCATAGGAATTTTTGGAAAAAAAAGGGTCACCATGAGAATTATTGAGGGTCACCATAGGAATTATTGGAAAAAAAGGGTCACCATGAGAATTATTGAGGGTCACCATCAAAATTAGTGGAAAAAGTGAGTCACAATAAGAAATATTGAAAACGAGTGTGATCGGTCAAAAACTGAGAGAGCTTAATCACATTTGAATCAATCAATTTGAAAAATCAAACATTTTCAGAAAAATCTCCACATCAAAAAACACCGCGTGAAGCAAGAAATAATTCCAATTTAATCCCAAATATTTCTGATCTCTTTTGTTTTTTCACAGTATAACTGATCATTCCAGTCCCATCCGAGCTTCTAATTTTGTAACCATTTCACGTTAGCGTGGCGTAGATACAGTAACCTTGGTTACTGTAGTTTTTGTCTTACTGTAACAAAGTGAAGTTACCGTAGCATAGCCCCGTGTTACGGTAGCTGTGTTGTTCGTGTATTGAAGATTGAAAAAGTTACAGTAGGTGAACCTCATAATTTCTCCGAGAGTTACAGTATCAAAGCCCCATGTTACTGTAGCTTGAAGAGTTTTTGACCTACCCGGAGAACTACAGTAACCCAGCCCCAGTGACTGTAGTTTGAACGATTTTCGACCTACCCATAGAGTTACAGTATCTAAGCCCCATGATACTGTAGTTTGAAGAGTTTTGACCCAGAAAGTTACAGTAACCTAGCCCCAGTTACTGTAGCTCGATGAGTTTTTGACCTACCCAGAGAATTACAGTAACCCAGCCCAGTTACTGTAGCTCGATGCGTTTTTGACCCATCCAGAGAGTTACAGTACCACCGCCCCATGGTACGGTAACTCGACGATTGTTCACAGTACCCAAGATACTGTGTTTATTGATTCTTGCTACCGTATCCAAGCCCCAGGATACGGTATCTTTTGAGACTTCAAATTGAAAACATAGTTCTAGCCCCAGGACTTTTTGTTTTTCTCAAAAATCAACAATACGTATTGTCCACAAGAGCTTGTGCTTATGCCCATCTCATGATTTTTTTGTAGTTTACCAAGCGGGATAGTGTATTTTTTCATCAGCTTTATGTAGTCATTTTACTTTTTACATTGTGTCGTTCTATTGTTTTGTAATTTAATAAAGCTTACTTGCTTGAAACTTTGTTCTCTTTGTATAAAACACTCCCAGTGGCTTTATTTCATGAACTACAGCACAGTGTGAACAGAAAATACCGGAACGGTACAAGAAGCTCCGCCACTTGAACAAGATTCTAGAATTCTCTCTGAAATTTCGGCCTATTGTAGCCAACACTATCCTTGTACTGAATTTCATCCGGATTCATTAACGTCAAACCGGTGTATGATGATTTGATTGAAAACAGTGGAATTTCAAGTGGACATAAAAATTTTGACAGAGTTACGATCAAATCTTGTCGAATCCAGTAATTCATTTGAGAAGTTTTTGGTCTTCACCGTGTTACTTATCAAGGCGTTAGTTATCAAGGCGTTAGTTATGGCATTATAATCAGACAATTATTTTAAACGTTTTCTCAAACTTTCTCAACAATATCGCTTATTTACGTTTCGGAAAAACCCACTAAGCTAACGTCGCTGCAAAGGTGACTACGGTGACTTGTTGTAAAACGTGATGATGTTGAACGATAAATAAAAATTAAAAAAAAAAATGTCGTGGGGCATTGTTCATCTATTTAGTTTGGATCGTTTACTGCTCGAACAAAATTCGAATCTAAAGGTACAGATCCGCTTCGAAGACGCGCGCATATATCTAGCAAAAAGTCTGACCAATTTCAAACGCGCGCCAGTCGCATGTTTGTAAAATGAGTACGGTAGGAGTCTGGACTCTCACAACGAACAATTAGATGAGGCTCATTACGTGAATCGTTCTTGTATTTCAAGGCGAAACTGTTACGGTACTAAGTAAACGATTTACGGAGGTCAGACTTTTTACAGGTAGAGGAAGCTATGTGCGCGCGTTGAAAAACAAAGGCAGAAAAAACCACGTTAAGTGCAAAAACTTCATTCATTCCAGCTCAATCGTTCTAGACACGATTCTAAGACGCAGTTCTGACGTTACAGTAGTTCGGATTCCTGCTCAGAGAGGTCTAAATTGTGGGATACTGTAGCTGAAAAAATGAAAAATGGGTTCAAAATGGGCAATTCTGTAAGTGAAACTTGTTTTTTGAACCATTTCGCAATAAAATATGAAAACTACATGAGGTTTATTTTAATTCTGAAAAAGTTGACAAGACGCAAGATTATCTTACTCTGACAAGAGTCTTAGCTCCCGTTTTGAAATTACAGTACTCGTAAGAGGAGCATTTGTAAATTTGGGATGAAAAATGACAGAAAAAATAAAATTTTTTGAACTACAATAACTGAAATTTGCTTTCAAAACAGCTTCTCAGAGCTGTTCACCATTTCCCATTACGTTTTTGTACTTATAGCGGCTTTTGCAGGTCCCAACTACAACGTTTGTAATTTATTCATGAATAAAGTAATCATACGTTTCACAATTGTTCTATAAGCTTCCGAATCCAGTCTGTGAAAATATATTCTACTTTCAGCAGGTATTCTTGGGTCTTCGACCTCCTTCTTCAACCAATAGACTGATTTATTAACAATTTATTGATTCCCCAGTAAAAAAGAACCAGCCTCTCTGGTTCTCCTGCAATACATATGTATAATGAAATTATTATGAGGCAGGATAACAAGAGGCTACAAATAATATAAATACATAAAGAATGGTATAAAAGTTTAATAAACAAATGAATTTAGGCTAAACAATAATATCAATAATTAGAAAATCAAAGTGTTACGGTAAGCGGCGTGTGTGAACTGCCAATGCACCGACGCAACCGCACACTTTCCTTGATCCTTCTTAGCTTCGCTAACACAGTCCAATTTGCTCTAGATCTGTTCTTTATATCAAAAACTTTCCATAACCTTTTAAGTAGCATTGTGTTACCACTTTTTGTGTTATAAATTACCTACATACAGTAGCGTTCAAAAGTTTAGAAAGTTTTTATTTTCGGCCATAACTCTTGTCAAACCTCACCTATCGGTCTGATTTTTTGAATGGTAATACTTCAAACATTATTACATCTTATGTCAAAACGAATTCAAATCAGACCAAAAGAGAAAAAAATAAAAAAATTTATTCTCAGACACTATAAAAAAACACATTTTCCACAAACTCAAAAACATAATGGTAAACGGTTGTAACAATTCAAATCGATAAGGAATGAACATCAAAACATTATTAAAACCTTAATACTTAGTGGCATAATCAAAATTATCAATGACGGCTTTACATCTTCTCGGCATGCTCTCAATCAAGTTCTCCAACTTGACTCGCGGAATTTTTTTCCACTCTTCTTGTAAAACCGCGTATTTTTGCGCGGCATTGGATGTGTAATGGCCGGAAACGCGTCTCTCGAGTTCTTCCCATAAGTTCTCTATAGGGTTGAGGTCTGGAGACTGACTGGGCCACGGAAGAACATCGATAGCCTCATCCTGGAGACATTCGCGAACAAGACGGCTAGTGTGTTTCGGGTCGTTATCTTGTTGAAACACCCAACCAATCGGCATGTTGGCACCAGCAAATGGTACAAGAACATTAACAATAATATCCTTGTAGTCATTGGCATTCATTTTGCCCTGAATCCAGTGCAATGGGCCAACGCCGTCGTAACTAAACGAACCCCACAACATGACGCTACCGCCACCGTGCTTCATCGTGGGCAATTGGTACCTAGAACTGAACCGGCTGTTGATTGGCCTTCTGACATACTTAATGCCATCGGAACCAAACAAACAAAACTTACTTTAATCGGAAAAAAGGATTTTCCTCCAGTCGTGGACGGTCCAGCTCAAATGGTCTTTTGCCCACTCAACTCTAGCCTTTCTGTTTTTCTCAGAAATCATTGGCTTCTTACAAGGACGTCTTCCAAATAACCCAGCAGCTCTTAGACGACGTTTGACTGTAGAAACAGAGACTCTGGCAACGTTTCCAGCGACCATATCCTTCTTGATGTCTTCTCCGGTCAGACGCGGATTGAGACGTGAATGGCGAACAATCAGTGCGTCGTCTCTTGCTGTCGTCTTCCGTGGCCGTCCTGATCTTGGCAACACTCCAAAAACTCCAAACTTTCGGAATCTTTTCAAAATTCGGGATACAGTGGTTTCGTGAACTTGAAATACTCGTGCAACTTGATTCTGTCGTATTCCTGACAGGACAGCATCGATGATCAGTTTCTGCTGGTCGGTGGGCACTTCTTTTCCTTTTCCCATTACTTAAAAAGTATTGTTAGTAGTATAGAAAGAAAAAAGTACAAAAAAATCGGGAAAAAACCTTTTAAAAAAATTTAAAAAAAGAAAGTGAAAAATCAGTTCAAAAGTCGCGGTTTCGTAAAAACGCTGTAGATCAAAATGTAGCTACAGTAATCCTGATTTTTTTCAAAATTAGATTTCTCATGAGTTGATGTGTTCTCCGACAAAAAATCATGTCGATTGGTTAAGTTTGACAAGAGTTATGACCAAAAATAAAAACTTTCTAAACTTTTGAACGCTACTGTATCTAGCAAAAAGTCTGACCGATTTCAAACGCGCGCCAGTCGCGTTTTTGTAAAATGAGTACGGTAGGGTCGGGACTCTCGCAACGAACCGTTAGATCTTTGTGGATTTAAATTATTATTCTTACTTACAGTTCATTGAAATTAAAGGCGCATTACTTAATTGTTCTCGTATTTCAAGGCGAAACTGCTACAGTACTAAGTACCCGATTTACGGAAGGCAGACTTTTTTACAGGTAGAGCTATGTAACTCGACTCTCAGCGGTTTTAATATGTAAAAGTTATTTTCAAAGATGTAAGATCTTCGGACTTTTGGTAGTTGACTTCCCTTGTGTTCCCACACTTTATGTCGAATAATGGCAGTTAATAGCAAATAATACCAGTGCTGATTCGTATTTGAAGAAAGCAGAAAGATAAAGAAGCCGAACAAAAATGAAGTTTTTCGGTCTTCTTCTGGTCTTCATGGTTTGTGTTGGTGAGTGACTTTCTCTGATACTCGCTACGTTACATGAACTGTCCCATCCAGGGAGAAAAAACAAAAATGCGCCATACATGTGGGATTCGAACCCTGACCCCGCAGGCTGTAGACTAACGCGTTATTCAAAAGGTTAGAGTCCACAAGTTGACAAGCGAATTTGTTTCGACGATTGCTATGGAAAATCGCAAATCATGTACCCTTCCTTCGTAACTAGCTTTTTATCATGAATTTCGAAAAAAAAAACGTCAGAGAAAAAAGTTTTTCAACTACAGTAATTGTAATTTGATCTACAGCGGTGCATGATTTACGAAGTGAAGGTTACTTTTTGATTCACATTTCACGGGATATTTGTCTACTGTAAACGGAAGACCCAGGGCCCGCAGCAGAATGCATTTTCCGTACATTTGCTCTAACAGATCCTGTGAGATACAGTACCAGGATTACGGTAAACTGTAGAAAAAACTTTCAGCTGCCTGGCCAACTGAAGTCGTCAATGTCCCCGTTGACGTTACGGTTGACAATGAGCCATCCCTTCCATCGATCAATTCAATCAATATTTTTGGCGGAGATTCGTCAGAAGAGAAGAAACATCACAAGAAACATCATCCTCATAAGCACCATAAGAAGTGTCATCGCAAGTATTGAATGAAGTTCTGATGTTTTTGTGGTCCTTACAAGATTTCGCATACTGTAATTCTGGAACTGTTTTTATGGTCTTAACAAGCTTTTGCATACTGTAACTTTGATAAAACAAACCTTTGTATACTGTAACTCGGGAAATAATGCTCATAATCGATTCAACCAAGACTTCGGAGTACTGTGACTAGTTGATTTTCACATACGATCGAGTTGATTCTCAGAAT
>OZ022253.1:3518514-3570245 GCA_963978915.1 Caenorhabditis parvicauda
TGATTCGAACAAAGAACATCCGAATCCATATATTGTGTCGGTTGGCTGAACACCTTAACGATTCAGAGATAAAAGTTAAAATGTTGATTGAAAACCCTCAGGCAGACGGTTTCATACGACCTCGTGAACATCGTCCATCCACTTGGGCAGCTCAGCTTTTTTTCTGGAATTGTTCAAAATTGTTCAACAATAACCCCGAACATGGATAATTAAACCAGATGAATTTTTTGAGTTTTTCTGTCTGGTCTTCATCCGTTTAGCGTTTTACCCTTATACTTTAGAATTGGGCATCCAAAATGAAAAGCACCGCGCAGCAAAGCGCGGACAGATCGAACCCTTGAGATTGTTTGAACCAGGACTGGTTACGAACTTTAACAAAATTAACGATTTAACGAAATTTTTCATTAAACTCGATTCAACGATTAACGGTTTTGTTGAAATAGGAAAAACCGTTAATTTAACGTTCAACTGTTTAGTTAAAAGTGAAAAAAACCGTTAATTTAACGTTTGAATGTTTCGTTAAATCGGAAATTTCTTAACCAGCTCTGGTTTGAACCCTCTTCGATGCAATTTTTGAACTTTTTATAGAATATAGAATGAAAATTGAATAGAAGAGACAGACCTGCCACTGGGGCCTTTGGGTGATGAGGTTTCTTATGAGGAATATCAACTTCATCACTTTTTGACGAACTTTCCGATGAGAAACCGTCAAGAATCTCAAGCGAATTGATTGACGGTAGAGGTTGTTCGATTGAAGCTTCAATAGGAACGTCGATGACTTGAGTTGCCACTGGCAAAACGGCTGTAATGTTCTTGTTAGAAAGAGTATCGTAGTTCGGTTACTGTGTGACGGTCACATCACCAATTTAGATAAGAATCTAAAAAGATTCAGAAGGTGGCCAAACTTCCCGTGTATCAGAAAAATTACAGTCATCCTTAAGTTTTTACTGAAGCCGCTTGACTCTGACTTTTTGGATCATGTGCTTGCCAGAGGGTCGGCACTGGTTTTGCTTTTTCTTTTGTGATCGTAGCTACGTCATGAAGAACGGCAAACAACTCACCAACGGAAGCCATAAAGACGAGAAGAAAACAAAGAAAGTTCATTTTTGTTCATTCGTTCGGCTATTCTGTTCTCTTATAAACATCTCAAAGAGTTTATTACGGGACGTTAACAGCCGACATTGGGCATAAAGTGTGAGAAAGCCCCTTGAATGGCGAAGACCAGTAAAGGTTACACTATCAGTTTTAGGCTCAGAATCAATTTTATCGAAGACAGAGTCTCAGAATCGCGTATCCACTGGGTAAGCAAATAAAATGGCGTTCGGTGGGAATCGAACCCGCGAGAGCAAAAGTGTGAGCGCTAGCTCTTAACCACTAGGCGACGCAACACAAAATTTAGAATCAATCTTGCGTTGATGCGCAGAGATAGGGGAGTACGCGGTTTCATCCAATTTTACATGCAAAATTGGTATCGACCGTAACTCAAAAACCAGGTCGGTTCCGCAACTTCTGAAAGCAGTTCTATCATCTTCAGCCTATTCGAAAACCTAGGAGACCAGTCAGAATGTACAATTTCGTGGCCCCCTGCTGGCATTCCCTGGTCAGAGGTTGAGCTCAAAACTTCAACTTAAAGCCATCTATTCTAAGCAGTTTTTGTCCTCATAAAAATTTTTTTGAAGTTATTGTAAGATTCATTTCAACATCAACCAGCCATCCTTGGTCGTCTTCCCGTCGCCACGCCTACTTTTGAATGACAAATAAGGATCCACTGTACATGGATATGTCCGACATAAACGGGCACTACTACCAGTGTGCAGCGCAGTCATGCAAAGCGGCTGTCAACTCACCAACAGATGCGATAAAGACGAAAAGAAGACCAAGGGACGTTGATGCATCAAACTGTCTGTCCAAAAATAATTGCCTCGATTGTTCTCATGATCATAACACTTTTCAATTCTGACGTGTTGTTTCGAAATTTGGATATGTTAATCTACAAATATTCAGAATTATCATGAGCGTAATACAGCAAGATTTGGTCATCTGGTTCCAGAGATATGATAGCGCAAACAAAAAGAATCGCTCTTCAAATGTCCAAAAATAAAAGACACGATAGGTTTTTTGGCTGTTTTTCTTTACAGCTTCATTTGTTATCGGTTGTTCTATCACTTTGCTCTGTTCATATACATTTCAACAAATTTATTACAAGATGTTAATTGCCGATGATTGGCATAAAGTGTGAGAATGCTTCCCGTCATGTCAACGACCAGTGAAGGTTCTTGTATGGTTTTGGGAATTTAGTTGCGAATTCCTTGGTGTAGGTGTAGACTGTCGTTTCAAAGTTGCTCTTTTTCAACTGAAAATTTGGCAATGATTCATATAGAACAAGAAGCCACTTTGAGAGAGAAAGAGAGAGAGAGAGAGAGAGAGAGAGAGAGAGAGAGAGAGAGAGAGAGAGAGAGAGAGAGAGAGAGATAGAGAGGGAGAGGGAAAGAGAGAGAGAGAGAGAGAGAGAGAGAGAGAGAGAGAGAGAGAGAGAGAGAGAGATTAAACATTAACAAACTTCAGTTTCACCACGAGCCAGCAGATCAGCACAGGATACGGTAAAATTGTTTGCGGATGCGGCGTCGATGCTCCAGTAGAATGCTGTTAGCTGAACTTAGTAATTTTTTCAATTTCTCAAAATTTTATTTTCTTATTTTTCAGTTTTATTTTTGTTTCCTAATATTTCATTTTTTTATTTCTCAAAATGTTATTTTCCGATCTCTTAAAATTTTCTATGTATTTTTCAGTTTTATTTTCCATTTCATAATATTCTGTTTTTTTTTCTCATTACTTTAATTTTCAAACATATCAAAGTTTTTTGTCTAAAATTTCCAAAATTTCATTTTTCAATGTCTCAACTATTTTTCGGTTTCTTTTGAATTTAAAAAATCCATCAAAATTATACTTTGTTCATTTCTCAAAATTAAATAATTCCTTAGTTTTTCATCATTTCTCCAACAAAAACATTAAAAACAATCAATATTTAGTGGTCGTATTTACTCGGTTTTCTTGAAAAAAGCTCTCAAAAAGTCACAACTCACATTTTTACCTTCAGCAGCTGTCATGTACTTTGAGCTCACAGCAGTATTTTCTAAGTACTTGACGTACTTTACTAAAGCTTGTCGGTAAGAAATGAATCCAGCAGCTTTGGTTTTGACAAATTTCAGTTGGGTTAGGTTGTTGCTTGCTGATACCTTTGTCCCATCACCGAGCTGAATGAGAAAATTTTTTAAAAAAACTATGTTTTTTGACGCGAATCTGAGCCGCTTTTTCGAAGTTACAGTACCCTGAAGTCATCTGAAGTTACAGTACTCTGGTCATGCTTAAAAAGGTTTTAAGGTTCGAGATACTGTAATTCGACTCCCAGTACCCCCAAATCATACTCGGAAAGGTCCAAACTTCCGGATACTGTAACTCGACTTCCAAATGTTTTTGAGAAGTAAAATTAAGAGGAACCATTTAAACTTACATAATTCTTCGGGATCCAGGCTGCTATGAGCTTTTTCTTCAACGGGTACGTCTTCTTCGCGTTGATGTTCGTTGTTAGCTGTATCATTTTTCTATTCGGACATGATCCTCTATATTTTCATTTTTAGAGAGAGAGAGAGAGAGAGAGAGAGAGAGAGAGAGAGAGAGAGAGAGCGAGCGAGAGAGAGAGCGAGAGAGAGAGAGCGAGAGAGAGAGAGAGAGAGAGAGAGAGAGAGAGAGAGAGAGAGAAAAAGAAAGAGAGAGAGAGAAAGAGAGAGAGAGAGAGAGAGAGAGAGAGAGAGAAAGAAAGAGAGAGAGAGAGAGAGAGAGAGAGAGAGAGAGAGAGAGAGAGAGAGAGAGAGAAAGGAAGAGAGGGAGAGAGAGAGAGAGAGAGAGTGTGTGTGTGTGTGAGAGAGAGAGAAAGAGAGAGTGAGAGTGAGAGAGAGAGAGAGAGAGAGAGAGAGAGAGAGAGAGAGAGAGAGAGAGAGAGAGAGAGAGAGAGAGAGAGAGAGATGCGAGAACCCTGTATTCAAAAACCACTTTTGTTTTCAATTAAAAAGTCATAAAAGATGACTTTGTTCCTATGCTTCTTGTCCCTACAGTATAAATATCAACTTTACCTTCGTGACCTTACTAGTGACAGCATACGGGAAAATCTTCTCCAGGGCACTTGCCACAATGTTCTGCTGATGGGTCAAATAGACTAAAGAGAAGAAAACCAGGAACTTCATTTCTGTTGTTGTTGAACTCAATTTGAACCGCTATTTATAGGCGGTCCGAAGCGACCGAAAAAAGTCTATTTCAATCAGGGAGATTATGTTTTTGATCTGGGTAAATTGGATAGGGCAAAGGTTGGAAAAAAGTGGCGGCAGCAAAGACCGGTCTATGTGGTACTGATGAAAGTACACAGTCTGTTACAGTAATCCTTTCAACCACAGTACATGGGAAATGAGGTTACAGTACGCCTTAAAAACTACACTGTCTGGGCTACAGAGAAAATGAGGTTACAGTACCTCTTCTGAACTACAGTTTCCGGGCTACAGGGAAAATGGAGTTACAGAATCTTCTCAGAACTACAGTATCTGAGCTACACGGGAAGAATTGTTACCGTAATCTTCCAGATTGGTTAATATACGTTCGTGATACATGGGAAATCGTGTTACAGTAAGCCAGCTAAAGTACAGTATCTCGAATACAAGTGAAATCGAGATACAGTAGGCCATCAGAACTAGGGTTGGGAATCAAGCCCGCCTGGCGGCCGCCATGGCGTGGCGGCGGTACTCGCAGACGTGGCGGCCGCCGCCACCGCCATCTCTTACGCCGCCACCGCCATGGCGGCCGCCCGGCATATTTGGCGGCGCTTTTTTTCAATGGAAAATTATTTTTTTGTCGCATTTTTTATTCACTTTAGAATCTGACATTCGATTCCGGCGACGTCGTCGATGACGTCGTCGAAAAAAAATTCTTGAAAAACGAGAATATTTTTCCGAATTCATTTCAGAATCTGACATCCGATTCCGATGACATCGTCGGCGACGTCGTCGAAAAATTTTTTTTCCAAAAATGTTATATTTTTGGGGGATCCATTAAGGAATCTCATATCTGATTTCGTCGATGACGTCGTCGAAAAAATTCTTTTTCAAAAATTATTCATTTTTGCGTGATCCATTAAGAAATCTGATATCTGATTTCGATGACGTCGTCGAAAAAATTCTTTTTCAAAAATGATTTATTTTTGCGTGATCCATTAAGAAATCTGATATCTGATTTCGATGACGTCGTCGATGACATCGTCGGTGACATCATCGGTGACATCGTCGAAAAAATTTTTTTTTCAAAAATGTTTTATTTTTGGCGGATTCATTAGGGAATCTGATATCTGATTTTGATGACGTCGTCGATGACATCGTCGGTGACATCGTCGAAAAAATTTTTTTCAAAAATGTTTTATTTTTGGCGGATCCATTAGGGAATCTGATATCTGATTTTGATGACGTCGTCGATGACATCGTCGATGACGTCATCGGTGACATCGTCGAAAAAAATTTTTTTTTCAAAAATGTTTTATTTTTGGCGGATCCATTAGGGAATCTGATATCTGATTTAGATGACGTCGTCGATGACATCGTCGATGACGTCATCGGTGACATCGTCGAAAAATTTTTTTTTCAAAAATGTTTTATTTTTGGCGGATTCATTAGGGAATCTGATATCTGATTTCGATGACGTCGTCGATGACATCGTCGGTGACATCATCGGTGACATCGTCGAAAAAATTTTTTTTTCAAAAATGTTTTATTTTTGGCGGATTCATTAGGGAATCTGATATCTGATTTTGATGACGTCGTCAATGACATCGTCGATGACGTGTGTGATATCTGATTTTGATGACGTCGTCGATGACATCGTCGGTGACATCGTCGAAAAAATTTTTTTCAAAAATGTTTTATTTTTGGCGGATCCATTAGGGAATCTGATATCTGATTTTGATGACGTCGTCGATGACATCGTCGATGACGTCATCGGTGACATCGTCGAAAAAAATTTTTTTTTCAAAAATGTTTTATTTTTGGCGGATCCATTAGGGAATCTGATATCTGATTTAGATGACGTCGTCGATGACATCGTCGATGACGTCATCGGTGACATCGTCGAAAAATTTTTTTTTCAAAAATGTTTTATTTTTGGCGGATTCATTAGGGAATCTGATATCTGATTTCGATGACGTCGTCGATGACATCGTCGGTGACATCATCGGTGACATCGTCGAAAAAATTTTTTTTTCAAAAATGTTTTATTTTTGGCGGATTCATTAGGGAATCTGATATCTGATTTTGATGACGTCGTCAATGACATCGTCGATGACGTGTGTGATATCTGATTTTGATGACGTCGTCGATGACATCGTCGGTGACATCATCGGTGACATCGTCGAAAAAAAATTTTTTTTCAAAAATGTTTTATTTTTGGCGGATTCATTAGGGAATCTGATATCTGATTTTGATGACGTCGTCAATGACATCGTCGATGACGTCATCGGTGACATCGTCGAAAAAAATTTTTTTTTTCAAAAATGTTTTATTTTTGGCGGATCCATTAGGGAATCTGATATCTGATTTCGATGACGTCGTCGATGACATCGTCGATGACATCGTCGGTGACGTCGTCGAAAAAAAAATTTTTTTTCAAAAATGTTTTATTTGAACATTTTAAGGGAATCTGATATCTGATTTCGATGACGTCGTCGATGAGATTGTTGGCAACGACATCTATAAATATTTTTTCAGAGTTCGAATTCAAAAAAAAATAATAAAAAAATTTTTTTTCGACAATGTCACCGACGACGTCATTGACGACGTTACCGACGATGTCATCGAAATCGAATTTCAGATTCTATGATAAATTCAGAAAAAAATTATTAAAAAAAATTTTTTCGACAATGTCAACGACGACGTCATCGACGACGTTACCGACGATGTCATCGAAATCGAATTTCAGATTCCATGATAAATTCAAAAAAAAATAATAAAAAAATTTTTTTTCGACAATGTCACCGACGACATCATCGACGACGTTACCGACGATGTCATCAAAATCGAATTGCAGATTCCATGATAAATTCAGAAAAAAAATAATAAAAAAATTTTTTTCGACAATGTCACCGACGACATCATCGACGACGTTACCGACGATGTCATCGAAATCGAATTTCAGATTCCATGATAAATTCAGAAAAAAATTATTAAAAAAAAATTTTTTCGACAATGTCAACGACGACGTCATCGACGACGTTACCGACGATGTCATCGAAATCGAATTTCAGATTCCATGATAAATTCAAAAAAAAAAATAATAAAAAATTTTTTTTCGACAATGTCACCGACGACATCATCGACGACGTTACCGACGATGTCATCAAAATCGAATTGCAGATTCCATGATAAATTCAGAAAAAAAATAATAAAAAAAATTTTTTTCGACAATGTCACCGACGACATCATCGACGACGTTACCGACGATGTCATCGAAATCGAATTTCAGATTCCATGATAAATTCAGAAAAAAATTATTAAAAAAAATTTTTTCGACAATGTCAACGACGACGTCATCGACGACGTTACCGACGATGTCATCGAAATCGAATTTCAGATTCCATGATAAATTCAAAAAAAAAAATAATAATAAATTTTTTTTCGACAATGTCACCGACGACATCATCGACGACGTTTCCGACGATGTCATCAAAATCGAATTGCAGATTCCATGATAAATTCAGAAAAAAAATAATAAAAAAAATTTTTTTCGACAATGTCACCGACGACATCATCGACGACGTTACCGACGATGTCATCGAAATCGAATTTCAGATTCCATGATAAATTCAGAAAAAAAATAATAAAAAAAATTTTTTCGACAATGTCACCGACGACGTCATTGACGACGTTACCGACGATGTCATCGAAATCGAATTTCAGATTCTATGATAAATTCAGAAAAAAAAATTATAAAAAAAACTTGTTTCGACAATGTCACTGACGATATCATCGACGACGTCATCGAAATCAGATATCAGATTCCCTAATGGATCACGCAAAAATAAAACATTTTTGAAAAAAAAAATTTTCAACGACGTCGCCGACGATGTCATCGAAATCAGATATCAGATTCTTTAATGCATCACGCAAATATAAAAAAAAGTATTAAAAAAGTATGTATAAAAAAAGCAAATTTCCACTGTACGAAAGCACCGCCACGGCCGCCATGGCGGCCGCCATGGCTGCGCATTCGGTGGCGGTGGCTGGGCGGTGGCGGTGCTTGATTAGCGTGGCGGCCGCCATGGCGGCCGGGCGGGATTCCCAACCCTAATCAGAACCAAACTACCTCAAAGGAAGTAAAAAATCACAAAATTCTGAGATCAAATTTATTATTTACAATCAAATACAGTGAAAAGGTTAGTGGTGTCCGTGGTGTCCTCCATGGTGTCCTCCATGGTGTCCACCAAATCCTCCGTGATGTCCGCCTTGGTGTCCTCCAAAGCCGCCTTGGTGACCTCCGAATCCTCCGTGATGTCCTCCTTGGTGTCCTCCAAAGCCGCCATGGTGACCTCCGAATCCTCCGTGATGTCCACCTTGGTGTCCTCCAAAGCCGCCATGGTGACCTCCTCCGAATCCTCCATGGTGACCTTCATGGTGTCCTCCTGGGTGACCTCCTTGATGATGGTTGAACATTGCTTGATTTGACTTCCATCGTCACTTCCATGCCTTTTATTCAACTTCCCTCTTGCGAAATACCTTATCTATTGACATAATGACTCAGCCAAAACGTTCGCGACCTCTTTCATGACGTCAGTGTTTTTCTACTACAAAAGAGTGCACGCACTCATTCTGAGCAACATTCTTCATCACTCATGTCTTACCCGCAACAGCCTAACATCAACGGACAGCCAGCCTATGGCCCACCACCAGCCTATAGCGCCGTTACATATGCTGAGCCACGAGTGGTTGTCGTAGATGTACACCATGGTCACCAAAGACACCATCATCATACACTTGGGGAAGGCTATGCATCGACTGTTTCATCCCTTTGAACGCCATTACCATGGATACCAAGATCATTATCATCACTTCTAAACTATCGATTGATTTTAACTGTACATAAGTGTAAATAAATTGTTTGTTGTTATTCTTCAAGGTATGCCACGCCCCTTTTCGATCAGACTGATTGGCTCCGCCTCTTGATCGAGGTCGATTCGAATGTCGCTCGCTATCTCTGCCTCTTTTTTTATTGGTTGAACTCCCATCAGATTGGTTGGCTCCGCCCAAATTCAAAGAACCAAGAAAAAGCTACATCCTTTTTTAACGAACTAATTGGCTCCGCCTCCTGATCTAGATTGTGAAACACGTTCGAGGCCAATACCGAGTAAGATCAACGCTGGGTTAACTGAAATGTCCCTTTTCTGATTGGTTGAACCGTAATCGGACCGGTTGGCTCCGCCCATAACAATAAAAAGGATAAACCCATTTATTGAAAGAAAATATTTACAAAAAGTCATCATCCTCATTTGAGTCCATCGCGGAAGAAGGTCGTTGCTGCAAGTGTCTTTTTCACTTTTAATTTCTTATTTCGCTTACCGTTTGTTGTGTCTTATCGGAACATGACGTCGATGACATTTTTCGACTCATATGTGGCGAAATCACAGTGGTTTTTAACCGTTGGAGCCCGACTCTCATCGAGTTGAGGAATCCAGTCGGTTTGAGGTGGTATAATGTTGATGATGACTGCGTGGAATGCCGCTTTTTGATGTTTTCCGTGTTTGAAACGGATTGACGTTTTCTGAAAAATGGAGTAAGAATAATGAAGAAAGGGAGAGAGATGGAGAGAGATGGAGAGAGATGGAGAGAGATGGAGAGAGATGGAGAGAGATGGAGAGAGATGGAGAGAGATGGAGAGAGATGGAGAGAGATGGAGAGAGATGGAGAGAGATGGAGAGAGATGGAGAGAGATGGAGAGAGATGGAGAGAGATGGAGAGAGATGGAGAGAGATGGAGAGAGATGGAGAGAGATGGAGAGAGATGGAGAGAGATGGAGAGAGATGGAGAGAGATGGAGAGAGATGGAGAGAGATGGAGAGAGATGGAGAGAGATGGAGAGAGATGGAGAGAGATGGAGAGAGATGGAGAGAGATGGAGAGAGATGGAGAGAGATGGAGAGAGATGGAGAGAGATGGAGAGAGATGGAGAGAGATGGAGAGAGATGGAGAGAGATGGAGAGAGATGGAGAGAGATGGAGAGAGATGGAGAGAGATGGAGAGAGATGGAGAGAGATGGAGAGAGATGGAGAGAGATGGAGAGAGATGGAGAGAGATGGAGAGAGATGGAGAGAGATGGAGAGAGATGGAGAGAGATGGAGAGAGATGGAGAGAGATGGAGAGAGATGGAGAGAGATGGAGAGAGATGGAGAGAGATGGAGAGAGATGGAGAGAGATGGAGAGAGATGGAGAGAGATGGAGAGAGATGGAGAGAGATGGAGAGAGATGGAGAGAGATGGAGAGAGATGGAGAGAGATGGAGAGAGATGGAGAGAGATGGAGAGAGATGGAGAGAGATGGAGAGAGATGGAGAGAGATGGAGAGAGATGGAGAGAGATGGAGAGAGATGGAGAGAGATGGAGAGAGATGGAGAGAGATGGAGAGAGATGGAGAGAGATGGAGAGAGATGGAGAGAGATGGAGAGAGATGGAGAGAGATGGAGAGAGATGGAGAGAGATGGAGAGAGATGGAGAGAGATGGAGAGAGATGGAGAGAGATGGAGAGAGATGGAGAGAGATGGAGAGAGATGGAGAGAGATGGAGAGAGATGGAGAGAGATGGAGAGAGATGGAGAGAGATGGAGAGAGATGGAGAGAGATGGAGAGAGATGGAGAGAGATGGAGAGAGATGGAGAGAGATGGAGAGAGATGGAGAGAGATGGAGAGAGATGGAGAGAGATGGAGAGAGATGGAGAGAGATGGAGAGAGATGGAGAGAGATGGAGAGAGATGGAGAGAGATGGAGAGAGATGGAGAGAGATGGAGAGAGATGGAGAGAGATGGAGAGAGATGGAGAGAGATGGAGAGAGATGGAGAGAGATGGAGAGAGATGGAGAGAGATGGAGAGAGATGGAGAGAGATGGAGAGAGATGGAGAGAGATGGAGAGAGATGGAGAGAGATGGAGAGAGATGGAGAGAGATGGAGAGAGATGGAGAGAGATGGAGAGAGATGGAGAGAGATGGAGAGAGATGGAGAGAGATGGAGAGAGATGGAGAGAGATGGAGAGAGATGGAGAGAGATGGAGAGAGATGGAGAGAGATGGAGAGAGATGGAGAGAGATGGAGAGAGATGGAGAGAGATGGAGAGAGATGGAGAGAGATGGAGAGAGATGGAGAGAGATGGAGAGAGATGGAGAGAGATGGAGAGAGATGGAGAGAGATGGAGAGAGATGGAGAGAGATGGAGAGAGATGGAGAGAGATGGAGAGAGATGGAGAGAGATGGAGAGAGATGGAGAGAGATGGAGAGAGATGGAGAGAGATGGAGAGAGATGGAGAGAGATGGAGAGAGATGGAGAGAGATGGAGAGAGATGGAGAGAGATGGAGAGAGATGGAGAGAGATGGAGAGAGATGGAGAGAGATGGAGAGAGATGGAGAGAGATGGAGAGAGATGGAGAGAGATGGAGAGAGATGGAGAGAGATGGAGAGAGATGGAGAGAGATGGAGAGAGATGGAGAGAGATGGAGAGAGATGGAGAGAGATGGAGAGAGATGGAGAGAGATGGAGAGAGATGGAGAGAGAGAGATACAGAGAGAAAGAGATAGAAAGAGGGAGAGAGAGAGAGAGAGAGAGAGAGAGAGAGAGAGAGAGAGAGAGAGAGAGAGTAATGAGCATATTCTTTTGGGACACTGATAAAGTTTTTAAAAAACTCACCTTTGCATAGCCATCATGTGCTGGTTCCTTAGCTCTCGATTGATCAATGCGTATAACACTGGGTTAGCTGCGGAGTTGAAGCATACCTGGAGTATTACCATAAAAACCTATCATTTTAGTCAGACACAAACCCCGCCCACTTTGCTCCGCCCACTTTTTGGTGAGGCATTTTCATTTCTAATATGCACATTTACCACGGTAGGAACAGAGAGAAAAAGGATGCTCACTTCAGAATTTTTTACGTGTTCAATCTTTTTGTGCATACATAGGCATGAATGATATTTCACTTTCTCTGCAACCGCTCTGTAACCGCGTTGCAAGATCCTTCATGGAGCGCATCTACCTCATTTTTTATTTTCGAATATTTTTGTAAAGTTTATTCTATTTTCCCTGTTTCTCCCATAAACTCTGCGGATTGGGTTAGAAAATTTTTCCGTAACGATTTGTGGCTCTGGATGAGAAAAAGTAGGGAAAGGAAATTTTTGAATTAAAGTAACTGAAATCTACTCTGTCGATTTTTTGGCTCACACTGTGTTGCATCGCAGTAAAATTCATCAAAAAGTAGTTGGGAGTGAAGTTTGTTCAACAGAAGTCGGATAGGCGAAAAAGTCGAAAAAATGGCTTTTTTCGTCATTGTTGAGGTTTAATTTCGATTGCCCCTCTCCTCGCCTTGTTTTTATTTTTCAACTGTGTTTACTTCAGTGTGAATAATATTTTGATTGGTCACTCTAGAAAAAATTGATATAGAGTTAATTGAGTGGCATTAAAAAATTAACTCTGAATGTACTCCGGAATTAACTCTGAATGTGTTCCGGAATTAACTCTGAATTAACTTTTTTTGCGAAAATCTGAAAGATAGTAGAGACCCGGAGATGATTTTCAAAAGTTACTAGAATCAGTTTTAATTGCTTTTCTCTTTTTAAGACCTCTGTGATCATTCAACTTTATATGCAGTTAATTCAGAGTTAATTCCGGAGTACATTCAGAGTTAATTCCGGAGTACATTCAGAGTTAATTCCGGAGTACATTCAGAGTTAATTCCGGAGTACATTCAGAGTTAATTCCGGAGTAAATTCAGAGTTGATTGTTTTGGTGCCACTCAATTAACTCTATATTAATTTTTTTTTCTAGAGTAATAGTACAAAAATCATACCAATAAATGTGCCACGAAAAACATGGCTGAGAGTGCTGGTGTTAACCAAGAGACATGAATCAGATTGAATTGCGTCATAATGTTGAGCATCCATTGTGGCGTCCAGCAGAAAAAGTAGAAGAGGATGACGGCCACTATCCTTTTTGTGACCTGAATTTGATTTTGCAAAAAAAGTCACACGGTGGGGATCGAACATGGGACCTCTAGGGCAACAGGTGTCGCTTATATTCATTGCGCTAGGTTCATTTTCTGAAGTTGGGTATATTGATTAATCTAGAAAAGTTTACATCGGGATGGATTTTGCAAAAAAAAATAGTCACATGGTTGGGATCGAACATGGGACCTCTAGATCGACAGGTCATTCCACTGCGCTAGCCTTTTCCGCATTTCCTTGTCTTATCCCCAATTAACTCTCTCAAAAAATAGAGCGCAGCTCCGAAAACGCAAAAATCACGAGAGGGGTCGAACCATCGATCTCTAGCTATATTACCTCCAAGCACCGTAAAGTGAAACATCATTCTCACCTGCTTAACCCTATGACTTGTTGCATCATGCTTGGACTGGGTGGACCTCGCAATGTTTCTAGACGACTGCTGGAGGTGGAAAATAACCTAAACTTGAAATTACCTATTTTTCACATCGATCAAACCTTTACGTAGAAAATTGTAATGAGAAAGGCTGGAATGGCGAATCCTATTAGAAAAGTATACAGGGTGAAAGTTGCATCTGCTTCGAAGATGCATTTCTGGATAGTTGTCCCTTCTCGGTCTGAAAATTGCTCATTCGATCGCTCCGCCCCTTTTTTGAATTGTAAGATCCGCCTATCTTCATGGATAATGCCAAAAATGACAGTTCTTAGCGGAATGAGACTTGGATCTTACTGATTTTACGCAAACCTGAAGATGAAAATCACGATTTCAAAATGTTTTCTACTACTTTTCTTGATTTTTACACTTCTCCCTCTATTAGTTCAGAAAGTTGAGCGTAGCGAAGAAGAAGCAAAAACTGAAGAGAAGATGACATCGACCTTGCTGGGAGTAGATTCATGAAGGACCACGAGTGTTCAATGAGTAGCGAAATTTGAGCGTAGCGAGGTTACAATGAAAGGTTTAAAAAAAGCAAAACAGATTTGCAGGCACAAACTTTGGCGTTTTTAGTGTGGAAAACTGTGATTTTTCAAAAAAGCAAAAATTTATTGACACCGCCGAGATCGAACTTGGCCCATCGTAACCAAATCTGAGCGTAGCTACGTTTCAAGCACTCACCAGACTCCTCAAGCTCCTTTGTGTTATCTTCCAATGTGATCATATGAAGTCGATCAATTTTGAACACCGTAGCTTCTATCAGGACAGGTAACAAAAGAACCGTCGCGAGGATCGTCGACCCGATCAGCACCTTCACGGCCATTGCGTTACTTCGCATACTGTAATGTTTGAATGTCAATTAAACTGATTGGCAACGTGCTGCACAGTGTATCAAGATTTTAAAAATCGAGTGTGGGCGGGGTCTCAAAAACGGCGCGCGGTAGTTGACCCCGCCCCGCCTGTCACGCCCACTTTTGGAATGGTTTAAAGCGATACAGTATATGTAGTTATGTCCAACATAGAGAGCATCTTGTAATCATTTTGAGGCTATGTCTTACATGTACAATTAGTTCGAAGAAAATCATTAACTCACTTAAGAGACCTGACTGGCGAGCACACTGCGAGATAGCGGTCCCAACTCAGAACCGTCATGAGAAAACTGCTCAAGAGCTTGTTGACTGACTCGCCAAAGTAGTAGATCTTGCAGAGGGCTACTCCGAAAAGCCACTGACCTGGAAAGTTGAATTCTAGAAAGTCTAAAAATTGATTCTATTGAAGTGAAACTGGAAGAGAAAAAAACTTTTTTATCAACAAATAGCGAAACAGGATGGAATTAACTGAAAAAGTGAGAAAGTTTCATGAAAAATAAAAACTCTTTTAGAAAAATACAAAAAAAATTCAAATCTCTAAAATGACTTGAAAAGATATATGAATTTGATATATTCAAAAAAACGGAGAAAACTAACCTTGAGCCAAGTCCATGACAAGAAACGGTAAATGAAGAATTACTAGAAGGTCGACTATTGACAATCCTGAGACGTTTTCATTAAAGGAAATGTCTGATGGGTATTTTTACCTAGTACATAAATAAAAACATGACTAGACGCATTCAGGCCTTTTCTCCTTTCCATCTTCATAGAAGTCAGAATGTTGATGATCATCACTATTACCAGTCTGTAAATAGTAGGTATTAAAAAAAAAGTAAATCCATGTTTCAAATCGCAGTATTAGGCTTCGCTTTTTCACAGATATAGTTATTGTTACAGTTTTTGGTATGATAGAGAGAGAGAGAGAGAGAGAGAGAGAGGAGGGAGAGAGAGAGAGAGAGAGAGAGAGAGAGAGAGAGAGAGAGAGAGAGAGAGAGAGAGAGAGAGAGAGAGAGGGGGAGAGAGAGATAAACTTCTTCTCAATAGTTGTAATGAGAAACAAAACTCTTTCTCAATATAGTTATAATTCGTTCTAAAAAAAGATAAATTTATGAAAATTGAAAAAATGAAAACAAACCCATTCCCAATCGTACCAACAATGAACAGCAACAGATAGCTGATAGCCAACACCAATTTCAGTGTTGTCCTCGATGTGTCTTCTGTACTTGTTTCATTCAACAGCGCAGGTATGACTGTAGTCGTGAGAGACTCCATCGACAGCTGCTGAATGATGTTCTTGATATGAAGGAGAAGAAGAGGGAGGATAATCCAATGCTGGTGGAAAAAGTTGGGATAAAGTTCACAATACGAAAAAGATGATACTGGAAAAGGATGTTCCAATAATTATTTTGATCAGGGAAGAAAAAATGGTTTTTATGAGTAGTTTTCAAAATTAAATCTAATTTTTCTTTTTAAAATGAACATTATTGAATACTAAAAGTAATTTCAAACTTGGTACTGAGTAAAAAATCGTGAAAATTTGATAAATAATCCACCTCTAGATGAAATATTTAACAGTAATGGTTTTGGACTAGAAAAAAGATTTTCAAAAGTGAACATGAAGTAAATGACAAGTTTTTGTATTCTGAAAATTTGAATCTTATTAGGTTGAAATTGACTGAAAGAGAGTGAGAACGTTATTCGAGACCACCCACTTAGTTAAAGGCTCTGCTTTTGGATGATAATTATCTTGGGTGGAGTTTCACGATGTGAAAATCTATTTTTTAAGCTAGTTGTATAAGTTTAACAAGACCACCAACAAAGTTAATGATTATGATGTCATAAATGTCATTAGTTACCACCGGCGAAGAAAATGATGGATTCTTAACGACACCGCTTGATTTCATTCCCAGTAGCCATGAATAATGAGAACTGTTGTGAATATAGCTGGAACTAATTTGAGATGAAAGACCACCCGCGAAGTTATAGTGGCTTCGATGTTGAGCTATGAGAGAGTTGAAGTTTTACCATGAGAAAAACAGACTTCCGTCAGGAAAATAAATAGGTTTTGCAGTGAAATCAAGGACCACCCACAAAGATAATGCACGTGACGTCATAAAGAACTCAAAACCATTCCATGCACTTCCTGTCTGCCTACATTGTTGGGATGAACTTATCAAATATTCCTAGATGGATTATCCCTCTTGGTTCCATGAATTCGAGTCTTAATACAAATAGCATAGACTAGGAGAAAAATACAATCAGACACACATTTGAAAACATTCCAGAACGGTCTATGTGAAAATTGGTGCGACACATAATGTATCACATTCGGCCATTGCAAAAGGGGGCGTGTCAAGGGGGCGTGACGAGCGAGAACGGCCGGTCAAAAATCGCTTATCGTAGCCGAAACTTGACTACATTTTCGATATCAATACTGAATAGTCTCTTTGGAAGTTATACAGTAACTTTTAATGACATCTCTCGTTCGATTTTGGCACAATACATAAAATAAATGGAAAAATAACAAAAGGCGACTGCAACGCGGTCATGCGGAGCGTAAAAATTGAACGTATTTCTTGGGGTCGACTGACACGCGCCTTAAACTTCTCTAAAAATGGTTTCTGATTGTTTTCTTGTCAGAGCAAAAAATCCTGAAATCATGACTGCTATAAAAATGCGTCCCTAGTCTTGAGGTGAAGCCGTTTTGCTCTAACCCCAAGTGACCCGAGTTCGTTCCTTATCTATGTTTTTGTTTTTGCTTTTTCTATATCAGGAACTTGATCTGGTACACTGCAAGGCTTCTCGAGTCGCAACATTAATATGTTCTAATACTGACATTCATGTATAGGGAAAAAAAACGGTTTTTTTCCTGTATTAAAACCTATAAACATAAAACTCTCCTTCGTAACTAGCTTTTTATCATGAATTTTGAAAAAAACAACTTTCAACAAAAAGTTTTTTAGCTACAGTAACTGTAATTTGATCTACGGCTATGCGGGATTTACGAAGGGGCGGGGTTAGTGCTCGCTGCTTATTGGTCGCCTCCCTCGCTTTGCGATCCGACACTATTCTACTGTGTGTAAAATTATTGTGAGCTTCAATTGGAGAGCTCGAAGAATATGTAGCAAAGCACATTATGATACGACTTTTTAGAAGTGAGAAGTGGGTTGCGAAAATCAAAGATGTCCTCGGTATCGACTTGTGATACGCAGCTGCGGCGCACTGGTCCTCATCATCAATACCTGATTATCGACATATGATACGCAGCCATCGCTGAGAACCAGAGTCCGTACTGAAAATTGAAGGCAATGAAGCAGTTTTCTCATGAGAACTGGAAATATACTTTCTGTGGTCAACGGAATGGAAACTCTAAGAGCTGAGTATCAACCTGTGATACGCAGCCGATTCTAACAAAGTCTATGATCTCACTGGACAATCTAAATAATGAAACCAATTTTTTCGAGATAACCACTAGCGCTGAGTATCGACACAGCAATCGCCAACAACAAAAATCTCATAAAGTGGGAAAAAATTGAACAAAAAGAATGTGAAAACTCAAGTATGACAACACTTCGGAAACAAAAAAACACATAGGATTTGTTTTCTACCCCGAGACCGAATCGGAAGTAAATAATGGAGTTTTTGTCATGCGAACGAGAAAGAAAAGATGGGTCCGAAGACTGAAATTGGGACATTTTTTGTTTATTGAAAAATTTGGAGCTCTTGGAGTAGCTACGCTCAGAAATGGAGATTATATTTAGAGGTTTTACAGTGGCCACGCTCAGAAATGAGTCTGATATTTGGAGGTTTGAGAGTAGCTACGCTCAGAAATGGATATGGTTTTTGAAGGTTTAAGAGTAGCTACGCTCAGAAATGGATATGGTTTTTGAAGATTCGAGAGTAGCTACGCTTAGAAATTAATATGGTTTCTGAAGGTTCGATAGTAGCTACGTTCAGAAATGGATATGGTTTTTGAAGGTTCGAGAGTAGCTACGCTCAGAAATGGATATGGTTTTTGAATGTTCGAGAGTAGCTACGCTTAGAAATGGATATGGTATTTGAAGGTTGGAGAATAGCTACGCTCAAAAGTGAATATGGTTTTTGAAGGTTCGAGGGTAGCTGCGCTCAGAAATGGATATGGTTTTTGAAGGTTCGAGAGTAGCTACGCTCAGAAATTAATATGGTTTTTGAAGGTTCGAGAGTAGCTACGTTCAGAAATGGATATGGTTTTTGAAGGTTCGAGAGTAGCTACGCTCAGAAATGGATATGGTATTCGAAGGTTTGAGAATAGCTACGCTCACAAATGGCTATGGTATTTGAAAGTTTGAGAATAGCTACGCTCGAAAATGAATATGGTTTTTGAAGGTTCGAGAGTAGCTACGCTCAGACATGGATATGGTTTTTGAAGGTTCGAGAGTAGCTACGCTCAGAAATGGATATGGTTTTTGAAGGTTCGAGAGTAGCTACGTTCGGAAATGTATTTGGTTTCTGGAAGTTTGAGCGTAGCTACGCTCAGCATATAACCCTAAATTTATGTTGGAGATATCAAAAATTCAGGGTAGTTTTCAACATTAAAAAAATAATTTTTTATGACGGAAAAAATCACGTCTGAGAGTAGCTACGATCAAAAATGGATCTGAATAGGTTATACATAAACATAGTCTCTCAAAATGAAGAGTCATAGCAAGAATAGCAGAATGAAATTTTGAAAAGTAAAGACTGTGAGTAGCTATGCTCGACAATAGATTTAGAAAATTCACGGCTAAAATTTTCACTCATCAATAATCAACTGCTGGAAAATACACATCGATCAAAAGTGTAAGAAAGATACGTTGCTCAAAACAAAATAACCAATTCAAGAAAGATGCATTTCTGTGGAATTTTTCATTTTCGTCTAGTTTTCTCAGAGAATCATCGTTAAGAATGATGTTAAGAAAAATTGATGGAGAGAGAAAGAGAGGGAGAGAGAGAGAGAGAGAGAGAGAGAGAGAGAGAGAGAGAGAGAGAAAGAGAGAGAGAGGGAGAGAGAGAGAGAGAGAGAGAGAGAGAGAGAGAGAGAAAGAGAGAGAGAGAGAGAGAGAGAGAGAGAGAGAGAGAGAGAGAGAGAGAGAGAAAGAGAGAGAGAGAGAGAGAGAGAGAGAGAGAGAGAGAGAGAGAGAGAGAGAGAGAGAGAGGGGAGAGAGAGAGAGAGAGGGGGAGAGAAAGAGAGAGAGAGAGAGAGAGAGAGAGAGAGAGAGAGAGAGAGAGAGAGAGAGAGAGAGAGAGAGAGAGAGAGAGAGATGGAGAGTTTCTGGTTCGCAATAAGTGTTTTGCATTATTTCCTCTTCAGCTACTCTCTTATTTCTGTTTTTCATCAATGTTAGTTTTTACCGTAGTATGGAATTAATTGACTCGAAAGTAAGATTCAATATGTCAGTAATAATAATAATACAACTTGAACCATACTGAACCTGAAAAAATCGAAATGTGTGTCCCAAAAAATAAAACCATTCGATACTGAACCAGAAAAATCGGAATGTGTGTCCGAAAAGAATTAGACCATTCCATACTCAACCAGAAAAACATCGCTGATACTAAGACGAGAAAAGCAAAACTTTTTCGTTTCTGCATTCAGACTATCATGACCCAAAATTAAACAGACATAAAAGAATGAGGAAAAAAAATATTCGAAAATCTGGTAAGTGTATACGAATTTTGACAAAAATTGCTTCTCGCCCTCTTTCATTCAATTCTTTGAAAACAGTTTTTGTTTTTGAAGATTTTCCCTATCTCAAGTGGGATACATTGGTTTCGTTAGAAAAATTGTAGAGTTCGAAAAGATCCTAAAAGTTTTTTTCATGTTTCATTCTATTTTTGAATTTTTCTGAGGAATATCATCACGTCGTCAGTTGAAGCAAATCTAAATTTTGACTTAAGTCGATAGTCTTTTTGAAATAGTGAGAAAAAGGTAATAAATTTCACAAAAAACTCATTTCGTAGATTTTCATTACTTATATTCATCATTCAGGCGAAATGAACCTAAATATTGAGATTAATTAAGATGTTTCTCAGAAGCAGTGAGTGAGTGCTCATTTCGAGACAACTGAACTTTTCGAGAATTTAGAAGATTTGGTTGTACGTTTAGAACCAAGAAGATAAACATGTAAGACATGGTCATTCCGAAAATGGACGTCAAAAATCGCGTAGTTGCAAAAATATCGAAGCGAGGTTTGATTATAGTCTTCTCTGAAAATGTTACAGTCACTTTTTAAATATTTTTGTTTAATGGTAACAAAAATTGGGTACAATACATTAAAAAATGGAAAAATAACATAAGGCGACTGCAACGCGGTCATGCGGAGCGTAAAATTTGAACGTATTTCTTGGGGTCGACTGACAGGCGCCTTGAACTTTTTCTTCTCTAAAAATGGTTTTCGACCGTTTTCGTCAGAGCAAAAAATCCTGAAATCATGACCGCTGCGTCCCTAGTCTTGCGGTTAAGCCGTTTTGTTCTAACCCCAAGTGACCCGAGTTCGTTCCTTATCTATGTTTTTGTTTTTGCTTTTTCCATATCAGGAACTTGATCTGGTAAACTGCAAGGCTTCTCGAGTCGCCACATTAATATGTTCTAATACTGACATTCATGTATAGGGGAAAAAACGGTCTTTTCTGATACTTTGTACATCTGACCATTTACTGTGAAAAAAATAGTTTTTATATGAGACATGTACTGTGACCTAATAGAAAAAACAACACTGCACATTTTGCAGATTTGCGTAGTGTTTTGAGCAGTATGGATTGATTAAAGTGACAGAGTGTTTGGACCCCAAGTAAGGCTCTTCTCTTTATCAAAGTCCTCACAGAAGACGAGATAATCACTAATCAGGCGGAACCCGCGACAGGTCCGAGACGAGAAAATTTTTTTAAAAAATCACTACGAAGAGTAGGTTTTGAAGAACCGTAATGCGGAAAAAAATAAATGTGATTTAAAGATTATGTCTGAATTGAAGTTCATAGCACATTTAAATTTGATTGAATACTATTCTTCATTTTTGAAATGTCTAACCTTTAATTTACATCCGGTGTACATTTAAATACTCTTTGAAGTCATCTCAGAAATGCCTAATATTTGAATGGAATTCAAAGATGCCATAAAGATACCTCAGATGTCTTCAATCAACCTTTGGAAAAAAATGACGGTGCCATAAAAATTTTAAATGGTCTTTAAAGATTCTATGGCATTTAAAAACACATTTAGTTTTTCCGGAGTACTTGAGCATCGAAACTGTGAGCTTCCTACATTTGCTTCCCTTATTGGAATGGTTTGGGGATAGTACAGTCACCTCATAGAGATTTTTCTTTGTTTTTTTTTCTGTACATAAATTCAAGTTCAATGAGGAAGAACAGATCACAGCAGCACACTGCGGTAAAAGCAGCTGAAAAGTGAAAGGGGAGTAAGGGGTGGGGCATTCGATATAGTAGATCAAACTTCAGTTACTGTAGTTCAAAAAATTTTATTCGTTTTCTTTCCAGAGTCACAAATCATAAGGGGAAAATGTTGGAAGTAGGTGAAACGAGGACAAACCGCAACGTTTATAGATTTAAGAAAAAAAGGAATGAAAATTGTAAGTTTGTAGTTTGAACGATTCAAAAATGCTGTTGAACACAGAATTATGCATATCTAATTATTTTCAGATAATCTAAATGAAGTACATATGTGAATAAAAGTTCCCTTGCGTGCTTTTTTTCAAGTCGGTAATCCACAAAAAACGGAACACGAGGATCTTTTTGGTTGGTTGAACCAGTTCGGAAAATAAAAAAACGCCACTTAACAATACCCAGTGTTTTTGTGAGAGCAAGTAAAAGGTTTTGTTAGTAGTTGGCTCGCGAGAGAGGGAGAGAGAGAGAGAGAGAGAGAGAGAGAGAGAGAGAGAGAGAGAGAGAAAGAGGGAGAGAGAAAGAGAGAGAGAAAGAGAGAGAGAGAGAGAGAGAGAGAGAGAGAGAGAGAGAGAGAGAGAGAGAGAGAGAGAGAGAGAGAGAGAGAGAGAGAGAGGGAGGGAGGGAGGGAGGGAGAGAGAGATAGAAAAGGGGGAAGAAAGAAGTAAAAATAGAGGACAGAGAGAAAGAGAGATAGATAGATAGATAGATAGATAGATAGAGAGAGTAGTAGTTGGCTCGCGAGAGAGGGAGAGAGAGAGAGAGAGAGAGGAAGAGAGAGAGAGAGAGAGAGAGAGAGAGAGAGAGAAAGAGAGAGAGAGAAAGAGAGAGAGAGAGAGAGAGAGAGAGAGAGAAAGAAAAAAGTGCAGGTCTTTTTACATAAATATTTGAAAAAATTTTAAGAATTGAAAATTTTTCAAAAATACCAAAAAAAGTAGTAAATTAAACATATAAAGTCACTATAGTGTAAATTGGTCAGTCCTTGTTGTGATCCATTAAAAATGTTTTTCTGAAAGTAGAAAAACCTCTCGAAGCGAGATTTGGCTTGTATTATAAATTAATGGATACAAAGAATTTCACAGACAGAAAACAAAAGAAAATATGAAAAATAAAACAGTCCCTATCTAAAAATGTTATATTTCTATAACTATCGTAGCCAAAAAATAGGCGAGACACTCTCGTCTCGGTAATGAGAGATATTTCGTATGATGTTTACCTTCGAAGAAGAGTAATGTTCTTTTTCTCTCTTTCTCTCCCCTCTCTCTCTCTTTTTTACTCTCCGAATAACAAATCTTCTGTTTTCAGACACAAAAACATCAATGAATGTGTTATGAAATGGGTTGAAAAAGTGATGATTTTACTGGTGAAAATGCAAAAATGAGGATGGGGATCGAACTTTGTGCTGGAAAAGTGGAAGGCGAGAATGGTATCCACTACACTACTTTTATCGGAAAAAGTGAAACTACTGATTAAATTATTATTATTGTAATTAAAAAAGAAACAACAACACATGAAAATTACTAGGTACATCAAAACGAACATAAGTAATTTTTACCCAGAAATTTTCGATAAAAATAATAATTTGAGAAAATAGAACTTTGTTGTTGAAAACAGGAACTTTCATTTAGAAAAAAAAACAAAAATGAGGAGTAAGATCTTACTTTTGTATTGAATAGGGTGGAACTGTATGCCTTCTCTAGAAACTAAATACCGTTGATATGAAGTTCATAGGTCGTTGATATCTACGGCCTATGACGTTAATGTGCTGTAGATATCAACGACCTATGAACTTCATATCAGCGGTTTTTAGTTTCTAGAGTTGTTTCAAGAAAAATTGAAACGAGAGGAAAATTTTGTATCAAAGAGAATGAAACTGTGCTCTGAGGTACTGTAACTTGAAAACAGAAGCTCTGAAAAATCAAAAAGTTTTTTTTAAAGAAAAAGCAAAAATGAGCAGCGAGATCGAACTCTCATGAAGTTGGGAAACAACATATCTTTTCACTTGTATACGTAGTTTTATCTGATGTTGAAATTAGTGATAATAAGAAAAAAACAAAAACAGTGGGTGAGATCGAACATTCGTACCAAAGATGACGAAGCTACACAAGTTATGTGTTTCAATGAAAAGCAAAAATGAGCAGCAGGATAGTTTTCCTGTTCTTTTTCTAATAAGGAGTGAGTAAAACAACTACACCAGTCACGAGCTAAAAACGTCTGCTTTCCATTTTAATTGGTCTTCTGGATTTCAATTTGTTTCGCTGGAAAAATGACTCAATCATAAATGTATGTTTTTCCTTGGATTTAGATTGGCTTCTTTAGGAAAACCGACGTCTACACTGGAAAGATGGATTGTTTTCGAGGAAAAATCTCTCTCTCTCTCTCTCTCTCTCTCTCTCTCTCTCTCTCTCTTTCTCTCTCTCTCTTTCTCTCTCTCTCTCTCTCTCTCTCTCTCTCTCTCTCTCTCTCTCTCTCTCTCTCTCTCTCTCTCTCCCCTCTCTCTCTCTCTCTCTCTCTCTCCTCTCTCTCTCTCTCTCTCTCTCTCTCTCTCTCTCTCTCTCTCTCTCTCTCTCTCTCTCTCTCTCTCTCTCTCTTTCTCTCTCTCTCTCTCTCTCTCTCTCTCTCTCTCTCTCTCTCTTTCTCTCTCTCTCTCTCTCTCTCTCTCTCTCTCTCTCTCTCTCTCTCTCTCTCTCTCTCTCTCTCTCTCCTCTCTCTCTCTCTCTCTCTCTCTCTCTCTCTCTCCTCTCTCTCTCTCTCTCTCTACTACCATGTTGCAAAATAGCTAAAGCGTCAGAACAGGAAAAAACTGACATGAATAAATGATAAAATACTCTCTCCAACCTTTCCAAAACTCTTCATTCAAAATTCAAAACTCAGTAACCGAACCATGAGAGTGGAATTTGTCATATTTGTCATGGTTGGAAAAAACCGGAAATACTTGACTCAATCGAACTTCAATCATTTTATGCAGTACTTAGAGTTAGTCCCAGTACTAAAAAGATTAAAAACTATGAGATAAGGCAAATGCTGCAATAACCATTTCCAATCCGGCGGAAACAATCTCAACTTTACGTTCCAACGCCTGTTCACTCAAAGTTGAAAACTATAAATTGTCTGGCTAAACTCTTATTTTATAAATTGATCGACTACCTCCAGCCGATCAATGATGCCTCGAAAGGAAGCTTCATTGAACTGGTGAAAAACAAAAGCGAAATTTGTAATCATGTTATGTACTCGTCTTTTTCATTGAGAGAATTTATTGTGGCGTGCTTGCAGTTTGTTGCAAGAGTTCGAAGCTTCTATCGAAATTGCAAAAATTACTGTGTTTAATGGGAAAACGCGAGGATGATCGGTCAGAAACAGCTTACGTGCAAATTTATCAAAGCAAGAGCGGTACTACATTTTCAGATTGAATACTGTATGTCTCCTCGGAAAATGTTACAGTAATTTTTTTTGGATTTTTTTCTTTGGTGGGGACTGAAAATAAGCAGAATACACGAAATAAATGGAAAAGTAACAAAAGGCGACTGCAACGCGGTCATCCGGCGCAAAAATCGTTAGTATTGATTGGGGTCGACTGACTTTAAAACTCCGCCCACTTCGATTTTTGATCTTGACACATCGTAGATCGTGAAAACTGTTGAGAAAAGATGTTCTTGATTTATACTTACATTTATACCTGCGCGCCTCTAGATGCTCGGGTAACCAAATACGAGTATTATAAGGAACTATCATAGTATTATAATGAACTATCATAGTATTATAATGAAAAATAAGTTTTGGTTTTTGGCAATATAATACTCGTATTTTTCATTATAATACTATGATAGTTCATTATAATACTATGTTTTTTTCATTATAATACTCGTATTTTTCATTATAATACTATGTTTTTTTCATTATAATACTCGTATTTTTCATTATAATACTACCAAAATTTGAAAAAATGTTCTGACTGAATTAACCTCGAGGGAGCCCCGATAACAAGGTAACCTTCAAAAATAGCTTGTCAATTGATAATTGACCATCAGTCGTGAAAAATCACAACAGCCCAACCTTTTGCTTTTTTTCGTTTCTCCGCAGGGTCACTGCGGTCAGTCGCCGACCATCCGCGGGTTTCGCCTGATTTGTCTATATCTCGGCTTCTGTGGGGATTGAGATGAAATTAATATCCTTCCTATTGTTAAAAAACATTCTCTTTCACCTGAGACCGTCCATTTGACTCAAAAAATGATCCGAAATGCCGAAATATACAATTTTCAAAAAAAAAATGATTTTTTGCTAAAAAAATGATCTCGCTGACATTGTTGGTGATATTATTGGTAACATCGTCGACGGCGTCATTGATAATTTTTTTTCGAAAAAGTTTCAATTCTTTCAGGGTTCATTATAGAATCTGACACCCGATTCTGACGACGTCGTAGATGACATTGTCGACAGCGTCATAAAAAACACAAAAGTCAAACTTTTTAGCAAGACGATGTCACTGACAAAAAAACGTTTTTCCAGCATTTCTTAAAGAGTCTTACATCCGATTCCGACGAATTTGTCAGTGACATCGTCTTCCTACTCAGGCAAAGTGTTCGGTGCATGTAGAAGTCAAAACGATGCATGTATGAGCTCCACCGGGGTATGCGACCGTTGCAGTTTTATGCACCGTTTCTAGGCTTAGCTAAAAAAAATTCGACTTTCATGTTTTTTTTCGATGACGTTGTCTACGACGTCACCGACGTCGTCAGAGTCGGATATCAGATTCTACAATATAGCTTGACAAAATAGAACTTCTTTTGAAAAAAATTCTATGATGTCATCGACGACGTCGTCGGAATCGAATGTCAGGTGTCAAAAAATGAATTTTAGTTCATTATGAAATTTGTGGTTTAAAAAATCGAGAATTATAATCCATTATAATATGTGAGGTGAAAACCGAGTATTATAATAAATTATAATGTTCGTAAAAAAGTGAAGGTTTTCACTTGAACTGACCTAAGCGAAACCGGTATATTATAATTTATTATAATTTTGTGTTTTTTTTAAATGACTATTATAATAAATTATAATACTCGTGTTTTTCATTATAATGCTGTGAAATCTTCTAAATTTATTATAATACTCGTATTGTTCATTATAATACTATGATAGTTCCTTATAATACTCGTATTTGGTTACCCGAGTGGTTTTTCCGAAGCGCCCTGTGTTCGCCTTTTGAGATAAATTTCACATTTTTAACAGATTCTTTTTACAGCAGTATAGTGACGTCTCAACGGCGTTTAACATGAATAAAGCTCTCTAGAGGGGTAAAGTCAAAATCGGATTCGTAATCAAATAGGCATTTGGGCCTCCATGCTAGTAAAAGGCGCAACTAGTTCGAAATGGATGGCATAACCTTTTTCATTCACAGCTGGGGCGACTGGGCCGAGCAATATCGAGGAGTATAACGAAAAATAAGTTTTAAAAACTCGAAAAAACCTGTAAAGTTGACAGTTTTCCCAAAACAATAACAGTCATTTTATACTTTTCCCTGTATGGTTGCAGAATGAAAAAAAAAACTATAGCATAAATTGTTTAACTTCATCATAAACAACATAAACATTATTTTCGGAAGAAACTTTAAAATTCAAGATCTTATAGTCTCTGACTTGTTTAAAAATTCTAAATGTTTTAAATCAGTTGGAAGCAAGTCCGGTGAAAACAAAAAAAAAGTGAATTTGTTTTTATTCTAACTGGATTTTGTGTAGTAGGTGAAACTCTAACAGTTTTACAAGAATACTACTGCAGAATTTTGAGAACGACAATTGAACAAGATCTATTACTGTAAGAGATCCGTTACTGTACTTCTTTCCGAAGTAAGAGGCGGTAGGTCAAAAAAGTCAAGTGAACAAAATTACTGTATCAAGATGAATTGGTTACTGTAGAAGTTTGAAAGCTTTCTCTAGACACTGTCTTTGTAGAAGTTAAGTTACAGTAGGTTTTTCGAAGAAACGGGCGGTAGGTCAAAAGTGTAAGAACTGAAAAAAATTACTGTAAAACGAAGGGTAAAAATTACCTTATTCAAACTGTATATTTTAGAAATTACGGTACTGTTGTCAACCGAAGCTTCATAATGTGAAAATATTGGTGAAATCCGAATAGAAAAATTAAGTGTTGTGACTGTAGAAATAATCGATGTTGTTCTAGAAGGTTATAGAACTTCTAGAACATTGCTTCTGGAATGTTCTAGAACCCTTGTGAATTGTATAAAAGGCCGAGTTTTATGTTAATAAAGTCTGAGATAGATCTACTACTACTTTCGACGCCTTACAACTTTGAGGTTACAGAAAAAAACGGAAAAATTCCAGCATGCGCTTTGGGGGAAACCCTAGTTCATTAGGAATTCACTTTCTGATGTCAACATTACGTGCTTTTTAGAACTTTCGGTTTCTCGATCAGGGCCTACACATGTATTATTTCATCACTTATACCAATATTCAAAAAAGGCGCGAATCGGTCTTGACCAGATTCAGTTTTCCGCTCCGGATGACCGCTTTGCAGCCGTCTATTGGTAATTTTACCCATTTATTCCCCATGTACTCTGCTCAACTTTAGTCCTTATTGAACAAGAAAATTGTTTTAATAGTTTTTGTGAGATATTTCAAGGAGACTAACCAGTATTGATATTAAAAGTGTAGTTAAGGTCTCGATTTGAAAATTGCAACGAAGCGATTTTTGACCGATCATCCTTGGTTGTCCCGCCCCCCCCCCCCCCCGTTACGCCCACTTTTGGAACGGTCGAAAGTTTTACACCGTGGGTAGCTTAACTACAATTTTGATATCAATTCTGGTTACTCCCCTCGAAAAACTTTACAGTAACCTGAAAAAGATTTTCGATCAAAGAGGGCAGAATTCAAGAAAACATGAAAAAACAGCAATAGGCGATCGCAACGCGGTCATGCGGAACGTGAAAAATTGAACGTATAGACCGAGTAATAGAACATCGTCGTCACTAGGAAAAAACCAAAGGAAAGTCGGACAAGATTTTTCTACTAGACATTGCTCGACAGAAACATGACACATCACGATGAATTATAAATCGGAAGGTCTCTTCTGGATTCTGAAGCAGATTTGAGTTGTGAGAGGTTAGATTTAGAGCTGTGGAGTAAAAAAAATTAAATGAATATGATGAGAATGGTTCTCGTTAAAGAAATTTAAAAAAATAAAGAAATACTCATTCTGAAAAAATGAATTTCTTGAAAGAGTTGAATCGCCAAATGGCCAGGTTTTTCCTAGACTCTGTCGATTTTCAACACGCAGAAATTTTTATTTTTTAATTTGAAGAACTATCGATTAAGTAGTACAAATGTAGATTTTATCCATTGAAGTGAATCGAGAAAAAATGGCACATTGAGCTGAGCTACATCTATCAAATTTACTCTGGGGGTGTTTTTGAGAAAGATGTTGTTTATCATCAGATCTAGATAGAGTGCATCTTGAATGAGAGAAAGAAATAGAGAGAGAGAGAGAGAAAGAGAAAAAGAGAGAGAAAATAGAATTCAAAAGTTCTTCGATAACATGTCCGTTCGGGCTATTCAGCTCTTTCGCAGAGGCCATTATCAGTTTAAAGGTCGTTCTATTCTAAACTGTTTTCTATAAAAGATGAGCGTAGCCACGCTCAAAACATCAACCTCCAGAGTTGAACAAAGGTGAAATTTTACAAAAAGGAAGTTGAAAGGGGAGAAAGTAGGATAAACAAGAAAATATATTCTTAACGGAAGTCGATATTATCGCTACGTGCATAACTTAGCAATGGCTTTAAAAAGGCTAAAGACCGTCCGGAAAAAGTTTTCCTCAACAAATTTGAACACAGCGTTGATGATTACTTATCTAGCAATATGACATGTTGTTACACACATAACTCTGTATATCAGATTTCATAGAGATCTTTCGGTTAGACGAGTTAGTAACTAGATCATAACAACTTTAGTCTGGTGAACGGAATAGTGAAGATCGCATCGTGAATCTCTTCTCAGGTAATCAGAAATATTCACTATGATATGTATATCAAGATACGTACAAGTTACGGAACTTCCCTAAAAACTGCAACTAGATATGCCAAATTAAGAGCGAGATATGGAGAAATTTCGCTATCGAGTGGCAAGAAATTTTGTTTGATTTTTGAAATACTTTTATCTGTTGAATGTGATTCCAGTATCTTGGAGTTTATAGAAAAATGACGTCACAAGTTCGGTTCCTGCCCTCTTCCATCTTTTTTTTTTGCAAAAATAGCCTTTCCAGTCACAGTGGAAGTTAATACGATAAGAACAGATACTATCGTTTCTCCTAGTTCATTCCCAAGTTGACTGAGTCCAACCTCGATCAGTCGTGGACCCGCCGCTGGTTGGAATTGATGAGATGTTTCAAGATATGCCCTGATTCGTACTAAATTTCATAGCGAGACAAAACTTCCATATCTTCGCCCTAACTCTAGCATTTGCCTCTGTTTTGAAATTTAAGGAGAAGATACGTAAAAAATACGGATTTTCTGCTTTCTTCTGATTGCCTGAGTACGTATACCTATCATGGTGCGTACTTCTGATTGTCTGAGGGAGGTGACGAGATAGTGCGTAGAGAGAAGAGAGTGCAGAGTCTCCACCATGTCATATCCTTAGGATTCCATTTCTCGGAAAGACACAAATCAAAACACCTCATCGTACTCTTTGTTTATACATTCACATGGATATATATCGTGTTTTCGCCTCATCTCTTCAGGAAAGACAAGACCAGAAAACACATATGAGAAATAAAATTAAGAGATTTTTCCGCAAAATTTGATGAGATTCTCGAAAGGAAAAAAAACAGAGTCATTAAAGAAGTTGTATCTGATTGGTTTTCATTGATCACATGGGTGAGATTCTTGAGAAGGTTGTGGAAGTGTATACAACTTTTTCAAACGAAAATTAGAGTAAGAAAACGGAAAACGAGCGTAGCGAACGTAGCTAGGCTCATGAATCGACGTGTCGATGAAATCATGAAACGTCCTATAAACAAGAGTTGAGCGTAGCGAGTACGAACGGAATCATAGTTTGACAATAGAAAACAAGCGTAGCGAACGTAGCTAGGCTCATGAATCCACGTTTCAATAACATCATGAAACGTCAGATAAACATGAGTTGAGCGTAGCGAGTACAAACGGAATCACAATGAGACAATAGAAAACGAGCGTAGCGAACGTAGCTAGGCTCATGAATCAACGTGTCGATGACATCATGAAACGGCACGTAGAGAATACGTAGAGAATACAATTATGTTGCTTTTCGATTTTTATGATAACGAGCGTAGCTAGGCTTATGAATCCACGTGTCAATGAATGAAACACCATATAAACATCAGATGATCGAAAATCATACTCGACCTACACTGATTCGGAATACTCGCCGCAAATTAGATTCGAGCCGACGCCCTCGGAGGTCGACACTTCAGAATATGATCTTTAGCAATAACGAGAGACGAGACTTGGCGAGCGCCCAAAAGTCTATGAACTTTTTCCAGTGTTAGAATGTACTAAACAATATTTTTTTTTCATTCAGTGAGAAGTTAGGAATCATAATTTTTAATTACAGTAACAACAAGTTGACCTACATATCTCTCAGGTAGGTCAATGCGATTTACTAAAAACCGAAAAATGTTTTCTTCAAAAAGTATGGTTTTTAACGGAAATTTCTATTGAAACAGGATGTTTTTTGTTTTAAAAAATCTAAAACTCTTGATAATAACATGACAGCTGAATGTTTTTAAACCCTGAGTTTGGCTTAAATTTGAAATGTACAAGCTCGGTTTTGGCTTAAATTTGAAATGTACAAGCTCGGTTTGGCTTAAAATAGAAATAGACAAGCTCGTTTTGGCTTAAAATTGATGTAGACAAACTCGGTTTGGCTTAGAATTGACAAGACAACTTCAAAACAAACTTTGATGAAAATATCAAGTTTTTTTAATTCTAAATTTTCCATGAAAATATTGATTTTTTGTAGTAGCTTCAAAGTAAAATAAGTTTTCCTTATTTTTCCAGTTTTTTAGAGTCACCAGAATATTGTTATTTCTAGAAACCACTGTAAAACTGTATTTTCTATAGAATTTACTGTGAAATGAAAAAAAATAAATAAAAACTCCATACGTACGAAGTCTGATGTGAAAGAAAAAAATCGGACTCGACCGGAAGTCGATCCTGTGACTAGTGAAGCAGAACTCATGTGTACATGACTTGTGAAAAACAGTTTCGTGAAATGAACCCAATAGGGTATAAAAATAATGAATGTATTATGACTACTCCTAGTCAACATGCCTAAAAACTGTAGCAGTTTTTTTCGCTCAGAAAATTGCCCAACCACAACGTTACAGATAGACACAACTACAAAAAAAAATTCTCAGAGCTACAAACGACTACGTCATCACTCAAACGTTTTACAAAAGAGAAATGGAAAAATAAGAATGAATATGTGAAAAAATATGGAATGAATATTGAAATAAACATTGTTACAAAAAAAACAAGAACAGCTATATTATCTCAAATTTTTCAGCTTTTATTAATTTCAGAAGACTATAACTCCATGAGCTCTTGAAAAATGCTCAAACATAATAATTTGTCAGTTTCAATAATTAAAATTTAAAAAACAGAGTGTTGCAAAAAAACAAGAACACGTGGTAGATCTGTTTTCCTTGCCAGTTTTCTCTACTGAATCATTAATTAGTTATTTTTCAGGGTGATGGACTGTGAAGAAGATCGAATCAGAAAAGCCTGAAAACTGGGGAAATAGAAATTTTAACAACATCACTATGGAAAAAAACATTGCGAACTTAGTTCAAACATTCTTCAGCACATTCAGAAATAATAAATGTGCATTAATAATCCACTTATAGAAGCAATACTAGAAATAGGTTAGGAGGAGAGAGAGAGAGAGAGAGAGAGAGAGAGAGAGAGAGAGAGAGAGAGAGAGAGAGAGAGAGAGAGAGAGAGGAAGAGAGAGGGGGGAGGGAGAGAGAGAGAGAAAGAAAGAAAGAAAGAAAGAGAGAGAGACAGAGAGAGAGAGACAGAGAGAGAGACAGAGACAGAGAGAGAGAGAGAGAGAGAGAGAGAGAGAGAAAAGTTTTCCATTTTGTTGCAATTTTCTCTAATGTGACTCAGTAACAACGGGTTCAGTCGAGCGAACAATTGGGTTTTTTCTGCTCTTCTTGTTACCTTTTGATAGTTCTGATTGAGTACATATCATGGGGTAGACAGAGTGAGACAGACAGAGAGAGGCAAAAAAGAGAGAGAAAGAGAGAGAGAGAGGGAGAGAGAGAGAGAGAGAGAGAGAGAGAGAGAGAGAGAGAGAATGTGTGTGAGTGAATTAAAACCGCCTAGGCCAAACATTTTCCAATCATTATAAAAAAGATGTGGTTTCTTATTCCAAAGAAAGAATGTTTGCTCAGGTTTCTCATAAGAACCGCAACATGGGAACTTTCTGTTTCACACGTTCCTGCTAAAATTGGTGTTCGGCACGCAAAAGAGGTGAACCCGTGTGAACAAACTCGAACAACCCAACTCGCGGCGAGAAGAACAAAGAGCTCTGAATTAGAGAGATCGGTGAAACACCAATGCGTACGTGTGGATATCAAGAATTTTCGTTTTTCGCCTTATTCATCACAAGTTTAACATATCGTGTACTTCAGAGTTGCACACACCTATAGACACAGACATAAGACAATAAAACCGCTTCGCAACCTCGTTGCCGACCTCCGCTTTCGTTTTCGAAAGTGTTTGTACTTTAAGAAATGTTTCACTTGACATGATGAACTTTACGGACCTACTTCAAACAGTTTTAAGTTACGATTTGGGAACCTGGGACAAAGAAAGAGTAGGAAAAGTAATTTTTAAAATTTTTGATTTTTTCATAACTTCCTCTACCTGTAAAAAAGTCTGACCTCCGTAAATCGGGTGCTTCGTACCGTAGCAGTTTGAAATACAAGAACGGTTTACGTAATGAGCCTTTAATTTCAATGGACTGAAAGTAAGAATAATAATTTAAACCCACAAAGATCTAACTGTTCGTTGCGAGAGTCCCGACCCTACCGTACTCATTCTACAAAATTGAGATTAGAGCGCGTTTGAAAACGGTCATGCTTCTAGCGGTATATGTGCTGCGTTTGCCGCAGTGTATTGCATCGAAGTAAAATTCATCAAAAAAGTAGTCGAAAAAATGGTTTTTTTCGTCATTTCTCACGAAATTTACCTCACGAAAAACATTTTTTGACGGAAGTCGGAAGCCGGAGCTCCCCGCAACTGATGGGTATCACATCAAGCAGACCGCGCGTAGCGAGTCACACAGCTGAAAAAGCAGAAACACCTACCTTGAAAAATGAAAATAGTGAAATTCCAGCCGTCTCGCCGGCTGAAAATTCTTCTATCAATCAAGTTTTATGTTAATTCGATTCAACAGAATCACATCGAATTCGTATTTCATCTACTACCCACGCGAAGAATTTCGAAGAATTCTCTTTGAAATTGGTTTGACACGTGGAGAAGTGGTTCCGGACGAGGGTACCTGCCAGAATCGCACGGAAGTAAAATTTTTCAAAACGGAAGTGGGAAGTGAATTTTTAAACGGACGTCGGAAGTGAATTTTTTAAACGGAAGTCGGAAGTGAAACCTTTTCTCGGAAGTCGGAAGCCGAAAGTCGGACTGAAAACGGTGTGCCTGTGAATGGTCTGGACAGTGTATTCAGAATAAATACTCGCTACGCTCAACGCTCCGCTATGACTACCTCAAGTCGGCATGCCCAAAAACTGGAAGAGGGGTGTCTGTGAGTTCACGAAATGTATGAACATTATTATTGATGATTAAAGATATAATAAGGAAACTTGATCACGCGAAAACAAAAACATCATATTGTTTCGGTACATTGAGAATTGAATTTGAAAAATGTGTTTCGAAAAATTATAAAATTAAAAACATGAACACCGAGATGAGAATCGCAGGCCATGATGAAATCAGAATTTGGCACAATAGAATTGATATAGAGAATGATGTCGACGTAGCCGGAAGACCATTATTATTGGTTCATAGAGACGCGCTTCTTTAATTTCCTCCGCAGTAAAAGAGAGAATTGAACTCAATTTATCAACTTTTTGTGCAGATGGGAGGAAATATAGAGGGGAGAGAGAGAGAGACGGAAGAGAGAGAAAGAGAAAGAGAGAGAGGGGGGAGAGAGGGAGAGAGAGAGAGAGAGAGAGAGAGAGAGAGAGAGAGAGAGAGAGAGAGAGAGAGAGAGAGAGAGAGAGAGAGAGAGAGAGAGAGAGAGAGAGAGAGAGAGAGAGAGAGAGAGAGAGAGAGAGAGAGAGAGAGAGAGAGAGAGAGAGAAATCGTGAATCACACCAGTGCTGTTGTGAAAAAAGTTACAACTAGACGGATCCCAAAACGACATTATCCACTTCTTCAACGTGGTTGAGACAACACTTTGAGCTTATTTACACTCGTGGACCATGGAAATTAAGAGTGGTGAGCATACCCTAGGTAGAATGCAAAGCCATGTCGAACAATGGGTTAGAGCACAGATGAAATGAGCCCCTCCCCCACCCTGATTCAATCTTCATTGTGCTCTTTTTGATCAATTTGCGGACCTGGATGATGTACGAATTGAACCCAATGCACCGGTCTCTCGCTACGCTCACTGAACCGATATGACTACTCCAAGTCAGCAAACCAAAAAACTGAAAGCTGAGCGACTTTAAAGGTTCTGGACAGTGTTTTCAAGAGAATAGACTCGCTTTTTCGAATAGTGAGAAAATCGTCACAACAAGGAGACCGCCCCCTTTGCCCCGCCCACTTGTATGAAGTAGATTTTTATTTTGGCATTTTCATTTCTAATGTGTACATCCACCACGGTAGGAAGAGGGAGAAATGATTGTCCTCACGTAAGAATTTTTATATTTACGTGTTCAATCTTTTGGACCTACAAAAACTACAACGCATTTGGTAACATAAATTGAGCGAACTGATCGTAGCGATGAATAGTTTCTGCTTCCAAATCTGGCATGGATTTATCAGAACTGGCCAGTATTCAACTGGACTTTGTCGATTTTCAATTCCCAGAAAGGTCGTTGATTTTAAAGAATGTTTTTCTTTAGACACTAAAGACACGCTGAATACTATTTTCTAGCCTCTGGATTTGTAACATTATAAGCCTTGACGGTGCTTATATGTTATGAAGTTCAACATGTCTTTGTAGAAACCTTTATTGTCGACAAGGTTAGGGTCTGTGTGACACCTCTCGGCGTCAGCACAGAGACATGGAATTATGGTGGTGGTTGGTCATGAGGAGGCCTACATCTGTAAAACACAACTGTGGAGAACATCTGTGGTACATGAAAGGATCCGACTTTAATGGTAAACACAAAGTGCTAATCTTAGTAAGATGATGATGTGGCACTAGTAATGGATCACTGTTTACATCGTCAGTATTGTACAGGGGGAATAGGACCTTACAGATTATTCTCAAAGATGCCTTGAACAAAACACGCACCACTACTTCTGGATGCTTGATACGATAATCAAATTGGATTCAATTTAAAACCCGAAAATAATTGTGGTCAGTGAACTTCTAGCTCACTTTGTTTTGTCTACTATTCGTTGTTTTTCTCAAAGAAATCATAAAATTAAAAAGATTAAAAAGTCATTTGATAAAAATCGTCAAAAATAGTGACGTTTTCTATCAGAACGACAGGAGAATAAGAATTATGAAATTTCTCAACTATGAATGTGGTGATGCTCGAACACCACAGGAGACAGCTTTTGAAAATGCAATTTCAATCTTCCGAAGAAAAGAATTTTTTTTGACTTGTCATTCGCTCAATCTCGTGGAAACAGAAAGAAGGAAGGTGTTTTTAAAAATTCTGCAGTAAAATTTTCATGTACACTTTATTTTCAAATATAAAAATAATTCGACAAGTTGATTATTGTACTGTAAGTGTAAACATATGTCGCCTATTTACGGTCCAATGCCGGTCTGGTCCATCTGTAGCCCAAACCAACTGTGGCCGCTCACAGTCTAATGCCGGTTCGTTCTGTCTCTCCAAAACTTTTCGTGGATCGAAATTGGACCGTAGATGAGCGACAGTCGTCCCGGACATCTGTTGCCCAATTACAGTCCAATGCCCGTCCAGTCACAGTACATCTGTCGCCCGGTCCATCTGTCGCCAATCCGCAGTCCATCTGTTGCCCATTAATGGTCCGATGCCGGTCCATCTGTCGCCAATCCGCAGTCCATCTGTCGCCAATCCGCAGTCCATCTGTCGCCCTGTCCATCTGTCTCCCGGTCCATCTGTCTCCCGGTCCATCTGTCGCCAATAGAAAGAGAATTTACTCTTCGATGAACAAATAATAAAAAAAACAAAAATTAAAAAAACCCAAACTACAGTAATCGTTTTGATCTACCTTTTTACACGTCATAACGATCGTTTCTTCTTATTTCTTTGCGTGACAAACAAAGTATTTCCTTCTCATTTTGACCTCGTTGGCTCTGCCCATATAATCCGAACCGTGTTTTTTAAGAAATGAAACACTTTCAACAAATTTTGTTACTCTGGTCGCTGCCATATAGCCATGCATGGACGACCCTAGTTTCCATTGCAACTGAGTTTTTTTCAACCTATCCACAAATTATGAATATTTTCAGATAAAATGTCACGAGTGGTATACCAGAAGACTCCATTCCAGGTATTTTTAATTAAAAAATATTTTGGCTCAGTTTCTTTTGCAATATTTTCATATACTCACTTCATTCGTTTCTGTTTTAAGTACAACTTGTTGTTTCAGTTCTACATTCGAATGATTCCGATTTTGAAATGGGTCGAATTTTTGTTCATTTGAGAATAAGCGGGTATACAATATTTCTGTTTTTATCTAACCTTTTTTTTCACTTTTGGTCGAAACAAATAATACTTTATACTTCACTGATCGTGCTTTTTCTATAGGGCTATGATCTTTTATGTTTATTTTCTAATTTCACTGTGAGAAAATAAATATTTCTATTATAAACATCCCACTCCCGTGTAACTCTATTGAGCATAGTTTCAGAAACTTTCACTGACCAATCATATCAATGAAGGAAAAATATCCCGCTCACTTTTTTGTAAAAGCAATTTTTGGTGGTTCATTTTCATTTCTAGTGTGCACATCTACCACGGTAAAAAGAAAGTTAGAGATGAAAGTCCTAACGTCCGAATTGTTTTTTTTACGTGTACAATCTTTCTGCGCCTACACTAGCTTAATCGGTAGCTCTCGTTCTTACAACTTTCTTTCATTTTTTCGTGTTAAAGAAAGAAATACTTTTTCCTAGGTCATGATTATGACTCGAGGCTTCATAAACGATTCACGGTGTACCCATAACGTTTCTTATAAAATTTTCAAAAATAGAGAAAGAAGATTTTACCAAACGTGTTAACGCGTTAGCATCAAAAGTCTATTGGCCTGAGCGTACCGAGGAATACGTGCTTCTAATGAAGTAAAAAACGTTCATGAATTCAGATGCGAATCGAGTCGGAGATGGAAGAGCCCGGCAATGACATTGGTATTTCGAGAAATGAAAGAGCCATGTCGGCCATGGCTCGAAACAAAAATTGGGAAATGAAGCAAGACAAAAAAGCGAAAGTGAGTTTTTTTTTCTTGAAGAGATGAATAAATTTTATTGGTTGAGATTATCTGGATCAGTTTTAATGGAATTTCATTGAAGTCTAGAGATTAAAATATAGAAAATTATCCATCTTTACTATGTTGCCAAAATTCGGTTTTTGGAGCCTGGACATTTTTCACCGTTTTTCGCGATTTTCAGGGTCGTGGTCAGAATATTATAAAATAACACCGTCATATTCAGAAAATTATTCTTGAAAAAAAAGTGGTTATCAATAATTTTGAGAGAATATTGTGGTTTTCAGTAATTTACTAGAAATACAGTTGAAAAATGCAGGAAATCATCGGATTTTGACCTTCTAAAAATTTTTTTTCGATTTCAGATAAGACTTTCCGATCGATTTGAGGCTTTGTCGCTTGGTTACGAATACAAGATGAGTTCAGAAGACTCGGACGTTCCAGTTGATATTTCGACTGTCACTCTGATTCGGTTAGTGTTTTTCCCTCTTTATAATCATAATTCGTTAGTTTTTTTTCCAATTTTGGAATCGAAAATTTCTGTAAAATGAGTTTTTTCTGGAAAATTCTGAGAGGGGCGTTCTCTCTGGAATTTGTTCAAAACGGCAATGTTTCATGAAAATCTATGAAATTCATTTTTTTAAACTGTATAATTCAGAACTTTCTGAAAATTTACTTTCGGATTTTTTCAAATTTGGAAAATCAAGAAAACTTTTGTCAGAAAAAAATGAAAACGGTTAAAAAACGATATATTTTAGACTCCTGATCTGAATATTATTCAATATCAAAACCACCTGCCAATTTTTTCTTTCAGAGACAATTCCAAAAGACATCACAAGAGAATTGTAGTGCACAAGCCGCAAGATGTTCACAAGTCGTACCTTCACACTCCTGTGGTTAGTTTTTTCCACTTTTCAATAATTCAAAAAACTATTTTTCCAGATGGGAACAGGTATTGGATTCTTGAAAACAACAAAGACGGAGCCAGAGGTGAGTCAAAAATAAAACTAGTACCATTGCTCAGATGGCTTAAAAGCATACATTTTGAATAAAACTCATATTTTTAATATTTGGTGATAATATTCCTCTCGCGGTAATTTTCCGATGATTTTTTTGCGGAAATGAGCTTCACACTAAAAAGCCAAGAAACAGGCATCGGTCTGTTTTTCAGATACTAGCGTTGTTCTTCAGTTTTGTGCCGAAGTTTTTTTTTTTCATAATTCATACCACTTCGGTTTGTGGGTCACCTAAATCACTCGCTGCTCAAAGATTTGTCCGCAAAGTTAGAATCACTATTATTTTGCATATGTTCGACTTCAAACTGAAATTAAAATGGTCTCGTGGCACAGCAGAGTTGTATGGTAGTAAAATTATTCACAGTACTGGTTAGATATGAATTTTCATGTACTTTATTCAAATTCAACAGTTTGTTACTAAATTCAGTAACACGAAACTTGAGATAGTAATCAACGGTGAATCAGTGAGTTTTCGATAATAAAACAGATGTGAAGCAGAGCTGTTTACGAAATTACAAACCTTACCTGTTAAACGTTAAATTAACGGTTTTCCAGTTTTAACAAAACCGCTGATCGTTACATCGAATTTAACAAACAATTTTATTAAATCGGTAAATTTCGTAACCAGCCTGATGTGAACTATTTATCCATGTTATTTATTATAAGTTTCAGGAAGACCCCTCGACCAAACCGTCATCTGAACCTGAAACAGTATGTTTTAATCAGAATTATTCATTTCGGAAAAATAGAATTCAAAGATAAAGAATAACTTTATTGTTTATACGAAAAAAGTCGGTGATCATCATGGTTGCATGTAGTGAAGTTTTTCCAAGCTGGAGTTATAGCCGCTCTGATATCTGGGTAGATGAAGATCTGATTGTTTTTTTTCCGAAATTCATATGAAAAAAAAATAATTTTTCAACAAAAGTTGGAAGTTGATAATCGGAGGTGAAATATTCTAAACGGAAGTCGGTATTCTGTTCAACTTTGCACAGTGCGGCAAAAGCAGTTGAAAAGTGTAAGCAAAGAAAATCGATAGAGTAGATCAAATTTCAGTTACTGTAGTTCAAAACTTTACTTTTCCCACTTTTTTTCGTCCCAGATTCACAAATCGTAACGTAAAAATGTTTGAAGTAGATAAAACTATCGTTGGGAACAGTCCGCAACGTTCATTATGTCAAGTAAAACATTTATTTTAAAAAAACCAACACTCTCGAAAATGAAAGCGGAGGTCGGCAACGCGGTTGCGAAGCGGTTTTATTGTTTTATGCTTTTGCCGAGGTGTGCTTTGATGTAATGGGCGTTGCGATTTCTACGAAATGATTATATTTTTCTCCATTTAGGTTTCTCCATTCACTCCCGAAGAAGCCTTGAGATATATAGCAAGCATCCCACTGATGCCCCCCGAATTTCTGATTGAGACTGCGTTGAAACTTAAACCAAAGAGGCCACAGTCAAAGGTGACTTTTTGTATGATTTAAATATTACCTTCACGGGAAAAAGTTCGGAGCGAAAAAGGTCGGAAAAGCCGAAATATTGTACTAGATTGAGTTGATAAAGGTTTCAATCTACTTTTCGACCATGGTTCAGGGCTGGTTACGAAATTAACGATTTAACAGATTTAACGAAACACATAGCTTTCTCTATCTGTAAAAAAAATGTGGCCTCCGTAAATCGGTTACATAGTACCGTAGCAGTTTCGCCTTGAAACACAAGAACGATTAAGTGATGCGCCTTTAATTTCAATGAACTGTAAGTAAGAATAATAATTTAAATCCACAAAGATCTAACTCTTCGTTGTGAGAGTTACCGTACTCATTCTGCAAAATTGAGATTAGAGCGCGTTTGAAAACGGCCATGCTTCTAGCGATATATGTGCGAAATTTTTCGTTAAATTCGATATAACGATTAACAGTTTCGTTAAAATTGGGAAAACCGTTAATTTAATGATTAACGGATTCGTTGAAAACCATAGTTTAGTGATTTTTCTGACACAAACTTGGTCAATAATGCATTTTTCAACAATGGTAGTATTTTTAAAAAATTTTAAAATCCCAATTTGACCGTTTTAACAAAATTTTTCGTTAAATTTGAAAAATACTGTTAATTTAACGTTTAACGGTTTCGTTAAATCCGAAATCCCGTAACCAGCCCTTATATGGTTATTTCTTACCTAATTTTATGAGACATCAGAGCACGAGACTAAAAAATTATAATAAATAAATCTTCATCTGTTTGATCATCGTTTTTCAGAAGTGAGCAGCATTGTACACCGTCCTGAAACGAACTGAGTGAGTTATTCATTTCATAAATTTTATGTTCAACCACGAAAAAATGATAATTTCTCAAAAAGTAATAACGATGACTCAATTTTTGTTGGTAAAAATAAAGCAGAAAAGTTCGATTACAATGAGAAAATATAATCGGAAAGGAATAGTAGTCGTAAAGATGGATTAAACCCTTTCTGAAATGAATTCGATTCCAAAAAGCAGAAATTCGGAATTCCACAATTACAGACTGTAAATGACCGATCTTCTACATCACCCTTTGCAAAGACATCATGAAATAATCATGTTAGATTCTTGTTGAAATTCCTGTTATCTGTTAAATGAGTAAATTTGTTTGTTGTTTCTCTTTTTGTCTTATTTATTACCAGTTTACCCTACTGAACTGCATATCTGATGGTTTTCGTTATCATTATCCTTCGAATGTATGAGAACAAGCCGATAGTGGACAAGCCGAAGAAGAACGCAGAGAACGTACCTGCTGGATATAACGCCGAAAAGTGAGTGTCACAATGAACAAAATTATGTGTAGTTCGAAACTTTTACATAAAGAAGTCTCGACCGAGAAATCACCTGAGCCAGGGAGCGTGAGATTTATGAAATTTATTTTTTCTCGTGCTTAATGAACAAGAGAAACAGTTGCACGGAAGTAAAATTTTTCAAAACGGAAGTCGGAAGTAGAATTCTTTCAACGGAAGTCGGAAGTGCAAAAAGTCAAAAGATCCTAAAGATATTGTATATCTGCTCATTCTTCGATGAACTAGACTGTTGAGTACACAACGATTTCATTGTCCTTTTCCGTCATTTTTCACGAAAAAAATTGACGGAAGTGAAATTTTTTAACTTGAATGTTTATTAACAGTAATAAACAAAAGAATGCCAGACCAATGCCAGCGATAGCAAGGGTAGCTGGGTATCATAAATAATAGGAGACAATTTCTAGGCATAAAATGGCTATTAGTTAATATTAATATGACGCATATCTGGTGTGACTTCAGTGTTCTTTAGTTGTTTTTTGGTGAGTGTACAAAGATCGGCTCGCTTCTCGCAGTAATATTGGTGATGTGGTCACGTGGTTCGAAGATAAGTCCGTCAGCCAGTCAGTCAGTCAGCAAGTGTAAGCTCGGCTTGCTTCTCACAGCAATGTCGGTGATGTAGTGACGTGGTTCCAAGATCGATCCGTTAGCCAGTCAGTTAAGCCATTTCGTCAGTCAGCCAGATAGGTGAAATTAAACAAGATTAGTACATTACATGAAGAAAAAAAGGCGATTTCAGAATGATTGAGTGATGCAAAATGAAACAAGGTGTATTATTTTACAAGAGAGATGGCGGAATTTCCTGAAAGAGCAGTGATTTCTTTCAGTTTGGTATTTTTAAGCAGAAGTTGGAAGTAGAGTTTGTTAAAGGGACGTCGAAAAGAAAAAAAGAACGGAACTCCATAATAAATTTGTCGCCGGAACGTCGCCTTCGTGTCGCTTTTTGGTTAGGCTAACCGAATGGCGACCGGAAGGCGACGTTCCGGCGACACTTTCAAGGATCGCCATTACGTACTGGTGACGTACCGGCGACAGAAATTGCGACGTACCGGCGACAACAATGCGATGTACTAGCGACAACAATGCGACGTACTGGCAACAAAAATCCGACGTTCTGGCGTCCAGAAGGCTACGTACTAGCAACTAACTCAGTTGATTCTAAAATAAAATGAGAAACAATAATCAACGTTTTATCATTAACAAGTGAAAAAGAATACAATAAAATGTACTTTACTCACTATTGCCTTCTTTATGGTTCACCTTCTTGTCGGCACGACGTCTTCTCGCTTGCATCCTTTTCAAATATCGACCCCTGAAAAATAAAATCAATACAGTATGACAACTGGAGCTACTGTTTAAGGTCATCGAGAAAGAATAAGAATGAGCCCCTTTAAAAATTTGCCTGTACGTTTTTCGCTAAGGTGATTGAGATTAATGAGCGCGTAACTGTTTTTACCAAAGTAACGGGTCGGAGTTCAACGGAATCTTTTTTTAATAATAATATTTTCCTAGATAATTACTATTATAAAACGCACGTGTAACAAAAAATGTTTATATGTTTTCATATATATATAGATATATATATATATATATAGATGTCGGGGTATTTGTCTGACTATAAATGTGTGAATAACTCTTTTCAGAATTGATATTTTAGGTTGAAATTTTGTGACTAGATTACGAAAATTATGTGTACTTGGACTAAACTTTTTCCAAATTTCTACCTATCACGATACCGTAGTTATGACCTAATTAGTGCAAATTGGGGTCAATTTTCACGTGTCACGTACACCATGTTCAACATGTTTCGAACACGTGTTTCCAAAGCGCAGTGGCAGAGAAGTCGATTACAAAACTAATCGAAGCCCGATCATTTCCTGTCTGATCCCTTTTCTTTTGCTTTTTGTCTAACCGTACAAGTGTAACCTTCTGCTCTATAAAAAGTTTTAGCGATAAAAATACCGTGAAAAAATATTTTCATGCGCTTTGTCTCCCCGGGGGCGAAGCCCCCGGGATTAGAACAATATTTTTGTGCGGTTGGTCTCCCAGGGGGCGAAGCCCCCGGGAGTAGAACAATATTTTTGTGCGGTTGGTCTCCCAGGGGGCGAAGCCCCCGGGAGTAGAACAATATTTTCGTGCATTTGGTCTCCCAGGGGGCGAAGCCCCCGGGAGTAGAACAATATTTTTGTGCATTTGGTCTCCCAGGGGGCGAAGCCCCCGGGAGTAGAAAAATTTATCGTTCTCGGGGGAACCCAAGGGTGGAGCCCTCTGGAAGAGGAAAACTTGAAAGAAAGTAACTAACTAATACCATATGAATTATTTCCTGCGCTTGAGTTTACCGATAGCAAAGAGTACGAGCATCAAAAAAAAACACGCAAAACGCCTGAGCGCAGCGAAGGTTCAACAGCTAGTTCAATTTGAATCTCCGATTGAAAATCACGCAAAAAAAGACATGACTTTGCGAGCGAAACTTTTCGAGCTTTGTGGAAAATGATAACGATTTGTAATTTCAAGCATCAATTTTTCGAAATCTATCAGCTGGAAATCGACACCATATTTCAGAAAAACATTATCATCAACTGAAAAAATACCTTGCGAAAGTATCCCACATATGATGACCTTCATCATCTTCCACTTACAATGATATTACGTCGGGCTCTCCCTGTACTATAGAGCGCGTTTGCACTCTTTTCCCCTTTTTGTTTTTTTTACCTCCTCCTTTCCTTTATCTTCTCAAACTTCAATCTTACTCAGTTTTTTTTTCAAAAAGACAACAACCTTGTCAAAATGATTTTTTTGCTGTCGAATGCAGTACATCATTTTGAACATGACAAACTCCAACCGATTTTATCCTAATTTTTAAAATTCAGGTACGACACGGGAAAAAGACTGATCATGCACACTTCATCCATGTTGCACGAAGAGTTCAATCTTGACTTTTCGTAATTCCAAGTCGCCCGGAATTATTGAATCAATTCGTAAGTTTGAGCCTTCCTCGAAATGAAGAATATTTTGTTTTGATTTCATTAATGAAATTTTCTGAGAGTTTAACAGTTTTTTCAGATAAATAAGATGCATTCATCGGATTGCTGGTCTCCTACTCAATGATTCATCAATTGGAAGCTGTTGTCTAAACTATTTTTACTTTTGGTGAGTCACATTTTTGAAGAAAGTTATACAAACTTCTCTTTTATTTTAATCAATTTAGTAAAAACTAAATTGAAAGCATTCTTTGTATCAATTTTCATAACAGCTTGCTGGCCGACTGTCAGAATATGTGGGCAATATAAACAAACCCTTTTTACAGATGAATATGACTGGTCCTGCTTCTCGACTACTATCCCTATATCTATTGGAAGTGAATAATTTTAAATTTCTTCGATTATATGTTTATTATAATAAAAAAAGTACGGGACGATGAACGAATCTATACAGAAATATCGAAGTAGGAATATTTACTTATCATTCTAGCAGTCACACGTCTGGCTGTTTTCCTCGTTTTTGTCTTCAAGTCACGGATGGAATCTTCTCATATCTGGAAAGGAATATTTTCTGGCTTTTGTATAACCGGAACCAAACAATCTTGCTGTTCATGAATGTAACAATTTTTAAACGTATGCCTTCTTCATAATGCTTTTGATCATGAATTCGGTCGCTGTACAAACGTTTCACTAGTGTACAAAACGGTATCTGAAGAGCTGGCCTCGGATATTATAGTTCCTTATCTTAACAGTCATTTATTTTAGCCTAAATCACTTCTTGTTCAGCTTTGTTTCAAAGATAGAATGACATGAGATTAGATTTTTTGATCTAACTAATATAACTTACTGACCGAAGTTCGTGTTCCGGGAAAATCTAACTGGAACTTCTTCCGATTGATGAATCATTGAGAAGGACACCAGCAGTCTGATTAATGCATCTCATTTATCTGAAATAACTGTTAAACTTTCAGAAAATGAAATCAAAACAAAATATTCTTCATTTCGAGAAAGGCTCAAACTTACGAATGGATTCAATAATTTCGGGCGACTTGGAATTACGAAAATTCAAGATTGAACTCTTCGTGCAACATGGATGAAGTGTGCATGATCAGTCTTTTTCCCGTGTCGTACCTGAATTTTAAAAATTAGGATAAAATCGGTTGGAGTTTGTCATGTTCAAAATGATGTACTGCATTCGACAGCAAAAAAAAATTATTTTGACAAGGATGTTGTCTTTTTGAAAAAAAAAACTGAGTAAGATTGAAGTTTGAGAAGATAAAGGAAAGGAGGAGGTAAAAAAAACAAAAAGGGGAAAAGAGTGCAAACGCGCTCTATAGTACAGGGAGAGCCCGACGTAATATCATTGTAAGTTCATCTTCCTCGAGGATGCTGTACCAGGGTTGTATTCGGCATCTGAATTTGTGAATTCAGAGTCTTACGTCTATTCAATAGTAATAAGTTTCACATAATTGTGGTTTGGGAGTGGTTTATGGAGTGTAAATCATTTATCGACGTGTTATGAAGAGAATCAAATGCTTGCTAAACCGATATATCTCAGTGCACAATGTGTTTTTAATCTTTTGAATAGTCTAAATCGAACTCTAAAACTCTACAAAATGATTTGACATTTCATTCAGCTAATGATAATTAATCCAATGAGGCTTCTATCAAAAACTGTAAACATAATATAAGAACGTTGATAACTTTCAAGAACGACAACAGTTCACAGTTTGGTAAAAATCATTCGAAAACTGAATTCAAAAGTGGAATTAGGATTGTTCGAAATTAATAACGAAGTTGAAGAGTCCAGAAGTAAACTTTTTCAAAACCGAAATCAAAAGCTACAAAAATGTTCTTAACATCTGACTAATACGCCAGTTTCATACTTTTAACAATGTTTTCAAAACTAACCATTATTCTTGTGGACGTCTTTGAACGCGTCAATCCAGTACATCTTCACGGCCTTTGCTCCAGAATCACCATCAACGTCAACATAGAACTGCTCGCTTCCAACTTCTATTGGTACTTTCGCATCTTCTTTCTCTGGTCTGAATGGTTTTATAATGTTTCATTGGGATTTTATATTTTCATGATGTTTTGAAAACAAGTAATTCCATTACGAAACTATGGGGAATAGTGAAGCTGCTAATTTTCAAAACATTAATTATTCCCGTAACAAGTGTTAATAAGACTACCTACTTCGATTCCAAGAACAATAAACTCACTCGTCACCGCCTACCCATTGCTCTTGGTTGACAACAAATTGTTCAGAAGGTTCGGCCTTGATTTCCGCCTTTCCACTGTCCGCAGAACGACTCTCAACAACCTTCGCCTTCTCGGTTTTCACGTCAACTTTATCTTCGAAGTTGTCTTCTGAAAAAAATAAAAATAAAATACAATAAAATGTACTTTACTCACTATTGCCTTCTTTATGGTTCACCTTCTTGTCGGCACGACGTCTTCTCGCTTGCATCCTTTTCAAATATCGACCCCTGAAAAATAAAATCAATACAGTATGACAACTGGAGCTACTGTTTAAGGTCATCGAGAAAGAATAAGAATGAGCCCCTTTAAAAATTTGCCTGTACGTTTTTCGCTAAGGTGATTGAGATTAATGAGCGCGTAACTGTTTTTACCAAAGTAACGGGTCGGAGTTCAACGGAATCTTTTTTTAATAATAATATTTTCCTAGATAATTCAATTTGAATCTCCGATTGAAAATCACGCAAAAAAAGACATGACTTTGCGAGCGAAACTTTTCGAGCTTTGTGGAAAATGATAACGATTTGTAATTTCAAGCATCAATTTTTCGAAATCTATCAGCTGGAAATCGACACCATATTTCAGAAAAACATTATCATCAACTGAAAAAATACCTTGCGAAAGTATCCCACATATGATGACCTTCATCATCTTCCTCGAGGATGCTGTACCAGGGTTGTATTCGGCATCTGAATTTGTGAATTCAGAGTCTTACGTCTATTCAATAGTAATAAGTTTCACATAATTGTGGTTTGGGAGTGGTTTATGGAGTGTAAATCATTTATCGACGTGTTATGAAGAGAATCAAATGCTTGCTAAACCGATATATCTCAGTGCACAATGTGTTTTTAATCTTTTGAATAGTCTAAATCGAACTCTAAAACTCTACAAAATGATTTGACATTTCATTCAGCTAATGATAATTAATCCAATGAGGCTTCTATCAAAAACTGTAAACATAATATAAGAACGTTGATAACTTTCAAGAACGACAACAGTTCACAGTTTGGTAAAAATCATTCGAAAACTGAATTCAAAAGTGGAATTAGGATTGTTCGAAATTAATAACGAAGTTGAAGAGTCCAGAAGTAAACTTTTTCAAAACCGAAATCAAAAGCTACAAAAATGTTCTTAACATCTGACTAATACGCCAGTTTCATACTTTTAACAATGTTTTCAAAACTAACCATTATTCTTGTGGACGTCTTCGAACGCGTCAATCCAGTACATCTTCACGGCCTTTGCTCCAGAATCACCATCAACGTCAACATAGAACTGCTCGCTTCCAACTTCTATTGGTACTTTCGCATCTTCTTTCTCTGGTCTGAATGGTTTTATAATGTTTCATTGGGATTTTATATTTTCATGATGTTTTGAAAACAAGTAATTCCATTACGAAACTATGGGGAATAGTGAAGCTGCTAATTTTCAAAACATTAATTATTCCCGTAACAAGTGTTAATAAGACTACCTACTTCGATTCCAAGAACAATAAACTCACTCGTCACCGCCTACCCATTGCTCTTGGTTGACAACAAATTGTTCAGAAGGTTCGGCCTTGATTTCCGCCTTTCCACTGTCCGCAGAACGACTCTCAACAACCTTCGCCTTCTCGGTTTTCACGTCAACTTTATCTTCGAAGTTGTCTTCTGAAAAAAATAAAATAGGATCATACTTGAAGTTGGTGATTACTTTCAACACTACAGCGAAAAATCGGGGATCAGTAAAAATTTTCAAATGTATTTTTCGTGGGCCTAAACTAAAATCACTGTACTTCGAGTTGAAAACAACTATACATACTCAGAACATGAATGAGAATGATGATTAATTTTTTTCTATTCACTTACATTAGAAAACAAACTTTTGAGCGCAAATGAACATTTAAAAAAAGATGTAAGCGAAAATATTGAAAATAAAAATATGAAATGGGTAAGACTGTGCACCATTTGCAACAACTGCGCGCTTGCAAACCGATTTACGCAGCGATGTGTCGCTAGTACGTCACCGTCTTGTCGCCGGTACGTCGCCTCCTTGGATAGGCTTCGTTATTCATTGCCATATGTCGTGAGGGAGGCGACGTACCGGCGACAGAAATTGCGATGTTCCGGCGACCATGTGGCGACGTCGCTGGTACGCGACGTACCGACGACAAGGAGGCAACGTAATGACGATGGGGTACGTAATGGCGACAAGAAGCCGACGTTCCGGCAACAAAATAATTATGGAGGAAGATTCCGTGCAACTCTGAAAAGATTATTTTCAAAAGTTGAGATTTGGGGTCTGAAACACATCGTTGAGACACATCTCCCTGTTTATGCGCGGAGGTGAGAACAGTAGCGAAAATGAGAGAGCACAGAGACAAACCCCCGGTCATAGAATGTTTTGTGTAGGTTTACGTTGCTGAATGTTTTTCCGGTACGATTCGACCATCTGGGATGAACCGATCTCAAAGAATACTCGATAAAAACTTTATTAAACGAAAACACATGAAAATGAATACAAAAAGTTGGCAAGGTGCTTGAAAATGTGTGCTGGGGGAAGAATATCAATATTCAACTCGTTGTTATACACAGTAGGCTCATTCTCAATATGTGATTGTGGCACTATTTCTTGAGACGGGATCAATTGTCGTGAGATTCGGTGTTTTGTCTGTAGACACCAGAAAAAATGCGACCAAAACACTGAATCGCACGCGAACAGCTATCTAACTACGCAGTTTGTATGTTTCCGTGGCACCTCTCAACGTTCGCTGGTTACCCGTCAGAAATGTAAATTGACAAAAAAGGGGCGGGGCTAACCACGCCCACCTGCTACGCTATGAGAATTATGAGTAAATGGTGACGACTTCGGCTCCAGTTCCGCGCACGAGTAGCACTCGGTCTAGTCCTTCGGTCAGAGCTTCAATGAACTCCATGTCTGCAAAGTGAGCTTGTTTCAGTGATGACTGTCGTGATAATGCGTCCAAAACTACTTTGATGACGACATTTTTCAATTGCGCATCAAATTTGTCTCTATAATATCCTAAACTACTCTCCTCGCAAAATTTTTTCTAATGATACGTCCAAAACTAATCATCCAACGAAATTTTCATTGCATTCTACACGCAAAGCGAAAATGCGTCCAAAACTACTTTCCTTATGCCATTCTTGCTAATGCGTCCAAAACTCACAATAAGTATCCGAGTCCTCATCCGGTGGTCCTGGGAGGTTGATGAATACGAGTTCCGCTTCTGCCGACTTGCTTCTCATGAGTTCATTCAACTTCACGGCCGTGTGCATTTTATGAACATTATACCGACGTTTTCTCTTCTTTTCCTCGTTCTCCCTTTCTAGTGTTCCATTGCCCTTGGTCTCCTTGGCATCCTCATCGTCGGAGAATCTGACGCCCTTGGAATCCTTGATCTTCTCGGCGACCTCTCCTTCCTCTTCGTTGACCACTTCCAAGCGCTGTTCTAGGACCTGGGGTTGTTCCTCGTTGATCTTGCTCAGTTTCCGTTCTCTTGTCACCAGCTCCAGATGGTTTTGAATGTCCTTGTCGCGATCGGACTTGTTCAATTGGTTCAGGTACTTTGTCCTTTCCTCCATCTTCATGGTCCTTTCGTAGGTGTAGTCGCTGATGTCCGAATCCGTCTAAAAAGTACCATTGGGCAGTTTTTCCAGAGTGAATCACTTTTGGTCATTCCAAAAGTGGGTGGGGCGACCTAGGATGGTCGGTCAAAAATTGCTTTTTTGCAATATTATCAAAGCGAGAACTATATTTTCGATATCAATACTGTTTAGTCTCTTCAAAAACTGTTACAGTTTCTTTTATAATTATTTTTTCAATGAAGACTGAAAATTTGAAATTAAAAGCGTAGAGCCAAAAAACTACAATAACAAAAGTCTGTCTTTTGCGGGGGTCAAAAATCTCATGATATCACAGGAAGTGTCATCTGGAGTATTGTCTCTTCTCTCCCACTTACCATTTCGATAACGTTGACTTGAGCGTCGATACGGAGATGATAGAGGAACTTC
>OZ022253.1:3570445-3599000 GCA_963978915.1 Caenorhabditis parvicauda
TCTCCACATAGCTTCCTCTACATGTAAAAAAGTCTGGCTTACGTAAATCGGTTACTTAGTAATTTAGCAGTTTCGCCTTGAAACACAAGAACGATTAAGTGATGCGCCTTTAATTTCAATTAACTGTAAGTAAGAATAATAAACTAAATCCACAAAGATCTAACTTTTCGTTGTGAGAGTTACCGTACTCATTCTGCGAAATTGAGATTAGAGCGCGTTTGAAAACGGCCATGCTTATAGCGATATATGTGTCTCTCTCTCTCTCTCTCTCTCTCTCTCTCTCTCTCTCTCTCTCTCTCTCTCTCTCTCTCTCTCTCTCTCTCTCTCTTCACTTTCTTTCTCTCACACACCTCCATCTGAGCAATCGCAAAGAGTCTAACAGTCGTGTTCTTCCACGTCTTGTGCTGTCTGAGCAGGAAAGGAAGGAGCATCAGGAGCCCACCATCGTGCACCACCCACCATACGTCGATGAATCCGGACACCTTGGTGCTGCTGGTGGGGAATTTCTCGGCGTATTTCGGCACCAGAATGGCGCATCTGAAATGAAGTAAAAAATTGGATGAAAGAAGATTCTTGGAGTCATGAACTGTTTGAGTTTTTCTATAAACCTTTTTTCACATCATTTTGAGATAATCTGATTCTGAATTTTCATTTTTTTTCTTTCAAAATCTTGAATATTTCATTCTAAAGTTGGTTAATTCCTTCTATAAACCTTAATTCGGATCGTTATTAATTCATTTGATTACAATTTTTCTGCTAAAATCTCGAATTCGAGTCTACTTTGTTCTTCTCATATCTGCGTCAATGAATTCCTAACTAAATTCCCTAAATCAGAAAAATGAACTCACTTAGCCGCGCTGATCGACCGAATCGCTGTGACGAAACGATGAGCCATGTGCCATTGACGTTCCGCTGTCCACTCCACTGGCCAGCTCAACATGACTGTGTTGTGACGGAGACCTCCGAGTCCCGAAGTCTGAAATTTTCATGTCCACTGACCAGCAGCAATTCCTCGCTACGCTCGAGCCGCTGGAGTTGTTTCGCTGACGCTCCAAAACTTATTCACAATAACCTTCCCATCCATCTATCCCTATCTGTATCTCTCTCTCTCACTCTCTCTCTCTCTCGCTCGCTCTCTCTCTCTTCCTTTCTCTCTCTCGCTCGCTCTCTCTCTCTTCCTCTCTCTCTCTCCCTCGCTTTTTTCTCTCTCCCGAGGGTCCTCATTCCCTCGTTCTAACATTTTCTTAATAAAATAGAAATTGAGACCGTATGAATATGGTTAGCGATTTCCAGCCGCAAAAAAAGTGGGCGGGGCGAATGGGGCGGAGTCAAATATTGACAACATGTCCCAATATAGGTTTATCTTCCACGAAACAACTGATTCCTTCATTGGAAAATACTGCGCAATGTGAGCAGTTTTAGATTTCATAGGCGTCTTCAGAACCTTACATTAGGAAAGATTTTGGAGTCTTCCACAAACCTGAACCAAACAACTGATTCCTTCATTGAGATTCTCCGCGATCAGGACATCACTGAATCCACGGATTTTGTTCTTCTTAATCGCAGTTCTCAGCTTTTCGTGGGCAATGTGAGCCGTGTCGTGGTCTCTGTGGTATTCTCCCTCGATGCAGTGAGAGATCAAAGTCAACCCTTTTCCGGCTTTGAGTTGACTGACGAATGATAGGATTCCTTGGGTGTTCGGAGAGTCCGCATCGTTGACCAGCACCAGCAGTTGGGGCCTCCAGTTTCTCGAGTGTTGTGGTTTGTCGTCGAGGTTCAGCAAGGCGAATCTGAAGTTGAATGTGCACTTTTTGATTTTCCAATTTCTGAGCAACACACGGTGAATGCAGTTGACACGTGTAAGCAAAGAAAGGGGCGGGGCAAACGACATAGTAGATCAAATTGCAGTTGCTGTAGTTCCAAAAAATTGGTTTAAACATAATGAGGTAAGTTCCCGCCGCAGAGGATGATGCAACGCGGCTGCAGAGCGGTCACATTCACTTATCCCTGGTCCGCAATGCGCGCAACCTAGTGAAAATATGAAATAACCGTTAAAATTTTACTTCCATTTTATTTTCGACGTTTTTCGCCAGTATTTCAACCTATTTTCCTTGTTTCCTCATCCGTTGCGGACTGTTCCCAAGGTTAGTGTTACCTACAGTGTGGACAGAAAATACAGGAACGGTACACGAAGCTCCGCTACTCGAACAAGATTCTAGATTACTTTCTGAAATTTTGGTCCATTGTAGCCAACACTATTTTCCACAAATGTACTAAATTTCATCCTGATTCATTAACTTCGAAACGGTGTATGATGATTTGATTGGAAACAGTGGATTTTCAAGTGGACATAAAATAGAGGAACGCTACTGTAATTTGAAGGTCAACGCTCGGAATTTGGAATTAATGATGAAAATGACACGTTATAAAGTTTTTTTAACAATTGATATTTTTATTTTCATCATTCCGACAATTTTGACAGAGTTACAATCAAATCTTGACGAATCCTTTAATTTTCCGCATTTTAGAAGTTTTTGGTCTCTACCGCGTTAGTTATCAAAGCGTTAGTTATTTCATCATAATCAGACAATGATTCTTAACAGTTTTCTCAAACTTTCGCAACAATATCGGTTATTTACGTTTCGGAAAAACCCACTAAGTTAACGTCGCTGCAAAGGTGACTACGGTGACTTGTTGTAAAACGTGATGATGTTGAATGATAACTGTGAAAAATTTTAAAAAATGTCATGGGGCATTTGTCATCTACTTAATAAGGATCGTTTCTTATCCAAAAAAAATTTGGATCTAAAGGAACAGGGCTGTTCTATCAATTGTCCCGCACATCACTTTGTTTACACTTCTCAACGACAATTCGGGTAAAATGACAAACCTCGCTGCGCTGAGCCCGAGTCCTCTGATACCATCTCCCCATTCCTTCTCGGCTCCAGCGTATTCTATGTACTTGTAGACGGCTGCTCCGATGAAAATGGCGAGAAGTGCGAAATGCCATGCAGAAATGAACATGATGACGATGCAGAGAACAGCTCCAATCATGGACATTGACCAGTGGAAGTATTTGAAGCCTGGACGCCATCCTGGTGACTTCAGAAGAGATTGGAGTGCGCAAGCAGCGTTCACGCCGAGGTAGCACATCAGGAAGAATCTGGAATCGGGGTGTTTCATGAAAAGATTGCCGGAATGTTTTTTTCCTAGTTTGAGGTAGTTCAAATTGTTATTACTATATTTGAAAAGTTTTATTCCAAAATTTTCTCCATGTGTCATTGCTTGTTCCTTTTTCAGTCTTCACGAAAAAAAAGTTTCTGTAACATTTTCGAGGAAACTATACGGTATTTATATCGTGGTCAACTTTTTCATAACTTCGATTTTCGACTGACCGTGATCATTTTTTTAGGTGATGAACTTTTTTTGAAAACATTGGCTTATAGTTCTGCGAAATTCAAGTTTCAGAGATGTTTCAGGAAAATCTTGCCACCTAGGTGTACCTGGTTTTCAACCCAAATTTGTCTCTAATAACTGTTTGGAAATCAAATTTTTGAAGTGTTTCAGGAAAAAGAGTGACTTCGATAAAGTACATATAGCTAGGAATTGGCTAATGAAAAGAAGATAGCCAATCGTTAACCAATAACTGGCGATTTGACCATCCCTACGTTTAGCTACCCGTTTCACAAAAATATGGCCACTTCCAAAAATGTCAACTAACTGTGTGATAAGAGCTGTGATGTGCTCAATAACTGCGATGAGGATTCCGATTTCACAGATGATGAGTGTCAGAATGATGGCACGGATGGGTTCACCGCGCGAGTCCATCTCTCGGAACGGTTTCAAGAAGGGAAGGACGTCGTCTGAAGTGTTTCATTTGGAAAAGGCAAAAAACCGGGTGCGAGCAGGATCGAAACCTTCCCTCTCGGTGTTGAGACATGTATCTCAACCGCCACACCAAAAGGTTGCATACAGAAAAAACAAAAAACGCGACTGCGAAAAGGATCGAACCATCACTTTCGGGTTGTGGGACCGGTGCTCTAACCATCACACAAAGTTGAAAAAGTCTAGCTGCCTGCCGTCTCTCCAAAAAGTTCACTCTCTCGCAGGCTGTATCTCTCGCCTTTTCACTTTCGGAACACTCTCTAATTCTGTCTTTTTTCAATTGAGAAGGCAAAATCGATTTTCAAGATAGGTCAAGTTTAGTGTGTCGAGGATGAATCTACATTGATCTTTTTTTAATCAGTATGTGCTTGAATTTACCATGATGGAAGGTCAAAATCACTGTCTAAAATCAACATTTCTACAGTAACCGTCATGAAAGTTGATTTTTCAAAAGTTTCAGGTCAAAAGTACTGTATGAAATGAGTACTTCTACAGTAACCGCCAAGGAGAATTTATTTTTCAAAGCTTAAAGCCACAGTAACCCTCACCTGACGCGATAGCCTGCAGGAGTCTCGGTGCTCCGGTCAGTGACTGCATACCTGCTCCAATGGTCGACAAGAAGCATCCGACCTGCAGATCTTAGGTTCTGAGTACTGTACCGTGAAACTCACTAGAATGACGTATGGGAAAGGCCAGGCAAGTTCAGAAATAATCAGTTTCCCCATGGCAGAACGGCCATACTTGTCTCTGATGAACATTTCTGAGACACTTGATCCAACGAGTAAGACTCCGATGAGATCTGGAAGAATTTGCTTTTAGTGAGAACGATATTCCAGTTGACGTTGCTTGATTTTTAAAAATTTCAGATTTTTTGTCAAAAATTTTGATTTTTGCGTTTTTGTGAAAATTTTCGATTTTCACTTTTCTCTGAAAAATTTTGATGTTTACTTTTTTTCTGAAAATTCTCGATTCTCACGTTATTTTTAAAATTTAAATTTTCACCTTTTTTTCAGAAATTTTGGTTTTCACTTTTTTCTGGGAACCTATATTTTCACGTTTTTTCTTAATTTTTTTCACAGATTAGATCTGGGAAGATTTTCCAAAAACGATGATCCAATTAACACTGCTTAGTATCTGTGAATTTTCACCCTCAAGATTCTGAATAATTTTTCATGTTTCTCAGAAGGCTTTAAAACAATATTTTCGTGTTCGATCGTTCTCTAGTTACCTAATCAAACTCGGATGTTTTCTTTTCTTGCCACGTTTTTTTCTCAACAATTCAAATTTTTAATTTCTAACTTCTAGCTCTTTATTTTTCTCACCAAAGTTTCATTTTTCTTAATCTTTCTGATAATCAACTCACAGACAATACTAGTAAAGTTCTGTGCTGCGAGAGTTCCCCAGGGAATAGATTTCGCTGCGTCTCTGAGATTTCCTGATCTGTTTGAGCCGGCCATGATACCTTAAATATCGATTCATTGATTTTTCCTCTTACTCTCTCTCCCTCTCTCTCTCTCTCTCTCTCTCTCTCTTTCTCTCTCTCTCTCTCTCTCTCTCTCTCTCTCTCTCTCTCTCTCTCCCTCTCTCTCTCCCTCTCTCAATCTCTCTCTCTCTCTCTCTCAATCTCTCTCCCTCCCCCCCCTCTCTCTCTCTCTCTCTCTCTCTCTCTCTCTCTCTCTCTCTCTCTTTCTCTCTCTCTCCTCCTCTTCCTCTCTTACCAGTTGCACTGGGGAAAAACACCCCAACCAAGACCATGAAGTTTGTCATTGCTTCCGCATAGATGAAATATTTATGACCACCACGATTGATATCCGCTTTGTCCTGAAAAACTTCTTTTTTTGTCAGAGAACCGCACAGTGTATCAAGATCAAAAAATCAAGGGGGCGGAGTCTTAAAAAAGACACGCCCACTTTCGTTGTTACGCTGTTAACAGCCTGAATTCTCCTTACCCTCGTGTCCTTTGAGAGAATCTCTCCAGCTCGCAGATACTTTGGCCACAAGTTGTCCCAGAAGACACCAGACGCGATTCCCTTGATGACAATCTGGAAGAAAGAACGATGCTCCAGTTTACATTGCCTGACAAACCTCCTCTCTGATCGCTGGCTTTCCTGTTTGTTTCCACAGTTTAAGGTGTTTCACCTGGAATATAAGTTTCTTGAGCGTGGTTTGGGAAACGTTTTTATCTTCAACGTAGTGAGGTTCATACATAATGCTGAGGTGAACCTATGAAACTCATTTTTTCTTCAAAAAAAGACAGAAATGCTTCAAATACGTTTCTACTAACGGTTTTTGTTCTAAACCTAGCGAGTTGTTTAATTCTGAGCGTAGTTAGGCTTTTTCATATTGGGTTTGAGATGAGAAAGTGCTCGAATCGGTAAAAATGACATTTTTAGAGCATAATCGTCTAAACAGAATGTTAAGAAATGTAAGTTTGTAAGTAAGGAATGTAAGTTGAAAAATGTATCTTGTTCTGAACCTAGCGAGGTTTATAGAGTTATAAAGGTTTATAGTAGTGTCATAACAATTTCTGGCAACCTGACGTTGGGATTGCCACCAGGACACACTAAAATTGTGAATTCTGACTGGTCTCTAAGGTTTTCGAATATGCTGAAGATGGTAGAACTGCTCTCAAAAGTTGCGGAACCGACCTGGTTTTCGAGTTATGATCGTCACCAGTTTAACGTGTAAATTGGGAAGAAAAGTGGACATCTGTCGATTTGGGCCGGTATTCATACATCAATTTTGCACTGATTTGAAAAAAATGTGTTCGGTCGCCTAGTGGTCAAGAGCTAGGGCTCACGCTTTTGGTTTCGGGAGTTCGAATCCCACTCGTTCCATTTTGTTTTGCTTTTTTCATGCTTATTGTTGATTTTTTTTAAATTTCCAGTCACGTATTATTACAACATTTCTTGAAATTATAAAAAAAACAAAGAGATTCAGATCAAAAATATATTAGGACACAAGTTATTATAGATAACTCACAACTACAAGAAGTAATATGAATCAGCCATACTCACAATACTCTTTGTGAATTGGTAGTCCTAACCCTGGTAACTAGTGACGAAAAATGTAGATTTTATAGTTAACTAATAAATGGGTGATTTTCTGTAGAAGTACGATGTTGTGAACATACGTCAAACTGAAGAGTACTTCGCGGCATAATGAAGTATAAATTCTTTCCGGAGCGTTGAGAAACATTCATACATTGAACGGTTAGAAGTAAAACGAAATCAACAAAAAGCAGAAAAAAGCAAAACAGAATGTAACGAGAGGGATTCGAACTCCCGAAACCAAAAGCATCAGCCCTAGCTCTTGACCACTAGGCGACCGAACACATTTTTTTCAAATCAGTGCAAAATTGATGTATGAATACCGGCCCAAATCGACAGATGTCCACTTTTCTTCCCAAATTACACGTTAAACTGGTGACGATCATAACTCGAAAACCAGGTCGGTTCCGCAACTTTTGAGAGCAGTTCTACCATCTTCAGCATATTCGAAAACCTTAGAGACCAGTCAGAATTCACAATTTTAGTGTGTCCTGGTGGCAATTACATGTGAGTATAACGAGTTGGAAACAGTGGTGAGCGTAGTTAGGGAGATTTCCTTTAGAAGACAGTGTTGAGAACTGTTTTCCTACTAAACCTAGCATCGTTTATAGTGATGGTTCAACAAAAAAAAACAGTCTGAGCTTAGCGAGTTCAAGACAATAGTGAGCGTAGTTAGGGCCCTCTCTCATAGGAAAATGTACTCATTACTTACGCAAGTCGATAATTTTTTTCTGTCCTGAACCTAGCGAAGTTTATAGAGTTATCCTGACAAATTCAGTTAATCTGAGCGTAGCGAAATCGATACGGTAGTAAGCGTAGTTAGGGACATTTCTTACAGAAAAGAGTGTGCAGGACTCTCGTAGAGAGTTGAGAAAAGTTTTTCTCTGAACCTAGCGAGGTTCATAGAGTTAACAGTAGTGCGCGTAGTTAGATTTATTTACGGTAGATCAAAAGTACTCACTCTGTTGAAATACGGATCACATGTTCCGTTGTTTTCGCAGAACATCGGTTCGAGGCCTGCCAATGAGCAGTTTGGCATCATTTTCGTATTCTCGTAATAACTTGTCAAGTCGACTGGACGGTCTCCCATGATACAGAACCTGGAGAGTAAATTTACGAAGTGTCAACTGGATTGTTGTTCTCGGAACATTGCCTATTTTACTATTTCTTGGTAATATGGGCCAGTATTCAATCTTTCATCGTTTTAATATGATCTGCAGCTGGTTCTCTAGAATAGTTACGAAGTGTAAACTGGAGTGTTGTTCTGAGTTTTTAATAAAAGTGGCTAGTGAAGTAGAAACAACACTGTTTTTCATTCAAACTTCGAACATAATCTACAGCAAGTTCTGTTGAATAGTTACGAAGTGTTAGCTGGAGTGTCTTACCAGAAAACTCACTTCAAGTTATCACTTCCGTTCCATCTGACGAAAACTCCGAGAAGTGACGAAACAATGCAGAAGACGACAACGAAAACCAGTGGCAGAGCGAACTTGTTGACAACTTTAACTCCAGCCAGGACGATCAGTCCAAGAACCAGCAGCAGCAGGGTACCCAGGAGTCGAAAGTTGTTGAACAAGGAGTCGAAGACTTTCGCTCCTGGCCATAGGTACAGCTGGAATAATGTTGATGGAACAATGTCTTTGTGCTGTCGTGGTAAACGATATAGATTTTTCTTTTGGTTCGGTTCCAGTGGATAGACTTTTCCTCTTTTAATTTAATTCCAAGATTTAGCAATGAAAAAGGCAAAAGTAAGATTTACATAGTCAAGTGGTAAACGCGCTTGCCTCTCACTTTTGGCTACTTGGTTCGCTTCCTTGAGGTGATTTTTGCTTTTTCCCCGCGACCAGAACATCCCGGTTCAATCCCCATCGGTATTTTTGCTTTTTCATGATAATCATACCAACAAGATCTCAATCGCTCCAGTAATGTACATCGATGCGGCTATCGTGGTCCCTGAAACTATCTTTAATTCTCGATTTATTCGCGTTTTACCTAGGTAGAAGAGTATTCCAACTGCACCACCGAGTTCGGGACCGAGATTTCTGGATATCATGTAGTACGGCCCTCCAGATGGTACTACTCCGTTGGTTGCGATCGCGGAAAGTGATATCGATGTCAGAAACGTCTGTAATTCTCCCTCTCTCTCTCTCTCTCTCTCTCTCTCTCTCTCTCTCTCTCTCTCTCTCTCTCTCTCTCTCTCTCTCTCTCCCTCTCTCTCTCTCCCTCTCTCTCTCTCCCTCTCTCCTCTCTCTCTCTCTCTCTCTCTCTCTCTCTCTCTCTCTCTCTCTCTCTCTCTCCCTCTTTCTCTCTCTCTCTCTCTCTCTCTCTCTCTCTCTCTTTCTCTCTCCACTCACCACAGCAACACAGATCAGAACAACGAAGAAGGATTGAATCATTCCTGCAGTTCCAATAATCCACGCAAGTCGAATGAAGAAAAGGACTCCAAAAATGTTCTGCAGACATGGAAGGAACACTCCCATCACTGTTCCCATCTTCGCGGAGGCCTGAAATTTGATGGTTTGTATCGTGTTGTGGATAGTCCTTTTGCCTGGTAATCTGTAGGTGGAGTGTTCGATCTTTCCCGTGGACAATTTTTGTTTTTTCGTAGTTCCCGTCAAAAATACATTCTTTGCCTCTCCCACGGAATTTCAATTATTTAGTGGATAGTAATGTCTCCTGGTAATCTATATGATGAGGGTTCAACCCCGGTCGGAAACACATCTTTTGTTTACCCGTAAATTTTCAGTAAAGGTGTAGTGGATAGTGACGGCAGTTGATAATCTAAAGGGTGATGGTTCAACCCCCGTCGGAAACACAATTTTTGCTTTTTCCTCCAACTCCTTCGCAGCACACTCAATTTTTTCTGCATTCTTAAGACGTCAATGGGCTTTCAGAATTGACTTAACCGGAAGTACATAAGGTCTAAATCGAATTTAGCTGACAGCTTTTATTTGCATCCCATTCCGATTCTAACGTTTTCAAAATCTCGTTGGAACTAGAGAATATGTATGCAGGAAGATAAAAGGTGGAAGGTGAAAAATGCAGACCGAAATGAAACAAAAAGTGTTGAAATTTGTGAAACAATGTAAAAATTCGCAGTTTTTGACTTTGCACATGAACACGTTAAAAATTGAACTCGATTTAATTCAAAAAAAATGCGAGAATTTGAAAAATGAAAAAAAAACTTTCAAATATCAAAATGTTGAACTAGATAATTTGACACGAACCTTTTTTTAAATTCAATTTGCCTGTGAAACTGAACAATTCTCATTAGAACTAGAAAAAAAGTTTTTCTTCGAAAAACTGAACATCTACAGTACTCTTTGGATACTGTAAGAGAGTCGCTCTCAGGACTCTTCCAGCTTACAGTAACTCACCTACAGTTCTTTTAGTATACTGTTTATGGGGGAGAGGGTATTTTTTCAGGGTACCGTAACACATCTACAGTACACGTGTACTGTAAAACAGTCGCTCTCAAGACACCTTCAGCCTAGAGTAACAAATCTACAGTACTCTTTAGATACTGTAAGTAGGGGTAATTATCTGGGTACCGTAACACATTTACAGTACTTTAAGGATACTGTACATAGGGGTGTTTTTACTGTAACACTTCTACAGTACTATTGGGATATACAGTGGCGAACATAAACATTTCCACTTTTGGTTTTTTGATAATATCTCAGCCATAAGTTGTTCGATTGCTTTCAAGTTTCCACAGATATTTATTCAAACACTTCTAAACTCAGTCAACTTTACAGAAAGAAAAATGAAAACATAATCCAGAAATCCGAGGAAAAATAGCGAAAACTCATGCGATCAAGTCTACGAGTTTGGATTCTGGAGTCCATGTTTGGAATAAGTGATGTTTTCATGATTCAAAACACTGATGTTTTCAATATTTTCCAATGTTTTTGTCTCTCAGAAGATTTGAATTCAAATTAAATCAGGTTAACTTTAAAGTCGACTTCAGACATGTCTAGGGAACATAGTTATTATGTTTTTATTTTTGTGAGTTATCAACAACTTATTGAGTTGACTGAATTTAAAAATGTTTTGAAAGCAATCGAACAATTTATGGCTGAGATATTACCAAAAACCCAAAACTGGAAATCTTTATGTTCGCCACTGTATACTGTAGGTGATGGCGTCAATTAACTCCGAATTAACAAAAAAAAAACTCACAGCCTTCGGTTTCTCATCGGCTTCAGCACTCGTGTTTTCTGTGGCAGCGTAGACTGACAACTTCCGAAGCATTTGGCCAATTTTTTGACCTTGGGTGTCGTAGTCTTGCTGAAATTTGTTTTTTTTTGCTAAAATCATCGAAAAAGTCCAAATTCGCTGTTAAACTTTCGACTTTAATTCTATTACGAACAAAATAGTTATTATCACGTATATTATCCACAGATCATGAAGAGTTTTTTTCAAAAATAAATTTTAGCTTCTCAATTGTTATTCAAAAAAAATTAAACAAAAACCTGAAAATTTATTTTTCACTGAAAACTTTTTTGCTCTAATTTTTCTCCAAAACAACTGAAAACTTCAAAATTCTTTAGGTGTAATTTTTTGAAGTATGAAATAGATCAAAGAATCGAAAAACTACAAATTGGTCAGAAAATTGTCTGAAAACACCGGATTTTCTCAATTCTTCCCCTCGAAGTAATTTTTTTGTAGTACAACAGAGTAACTCAATATTCTCTACATCAGAATAGAGAATAAGTCATTTTTTGAATTATTTATAAACTGCGAAAAAAACCTCGTATAAAGCCAGTGGCGAGTGCTGTTCACATAAGGGAATACGTTCAGCGCCTTCATCTGAAAAATTATCGATTTTTTATTGGTGGGATTATTGAATATTGTTCTTCTTCCTATTTTTTTCAAAATATTTTCTTTGCACTTATTGAACATCTTCTTTTCAACTATTTTCCATTACTTTAGCCTGAAAAAAAAAACAATTTATCGACAAAAAAGTTTACGTTTTTTTTTAGTAACTTTGAGGACAGTTGTGTAATCCTGAACTCTACTGTAGTTTTTAGTATATTACCGTACTCTGTTACTGTAATTGACCACTGTACTCTCCCTACTCAAAGATCCATCCCTATCACACGTGTTTCTAGACAAGTAACCGTATTACACATTCTTTTCTTTGATCGCATCATGCGAGAAAACCCCTCTTGAGTGAAATAGGAGCCACAACTGTTGCCTTTCGGCATCTCAGTTTACTTACTTTTTTTGAAAAAAAAAGTTTCAGCAATGATATGTGCATATATCGGAACAAATTTGATTCTGAAGAGAAATAGAATTTGCCTCGGGACGCTCTTCTCAAAGAGCCGATGAAAGGGTGGGGGGCAACAACACGGTTTTTGAGAGGTTAGAGAGGGGTCTTCAACTTTTGCTATCTTTGCTCACGTCAGATGGTAAAGGACTAGAGTCACGCGGAAACAGTCACGGGTTCGGTTCCACGTGCGAGAAAATATTTTCGCTTTTTCTCGAAACCATCACGAAACGGCAGAAACAGGGTTTCTGAGAGGTTAGATAGATGGGTTCTCAATTTTTGTATCATAGCTCAGAATAGTTCATCTCAAAAGCCTACACAGAGACGCTTCCAGTTTTGCAAGCATAGCTCAGTCGGTAAGGGGCTAGATTCTCATTCTACAGGTAACAAGTTCGATTCCGCATGGATACTAGTTTTTGCTTTTTTTTTCGGAAACAAAGAATGATGTCATTTCAAACATTTCCGTTCAAAAAGTCCAAATCCTTTGGAACCTCTTATACCTCGAGTGTACTTATCGAGTCTTTTTCGCTGGCTTAAAATTCTTAGTTTCGTTCTTATTGGTTTTTTTGAAACTTTATTTTTCATTGGAGAAAGATTATCTAATGTTGAGTGAAGGTAATGCACATAGCTTCCTCTACCTGTAAAAAAATCTGGCCTCCGTAAATCGGTTACGTACTGTAGCAGTTTCGCTTTGAAATACATGAACGATTAAGTAATGCGCCTTCAATTTCAATGGACTGAAAGTAAGAATAATAATTTAAATCCACAAAGATCTAACTGTTCGTTGTGAGAGTTACCGTACTCATTCTGCAAAATTGAGATTAGAGCGCGTTTGAAAACGGCCATGCTTCTAGCGATATATGTGTAATGTCCCAAACTAAAATCGTAATAATTGTAATTCTTATATTCATTTTCAAAAAAACTTTCCATCAATTGAAATTATGTTAAAATTCTATGAAATAAATAAACTTTTAAAATTAAAATTTATGATCGAAAAATTAGTCATTAAAAAAGCTTGGAAAAAACTATGGAGATGAAAATTTTTGTTTTTTTTTTCGAAAAATCACAAAAAAATCTGATAGAACAGCCTTCAAAAATTACTTACAAAGAAAAAATAGATTGAATCATGAATTCCATACAATCTTACAAGGTGCGAAATTTCTTGGTGATAATCAAGTTCAAACAAATTTTAGCTTTGTAAAATAAAAAAGTTTGAGGTGTCCACAAAGATAAATGAAAAAAGATTCATGATCATGATTAAATTTTTTAAAAAATTAACCTGCCGTGATGGTAATTTGCATGTCAGGTTTTTTCCTCGGGATCTGTTCTGAATTCGTGATAGGCGTTGAAACAATACTGATAGTCGGGGCGAAGTTGCATGACTTCTGGTTGACTGTTAATGTCATAAATGAGCTCCTTCTCGTCTCGATAAAATAGCAAGAAGGTGTGTGGATGGAGGGGGTGCTGGAGACTTGAAGTATGCCTTCTGAATAGGCCAAAAATGGGCGGGCACTCTCTCTCTCCCTTTCTTCAATGTGAGAAAGCGAGGAGTGTTAGTTTAAGCTCGTTGGAACAACTCTCCTTTTACGGGTTTTCAAAAGTAAGTAAACATAAGAGGGAATTAGTTCAAGGACGACATCTTCTTGACCTGTTGTCGATTTACGGAGGCTGTGCGCCTTCAACTTGGGTCACGGACAGAAGAATTCCGAGTTGATTTACGAAGTATATGCGCGTTCAAAGTGACCAAGGGTCTCGAAAATATGAATCTCACGTCGATTTACGGAGGCTGTGCGCCTTCAACTTGGGTCACGGAAAGAAAAAATCAGAGTTGACATACGAAGTATATGCGCGTTCAAAGTCACTAACGGTCTCACGAACAAGGACTTGATGTCGATTTACGGAGGTTGTGCGCCTTCAACTGGAGACTCGAACTCGAACTCAATGTCGATTCCGGATCTCAAAGAGATGGAATCAGTGTCGGTTTAAAAAAAACTGTGCACCTTCCAGTCGGTCAAGGGTCTCGCAAAGATTGACTTGTTGTCGATTTACGAAGGCTATGCTCCTTCAATTTGAGCAGCTCTCCCTTTACGGAGTTTCACATGGGGGAATTAGTTCAAGGACGACATCTTCTTGACTTGTTGTCAATTTACGGAGGCCATGTGCCTTCAACTAGAGTCTCGAAAAGATAGACTCAGTGTTGATTCACGTAATCTATGCTCCTTCAATTTCTTGACAATATGAACCTGGTGTAGGTTTTCATAGAGTGTATTCGATTTTCAATATTGAGGCTCAAAAGGAGTTTTGTGCCTTCAATTTTCTCGATTACTTTATGAAGACAATGTACCTTCAATTTTTATGTTGAGACGATCTTCAAGACTCCAACTCATCTTCTGTGTCTCGCAACGATCACCGTTGTCGATTTACGGAGACTGTGTTCCTTCAAAGCAAAAAAGTGTCCCCCAAAACTTCTAGAACTCAGAGGCCATATGGAAAATCGGAGACGATCGTAAAAACATCAGACACGGCTCACATAAAAGTCATAGTGGTGTACATAAAAGTGATGAGTGTACTTATGCTTCTAATGGCTGTTCTGAAAAATGAGAGGAAATGAGAGAGAGAACAAGAGAAAGAGAAAGAGAGAGAGAGAGAGAGAGAGAGAGAGACAGAGAGAGAGACAGAGAGAGAGACAGAGAGAGAGAGAACGAGAGACAGAGAGAGAGAGAGAGAGAGAGAGAGAGAGAGAGAGAGAGAGAGAGAGAGAGAAAGTACGAGAGAGAGAGAGCAAGTACGAGAGAGTAAGAGAGAAAAAGATAGAGAGAGGGAGAGAGAGGGAGAGAGAGAGAGAAAGAGAAAGAGAGAGAGAGAGAGGCGGCAAATTCGAAAATGAGAACTTTGAGTCTAACACCGATTCGCATGCTTGGGCAGGTTTTACTCCCCCACAGCTGAAAAAAGTTCATGAACTCTCTCTCTCTCTTTCGCTCTCTCTCTCCCTCTCACCATCTCTCTCCCCCTCTCTCTCTCTTTTTTTTTCTCTCTCTCTCTCTCTCCCTCTCTCTCTCTCTCTCTCTCTCCCTCTCTCTCTCTCTCTCTCTCTCTCAAAATTGATGTGAACTTCTGAGAACTACTAACAAACGGCGAGAAAGACAAAGACGCCTGAAGCTCATTAACCTATTCGCCAACTTCACGACAAAAAAGTAGAAACTCTTCAGTCATGTGCGCTGAGGATTAATATATTCTGAGCCGTCCTTTTAATAGTTTCTCCAGACTTTTTAGGCCTCTCTTGGGCCCCTCAGGCTATGTAGTTCCGTTGAGATTTTCCATGTAGTTTGGAGAATGGGTGGAATTGAATGAACTAGAAAGAAAGAATTCGAACTTTTGAGAAAGTTATTATAATAATACTACTCGGTAATGGAAAATCGTCGGATGTGTTTTTTATGAGCGACGCACATAAATAACATATGTCGTTTATAGAATCCGCGGATTATGTGCGTGTTATACGGTTATGTGCGGTTTATGGACCTTTTCTATACTCACGATATTATTGAACAGGAAAACAAACATAGAGAAAAACACTTTATTGATGACATTTAAAAGACATTAAAAAATTCTTCTGATTCGCTGGACTTATCGCTATTCGGACGTAGTAGATTACATTTGTAACATGGTTATTGTTCTGAAACCTGCAAATAAAACGTAATTTAATAAAGTGTAGATGACACATACCTCATATTCCTCTTTTGCCGAACACTACTGATGATAGGAAAAATCCGATAGTCCGATGAACTCATTCACGGCAGTTGATCGTGTGACATGGTTAGGCCATCTTCTCATGTCTCGCAGAATCTTGAGTCCCCGTTCGCGGAATGGGTGATAGAGGCTTGTTCAAGAGAAGCGACGTGACTATCTGTAAAATGGTTATTTTCGGCTAAATATAAATTAATTATCAACTGTTAACGAGCGCTAAAAGGTAGCGCTCACGAGACTATTTTTCGAGTAAACGTTACTTTGATCTCTACGTCCTCTATTACGCGTTGAGTTTCTAATCTACTGAACGGGTTGAAGTTACTGCAAATCAGAGTTTACCATTCTCAATGAGTTAGCTTTCGCGCCGCGTTTTGGTACTGAACATGAAACCTTCAAACATCAAAACACCAGTCTGAACCATACAAATTCTGCGGTAGCTACTAGTAAATTAGGAGGTACACAATTTTGGAGTTTGGGGATTTTGAATCCATATCCTAACTCATGGTATGTGATACAGAGTACACCTTTGAGCTAAATAAAGAGTTAATAAAACTGAATGAGTTAGTTTCCATTCTGCACACAAGGTCTAAAGAATGAACAGAATCAAATAGTACTTATTGTAAATTAAATTTTAGAGTTAAACGTTAAAACATACCTTGTTTCTTTGTTCTTTTCCGTCATTTTTCCAGGGTACAACTCCCTCGTCTCTCGTTTAGGCCCCGTTTAGGCTTTGATTGCAGAAAAAATAGTAGGGTGAAATGAAACCTGCAAATTTTCTACTGCAGCGACAGAAAAGTGTTTTCATTACCTGAGAATTAGGAACAACAACATCAATCCGAAAAATGTAATCACAATAACTTTCGAAAAATATAGTCTGATTAACTCACCTGTTTTCATAACAATTGAGTATGACCTGACTAACATTGATGTGATAAATAAGATGGAAATGCGTTCCATCGATGGAACCTCGATCGAGAGACCTGAACATGATTTTTGAAGAAATCGCTCGGGAACGTTAGTTAAACAAGTTACGGGTGGTCATTACTGTGAGAGTTTATCACGAAAATATGTTCCATAGTCTTCACTTTTATCAAACTGATGAAATACAAGAAGGAAATGAACAAAACAGCAGGAAATAGCTCAAACAAGAAGAGAAAACGAAAATAAAAAACATTTGATCTACCTGGTACTGTAACTTATGAGTAGCCATTTTTACTTTTAATTTTTCACGTTTCCACTTTTTGCTGTGAAAAATGCGAGAAAGGTGGGAATGTACTACAGAAAATGAACAAAAATGATGGAAAATAGTGAATAATTGTTTCCGAATGAAATGTTTTGTAAAATAAATGAGGTATGCAATCTAATCACTTTTATCTGATTTAAAACGACCTTCCGAGCTTTTTTTTACATATAGACTAATGTTTGACATCGAAGTTACTTTCTCAAGAGATGGTGGCACTGCCATGGTTTTTTTAGTTCTTTTCGTCGCTCCGGAGTATAGTAAATCAGTATATTTCCGAGTTTAAAGTTTAAAGTTATTTTTAAAATAGTTTCATAGGGAAACTCCTCCCACAATGGTTATTTCTCTATCGAATTTTCTCGATTTTTGAATCTCTCTGTCAGAACATACCACAAATTTTTCAGGCCACAATAGACTGAAACTTCGCCAAGTTCCCTTGTGAATTAAAAATGTGTACATATTGACAGTTCGTAAGATACTGCTCGAAGACCTCAGGACTCGTAGAATATCTTTCAATACTCATCTGCACATCATTCGGGGTAATTCGGATGCAACAGTGTTCGAATTTTGAGTGTTCATGTAACTTCCGATTATGTGCATGTTATGTGCGTGTCACATAAAAAAAGTCCCGAAAAGTCATCTGAAAGTTCTTGGCCATAAACGACACATACGCGTAAGGGCTATAAATCTCATATAAACAGAGTATAACACGCACATAAAATACTAACATTCACATAATCCGCTAAAATGCACATAACCTGCTAAAATGCACATAAACCGCGTATAAATAACACATCCGTCGTTTTTCCATTACCGAGTATAGTCTAGAAACTCAAGATTCATCTTTATACCATTCTCAACAAATTAGAACCTTATAAAAGCAATTTTGGAAAAAAATTTTGAAAAGTTCGAACAAAAAGAAAAAGACAACATTACCCATTCCACGATTGGAAATGTTTAGAAAAAAAGAGTTTCGAAAGGAGCTACAACAAAAACCATAAGGCGTGGCCTTCTGTACCATTTTAATTCGATCAATGAAGATTCAAATTGAAAACTGAATACATTATACAGACAGTTTTTATTATGTTTTTTTCAGAAGAAAAAGTTATAGCGTTTCAGATTAAATAGAGAATATACAGTTTCAACTTTATTAGAAAAGTTTTTTTTAAATAATGAAAGTATTGAAAAATTTATAATTTTAGTTGTTCCTAAATTTTGCGGAAACTCTCTCTCTCTCTCTCTCTCTCTCTCTCTCTCTCTCTCTCTCTCTCTCTCTCTCTCTCTCTCTCTCTCTCTCTCTCTCTCTCTCTCTCTCTCTCTCTCTCTCTCTCTCTCTCGTTCTCTCACTCTCTCTCTCTCTCTCTCTCTCTCTCTCTCTCTCTCTCTCTCTCTCTCTCTCTCTCTCTCTCTCTCTCTCTCTCTCTCTCTCTCTCTCTCTCTCTCGTTCTCTCTCTCTTTCTTTTTGTCTCTCTTCCTCTCTCTCTTTCTTTTTGTCTCTCTTCCTCTCTCTCTTTCTTTTTCTCTCTCCCATTTTCTCTCTCTCTTCTCAACCAAATTTTTGTATTTTCTTTCTGAATCCGTCCCCATGAAGAGGAAAATCCCAATCCGCTTCGCCTTTGTTTTCGCATCTTCTATCTGCACTTTCCCAAATCGAATGAGTCTTTCTCTCTTGAGATTTCTCAATTAAATAGAACAAAGTCCGTCGAGAAAGGAATTGGCTCACTCTAGCCGAATGGCGCAGTGCTGGGTTTGAAAAATCAAAAAACAATCGTAAGGCTGAATAAAGTCTGCGATCTTACCCGATCCATATCACGTTGGAGAAACTGGTAGGCCTTTGGCTGAACGTTTCAATGAGCATGCAAGAAGTGCAGAAAGACCTAATACCCCATCCTATAGCAACACTGTTTGGGCGAGACACTCAAGCGATAACCATGATGGAAAGCCTTTGAAAATTTCGTTGGACATCATTGAAGTTGAACAGAACATAACTCGAAGGAGGATCTTAGAGGGAGTTTACATTAAGGCATTGAACCCTAAACTTAACACGAAAGAAGAGCTTACTGATATGGTGGCATGCTTCGTTCCCTTGGATTGAGGTTCAAACCACCCCGGCAAGGGTTTCTGGCTATTCAAAATTTTGACCGACCCCTTAACTTGCTTTTTGACCGACTACCTCTCCTGTTTTGCCGTCAAACGGTCCCCTTGTACTAACATTTCTCATTTCTTGTTTTTCACTATACTAAATATTCTGTTCTGTCATTCCAACCCCTAATGCTAACTATCTCATGTAAATTATTATAGGTATAAATCCCTGACGATGGCGTGATTGCCGAAACGTTGGAAAATAAATACATCTTGTGCAATTCTACTGGTCACAACAAGGCGATCTGTCAACTACCACAATAACCGATCCATATCTTCCTAGAAGTCGTGATGCAGAAACTTTGAAAAAATACTTTTGAAGAAAATTTTTAGTGAAAAAAATTGAATTTAAACAAAAAGTAAGTAGTTCGCAGGACATGCTGAATGCACTCTAAAAATGCAACAATCACTGCCCCGGTTGAGAATCGAAACAGCGACCCTCATCTCATGAGTTTCAGCAAAACCCCACTGAACTATACAATCCCGGTCGACGACAAAAAACTTTTCCTCGGAATCTTGAGCAAAAAGATTCGCCTGGTGGTCGTCTTTTGGTTAATTAAGAATGCATAAAAGATGTGCGATGGAAATGCCTTGTGTTTTGTCGTTTTCAGAAATGACAGCTCACTTCATTACAATTCTGCTGATTGAGTGTCTAGAGGACTAACTGGAGGGGGCAGATGAGCGTAGCTACGTCAAAAACATCATGTAGTGGTTGAAACACCCAAAGTATTAAAGTTTTGATCTGAATGTAGCTACAGTAGACGCTAACATGTAGTTTGATTCTGGTTGGGTAGCTGAAGGACTAACTGGGGAGGGCAGATGAGCGTAGCTACGTCAAAAACATCATGTAGTGGTTGAAAAACACCTGAAGTGTTAAAGTTTTGATCTGAACGTAGCTACAGTAGACGCTAACATGTAGTTTGATTCTGGTTGGGTAGCTGAAGGACTAACTGGGGAGGGCAGATGAGCGTAGCTACGTCAAAAACATCATGTAGTGGTTGAAAAACACCTAAAGTGTTATAGCTGTGATCTGAGCGTAGCTACAGTAGACGCTAACATGTAGTTTGATTCTGGTTGGGTAGGTGAAGGACTAACTGGGTAAGACATATGAGCGTAGCTGCGTCAAAAACATCATGTAGCATCATGTAATGAAGAAAAGTTTACTTGTGTAATCATGAACGTAGCTACACTCAAAATCACCCGGACACTGGCCGATTCACAAAAGCAACAGACAAAATCATGTTCCAATCCTATCTAGACCATTACTCATGAACTTCCTCCAGCTCACGAACACCACTGCGAGCGTAGCTACTCTCAAAAAGCACCCAAATTGATGTATTAGCATGTACATCCACTTGGACTTTGTGGATGTTATGAGGGGGTGTCCAAATGTCAACAAATCATCTCTGCCGTGTTATGTGTAGGCATTCTCTCGCTTTTTACCACCACTGCTCGACGTTTCTCGCTTTTTGCCAGTTTCGAGAGCCAGACATGAACAAGGTGAACAAGGTGGGACAAACATAATCAATCAATGATCAGTTTTTGTTATGTATTAGGCTTTGCACTTGGTAAGGAGTTGGAAAACGTAGAATCGTGAAAACGTGAAACGTGTTTTAAAAAAACGTGAAACAAACTTGAAAACATGTTAATTTTAATTTCGGAGTTCTTTCAGAATTGACACTCTTCTTGAGATCCGTGCAACGTGAAAAACGTGATTCTAACGACAAACAAAAAAAACGTGATTTTGTCACGTCACGTCACAAAAAACGTGACTCAAACTAACCACGTTGAAAGTGATCAATTTCGTTTGAAAAAACGTAAACCATGGTCAAAATTATCTATGAGACGTAACATCGATATATCACGTCAAACGTGAAAAACGTGATTCCAACATATAACGTGAAGCGTGGCAAAAACACGTTACTTAAATCTTACAAAAACGTGACTATAATATATCACGTGACACGTGAAAAAAACGTGAACGTTCTCTTTAGAGCTCATCGCCTTCACTCGTTTTTGTTAATTTGAATGGTGAGTGTATGCTTCACTCGGCTGCAAACGTTTCTACGAAACGTCGTGTTCAACTCTTTTGAATGTCTAGCAAGCGTAAACCTATACGTGACCTCAATAACAAAAACAACCCAGCAGAGTGGCAGACGAGTCGGGTATGCATTTTGGCGTCAGTGTATGCAGAATTTGACATTTTTGAGAGGAAAGTGTACTTAACAAGTTAACATAATCTATATGACTACTCCAGGTCGAAAAACAGGACCAAGCTGGCACGGTTTTCATGAAACAGCCATCTATACGGCTACTATAGGTCGAAAACCACGACCAAGCTGGCACGGTTTTCATGAAACATGTGATTTCACGTCAAAAAACATGTTCCAGATCATTCTCTATTCTATGATATCCTCTCGGGCCTATTTATGAAATTGAATGCGTATGGTCTCGTAAATCGACAAGGTGGCACGGTTTCATGAAACAGTCATCTATATGACTACTCCAGGTCAAAAAACATGACCAAGCTGGCACGGTTTTCATGAAACAGTCATCTATATGACTACTCCAGGTCAAAAAACATGACCAAACTGGCACGGTTTTCATGAAACATGCGATTTCAGATTAAAAAACTTTACTCCAGAGTATTCTATCATGTCCTTTCCGAGCCTATTCATGAAATTAAAGGAGCTTACTCTTGTAAATCGACAAGGTGGCACGGTTTCATGAAACAGTCATCTATGTGACTATTTCAGGTCGAAAAACATGACCAAGCTGGCACGGTTTTCATGAAACATGCGATTTCAGGTCTCCAGAGTATTCTCTATTCTATTATGTCCTCTCGGGGCCTATTCATGAAATTAAAGGAGCTTACTCTCGTAAATCGACAAGGTGGCACGGTTTCATGAAACAGCAATCTATATGACTACTACAGGTCAAAAAACATGACTAAACTGGCACGGTTTCATGAAACAGTCATCTATATGACTACTCCAGGTCGAAAAACATGACCGAACTGGCACGGTTTCATGAAACAGTCATCTATACGGCTACTATAGGTCGAAAACCATGACCAAGCTGGCACGGTTTTCATGAAACATGCGATTTCAGGACTCCAGAGTATTCTCTATTCTATTATGTCCTCTCGGGGCCTATTCATGAAATTAAAGGAGCTTACTCTCGTAAATCGACAAGGTGGCACGGTTTCATGAAACAGCAATCTATATGACTACTCCAGGTCGAAAAACAGGACCAAGCTGGCACGGTTTTCATGAAACAGTCATCTATACGACTACTATAGGTCGAAAACCATGACCAAGCTGGCACGGTTTTCATGAAACAGCAATCTATATGACTACTCCAGGTCGAAAAACAGGACCAAGCTGGCACGGTTTTCATGAAACAGTCATCTATACGACTACTATAGGTCGAAAACCATGACCAAGCTGGCACGGTTTTCATGAAACATGAGATTTCAGGTCAAAAAACATGTTCCAGAACATTCTCTGTTCTATGATGTCCTTTATTCCTGAACTGGAAGGTCACTTGTCAGTAGTGAGGAGAAGCTGATAAGATAACCCAATATAGAAGGCAAAATTGATAGTTCGCAGGAGTGGTGGTGTGAACAAATTAATTGATTGCGAAAAGCTCCAGTGAAAGAGTCAGTTGCTCGCAACGAAATTTTCGCGCCAAAAAAATTCAAATTTCCCGGTTGGCGACGTTCAAGAACGTTCCAGCACACATGTTTGTTGACATAGACGTTTTGAACCGTCCATGTTGTAATACATAGTTTTTGTGCTCCAGGGCATAAAAGAATCTTATGTTGTCCAAAATAAAATGAAACATTGAAAAATCGAAGGGAAAAATGATATGAAGCAGTGAAAAAATTATCGAAATCAACGTCAATATGAGCAAAAAAACAGCGTTTTAACTCATGTCACAAGAAAAAACAGGAAAATAGTTCGGAAATTTGACTTTTACAAGAAAAATCTAACGAAAAGTTGTAAAAGTTCAAGAGAAACGTAATTTTACATGGAAATACTGAAGAAAAGTGGAAATTATCACAAGAAAACGGTGAAATTTCAAGAAAAACATCATTTTACTACGAAAAACTCACCTTTCGAGTCCGACTTCACGGTCAGGGGGTCCGTTGGCACAAGGTTTTGATCTTTTTCCGCGTTTGCGGCAACCGACTGAACGCGGAAACGACTTTCCGCCATGTCGAGCTGCGGAAGATTCTACTTTCAAAACTGAGAGCTTTGTAGTGGAGGAAATGGGGGAGAAGGGTTCGTGAGAGAGTGAGAGAGTGATAGACGGTTAGAGATGACAAGCCACGCCCACTGCCCCCATCAGAAGCTGGGTGCTTTTAGAGCACATGGGAGACGGAGAGATTATGAGAGACGAAATCAGATTACTAGGTGATTTGAGCACCTTAATGGACTAGGGTCTCAGGGCTGTTAGGGAGATCCTTAGGGGGTTAGGTACCCCTACTCATGTATGTTTACTTCATTGAGTTGTTAAAATCAACTTAGTTAGTGATGATAGTACTTAAATAGACTAGGGTTAGGGAGTTCCTTAGGGAGATAGGTATCTTTAGTGCTTCAAAAGATTTCTGTATCATATTATTAATTGACAAATTCTCCGCCCACTTTGCCCCGCCCCCATTTTCGTGAGGCAAATTTTTGGGTGAAGCTTTTTGGTTTTGGTTGTGGGGGAAGGGGTTGTGCAAAAGTGGCCGGTAGTTGACGGGATTCGAACGGGCATTGAACGAGTAGAAATCCAACGCGTTAACCACTCGGGCACAGCTGCACATTTTTTGCGAGCGCTGCACACGTGACCACTGGGGGCCCACAAGTTGTTGCATTGGTTCTAGCCCGACTTGCATTAGTTTTCGCCGTACTTAAATTGTACAGGGAGTGTGAAAGCGAACAGGAAGTAAGAACTACTTATTTTTTCAATAAAAAGGTCTGAACAAGGGTTTTTGTAATGAAAAACGGCTCTGAGCGTAGCGAGGACTACCTGCTTGTGTTTACTTAAATGACTCAGAATCACAATTTCTCTTTCTCATATTCGATATCAATGTTCACAGTCTCAAACTAAAAAAAATTAGAGCCGTTAGGGAGTACCTTTAGGTAGTTAGATGCCTAAGCTGGACACTATGAGGTGCTGAAATTAAGAGATTACCTAAACCGTCAACTACCTAGATAACTTTAGAGATAACATAAGCCTTCAACCAAGAATTCAAACACCTAAGCCTAACCCCTAGGGTAAAAACCTTGCTAGAAACATTATTGTTTTGCTGCCAGCGAGTTGTTTGCATAATTTGACGTATGTATGATGGAATGTTTCAGCTCGCAAAAACATATGGAATAAATTAGCTCCCTGAGCAATTAATATGGCCTAGAAAAACTGGCAAAAAAGTTTTATGCAAGGATTGCAGAAGAACTGCGCACATCCCGCAGAGAAGGCGGAGCTCATGATTTTTGAAAGAGGATTGATCACTGATTGAATGGCTCGGAAAAATACACAAAAAATTTCATGCACGGATTGCAGAAGATTCCTGGTTTGGAACTACGCGCGTTTTGCAGAAAAGGCGGAGCTTGTAAGTCTAAAAATGATAAGTCACTGCTTAAATTTTTTACGAAAAATCACAGTTTTTCGTTCACTGATTGCAGAAAGTTGAAATCTGTTACATTTTTGCTGATTTATGCACACTTTGCCAAATGGGCGGGGTTTATGCTTGATTCTCATCGTCTATAACAGAAAATTGGAAATGAGTGTGAAACTATGCACACTTTGCCAAATGGGCGGGGTCTAAGCCGTTCGAAACCCCATTACTCACTAATTACATGTTTTGGAACACCTGTGGTGAGCTCATTGAGCCCCTCTTAACGAGCCCATTCATGATTACCATGTAATCTTTTTCTAGAATTACATCGAGATGTCTATAATTTTCGTCGCACTAGTCTGTGAAAAGTTTTATGCACGGATTGCAAAGGGGGTTATATTACATTGCAGATGAAAATGAGGCGGGGCACATTGCTTCCTCTACCTGTAAAAAAGTCTGACATCCGTAAATCGGTTACTTAGTACCGTAGCAGTTTCGCCTTGAAATACAAGAACGATTAAGCAATGCGCCTTTAATTTCAATGGACTGAAAGTAAGAATAATAATTTGAATCCACAAAAATCTAACTGTTCGTTGTGAGTGTACCGACTCCTACCGTACTCATTTTACAAAAATGCGACTGGCGCGCGTTTGAAATCGGTCAGACTTTTTGCTAGATATGTGCGGGGCTTCAAGTTCAAAATATCTCAAAATCTGTTTGAAAAAACTGTTCATTAAGCCTAGTTTCTTTGGAAACTATGCACACTTTGCAAAAAATGAAAGGTGACTCAATAATAGAATGATTCACAGAGAGTGAATCACGTATCGCCCATGATAGTACGGCTGAAAAATAGGTGTGGTGCTAGGTTCACGCACGGCTTGCAGACGAACTGTCATCATTTTAAAGTGACATCGGGAACATGCGCCGTTTTCATATTAAAAATAGGCGTGGTTAGAATCTATGCACCGTTTGCAGATACCAGGCAAATTGTCATCATTTTTGAAGACATATTAGAAATATGCATCAAAAAAGGCGTGGTTTGAATCAATGCACCGTTTGCAGATGCTCCAGACGAACTGTTATCATTCTTGGGCAGAAAATTGCACCGCTCAAAAATAAGCGTGGTCTAAATCTATGCACCGATTGCAGAATGTTCACATTTTCACTCAAAAACCTTATTATAACAGCGTTTTTTCTTGTTTTTACTGAAACTGAATTGTTTTCATTGGGAATGCTTAGTTTTACACCAATGTCAGAAAAAAATGCGTCTCGCTTTGAAAACAATCATTGTTTCGAGCAATTTTCAATGTCTTGAGCGAGTTTTACGTTTTAAAACCCAAAGGAAGGAGTTTTATTTTAGGGTCATTGAGAATTCTTAGGTAAAAACGATTGTTTCCTTAAATTTGTTCAGGATTATATTGAAAGAGGTAATTTTACTTAACTACGTAAAATTAGAAGAAAGTAGGTTATTTACCTTGGGGTCCTATGAATTTTGAAAAGATAAGCATGATAATTTTCTTAAAGTTGTTAAGAAATTAACTGAAGAGTAATTTTACCTAACAAAGTCGAAAATTAAAAAAAATAAGTGAAAGTCGTAGACAATTTTTCAAGTAAAAACCAGTTTTCAAAACGTATTTTTGAAATAAATGCAATGGTAACAAAGTTAAAACTTTGATGAAGTAATTTTGAATAAATACCAAGCCGTGCGTGAACCTAGCACCACGCCTATTTTTCAGCCATACTATCATGGGCGATACGTGATTCACTCTCTGTGAATCATTCTAATATTGAGTCACTTATCATTTTTTGCAAAGTGTGCATAGTTTCTAAAGAAACTAGGCTTAATGAACAGTTTTTTCAAACAGATTTTGACATATTTTGAACTTAAAGCCCCGCACATATCTAGCAAAAAGTCTGACCAGTTTCAAACGCGCGCCAGTCGCATTTTTGTAAAATGAGTACGGTAGGACTCTCGCAACGAACCGTTAGATCTTTGCGGATTCAAATTATTATTCTTACTTTCAGTCCATTGAATTTAAAGGCGCATTACCTCATCGTTCTTGTATTTCAAGGCAAAACTGCTACGGTACTAAGTACCCGGAGGTCAGACTTTTTTTACAGGTAGAGGAAGCTATGTGAGGTCATTAAGACAATTAAAACTTAAAGGTTAACCTCGCTCCTCAACCATAACCATCTCATTTCGCTTGCACCATTCACTCAACCAAAATTCCCAAATGGAGTAAATTGAATGAATTGAAGATGCAAGCACTCTTTTGTTTTCCAATGTTTTTCCTGGGGAGAAGGAAAGAGAATAACTTAAGGGTTACTGTAGAGTCTCTAAAAGACAAATATGGGAAGTTGCTATACGATGGATTTCGGAGTACTGTAACTGTGTTTCCGCTGTAGGAATTGATACAGATTTGAGACTATCAAAAATGCACATACACATATCTAGCAAAAAGTCTAACCGATTTCAAATTCGCGGCAGTCGCATTTTTGTAAACTGAGTACGGTAGGCTCGGACTCTCACAACGAACAGTTAGATCTTTGTGGATTTAAATTATTATTCCTACTTTCAGTCCATTGAAATTAAAGGCGCATTACTTAATCGTTCATGTTTTTCGAAGCGAAACTGCTACGGTAACTAAGAAACCGATTTACGGAGGTCAGACTTTTTTACAGGTAGAGGAAGATATGTGACATATATAGCTAGAAGCATGGCCATTTTCAAACGCGCTCTAATCTCAATTTTGCAGAATGAGTACGGTAGGGTCGGGACTCTCACAACGAACAGTTAGATCTTTGTGGATTTAAATTATTATTCTTACTTTCAGTCCATTCTGAAATTAAAGGCTCATCACGTAAATCGTTCTTGTGTTTCAAGGCGAAACTGCTACGGTATCCGATTCACGGAGGCCAGACTTTTTTACAGGTAGAGGAAGCTATGTGAAATATTTCAGGTACTGTAGCTCTTTTTCCGCTGTAGGAGGTAACAAACCTTACATGATTTCTGTTGCATTTTTCGAGAATCAGTGGACCGGCCAATATAGAACGATTTATTCTAGAAATGATATGAATTACGAGGTCTAATAATTCAAAGTCACGTTTTACGTGAAACCACAACGATTTTTTTTCGAAAATGACTCAGAAAAGGCGAATCTGATAGAAAAAATTAGGTTGGATCCAGAAAAAAACAAAAGTATTTGCCTCAACACTTTTTGAACCCCGAAAAAACTATGACCTAGAAAACATAATCTAGGATGTTCAAAAGCACCCTTACCCGAAATAGCACATTATCGCATGTTGAAATAATAACCCAGATAAGGTTATTTTGAGAATTTTAATCGGAAATTCGTGAAAGTTATCAGCATAGTGATGGAATTCTTGACCTTTTGATTGCTGGAGGACTATTTTTGGTGGAAAAGTTTAGGATTCAGAAAGATTCAGAATTGGATCCAGAGTTGCATCTCCAACTGGGATGACATTATAAGAACTGTAGATTTCACATCAGTTCCTGACAAAAATGAATGAACAGCTGAAGGAAGCTCATCGTTGGAGCAAAAATGACACTTTCTGCTCTCCATCCACCTAAGTTTTTGTAAACCTCTTTGAAA
>OZ022253.1:3599200-3619200 GCA_963978915.1 Caenorhabditis parvicauda
CTGGAACAAGGTAATATGTTAAAAATACTTACTTACTTACTTACTGAAAAATACGAGAAAATACCAAAAAAATGCGAGAAACTACAAAAAAAACGATAAAATATGATAAATTGAAGAAAATCCACAAAAAAATGCGAAAAATAGAAGAAAATACGAAAAATGCTCGAAAAACTACGATTAAAAGCCCATGTGGTTTTGAAAAAGAGTAAAAGCTTAGTAGTTTTTTTTCGCATGAGATTTCTCATGTCAAGGTCCTCTTATTCTATTAGGTGTGTGTGTGTGTGTGTGTGTGTGTGTGAAATCTAGTCGATCATAGATCAGAGTGTGGGAAAGTGCTATTCGATGGGTTGGAAAAAACGACAAAACAAAAAATACGAGAAATTACAAAAAATACAAAAAATTACAAAAAATACGAGAAATTACAAAAAATACAAGAAATTACGAAAAATACAAGAAATTACAAAAAATACGAGAAATTACAAAAAAATATGAGAAAAGCAAAAAAATACGAGAAATTACAAAAAATACGAGAAATTACAAAAAAAATGAAAATTACAAAAAAACGAAAAAATCGCCAAAAATACGAAAAATTACAAAAAAACGAAAATTACAAAAAAACGAAAAATTACAAAAAATACGAGAAATTACAAAAAAAAACACGATAAATTACAGAAAAAAACAGAAAAAAAGAAGAGAGGCGGAAAATACCAAAAAATACGAAGAAGTACAAAAAATAAGAGGAATACGATAAATTGCTTACTTTCAAGAAATGAATAGGAGAATTAACAAAAAACGACAAAAACAGTGAACTTTCTAAAAAAAAAAGTGCACATATATTGCTAGAAGCATGGCCGTTTTCAAACGCGCTCTAATCTCAATTTTGCAGAATGAGTACGGTAACTCTCACAACGAACAGTTGAATCTTTGTGGATTTAAATTATTATTCTTACTTACAGTTCATTGAAATTAAAGGCGCATCACATAATCGTTCTTGTGTTTCAAGGCGAAACTGCTACAGTACTAAGTAACCGATTTACGGAGGCCAGATTTTTTTACAGGTAGAGAAAGCTATGTGAAGTGTTCTTACGAGAAAACTCCATCAGAGATACGAAGAAATACGAGAAATTGCGGAAAATAAAGGAAAGAGAGTGTTATTTTGGTGTAGGGTGTTACTAGCTTGGTGTTACTAGCTTGGTGTTTACCATGATGTTTTTTGTTTATGGTGACAACGCGGGAAGTAAGAAGCTGTAGGAAATTGAAAAAAGTGTGCAAGAAAATAGTGAGACAAACAGAAAAATAAAGAGAGATTACAAAAAAAAGGGGAATTTCAAAAAATACGAGAAATTACAAAAAATACGAGAAAGTACAAAAAATACGAGTAAACTGCAAAAAACACGAAAAATTACAAAAAAACACGATGAATCACAGAAAAAAACAGAAAAAATAGAAAAGAGGCGGAAAATACCAAAAAATACGAAGAAGTACAAAAAATAAGAGAAATACGACAAATTGCGAACTTTCAAAAAATGAATAGGAGAATTAACAAAAAAACTACAATAACAGTGAACTTTCTAAAAAAAAGTGTTCTTACCAGAAAACTCCATCAGAAATACTAAAAAATACGAGAGAATACGGAAAGTAAAGGAAAGAGAGTGTTATTTTGGTGTAGGGTGTTACTAGCTTGGTGTTTACCATGATGTTTTTTGTTTATGGTGACAACGCGGGAAGTAAGAAGCTGTAGGAAATTGAAAAAAAAATTGTGCAAGAAAATAGTGAGACCAACAGAAAAATAAAGAGAGATTACAAAAAACAACAAGAAAATACCTAAAAGCCCGGAAAATACGAGACACATAGCTTTCTCTACCTGTAAAAAAATCTGGCCTCCGTAAATCGGTTACTTACGTGGGAATGACAATGATTCGCCGCGAATCTGTGAGGTCTGACTGGGTTCTAGGGTTTTCGACTATGCTGAAAACGATAGAACTGGTCTCAAAAACTGCTATGTCGACCTTATTCCGGAGTTATGGCTCGAAAACGATAGGAAAAGCTAGTTTTGTATACTTGGCTTATCTTTTACTCTCTAAGAGTACACTTTTTTGATACACAGAAGCTAAAAAACAACATATCTTTTCAAATTGCTCTTGATTTTGCTTTTTGGGCAAAGAAATTAAATTTTGAAAATTCACAAAAGGAAACGAATTTCATGTAGAAAAATCTATAACACGTACACAAACCCGAGCAAGGGGTATCAGTGATATGTTAACACAAAATTTCGTGTTGCCGGTCTCAGGAAAGTAAAACCAAATTAGATCGCGAAATTTCCAAATTAGATCGTGAAAAAATTAAATTAGAATTGGCACGATCTAATTTGGTTTTTTCGCGATTTTTCTCACTTTTTTCACGATCTAATTTACTTTTTTCTGAACGTTTTTTTCTCAAAATACCTTCAAATAATAACAAAAATATGGAAAATTCATCTAAAATAACACAATATGACAACATCAATACAAAAATAGGCATGAAAGTTTTTGTAAAAGTCGTCACGTCCTTGGAAATCCTCCTTACTGTTCTTTGACAATCTGGAATAGAAATTGTTAGCTCGAAATAACTATGTTTAATTCACCTCAGTTTTTTTTTTGGTGTATTCAGGAGTTGAAGTTGCGTAGACCACCAGCCATTTTCTCAGAACGCGGTTCCAGTTGTATCAGTACCATCTTCCTGTAGAACTTGCACGTAGAGTCTGAATTTTCTTTTTCATAAGTATCAAGTGGTTTATCGAAGCGCAAAACACTCTATTTCTGGAGACGTAAAAGGAGAATTTGGATATTGAATACTGAAAACAAAACTGATTCCTCAACTCAACTATCGGGAATAAATTGTTCGGCGTAAAAAGATCAAAATTTTGATAGCGAGAGATCATCATATCAAAATTTAAGTAGTTATTCTCTCGTTTAAAAACAAACATTTGTTTCTTCCCTACATATTCTTAACTTTCACAGATTCAATTCTTTCACTATAATTCCAGCGCAGTCGAATACTCTAGCTCATTCAGATCTCACGTATCAGTTAATGGTCGTCATACTTTAGTCAGAGAGATGTCATAAAAACGATAAAAGCGGCAAAGTATTCTTGAGAATTCTATTGTTTTTTGACGTAACTCAATTAGAAATCATACCCTTTCACTCAACTTGAAGGAAATGTCTATCTGATTCAAAAATTCTCGAGTGGTAGTGGAGTGGATGTAACCCTGTGAATCTGTAAAATTATTATTGCTCGAGAAACTTCATAGAACATCTCATATCAACCAATCAAATGACTCACCTTATCCGTTTCTCTTACTTCATTCGTCCTTTTATCTTACTTCATTCGTCCTTTGCGGAGATGTATGTAACTTTTGAAATAAGTCTGAAATCGTATTCTGACTCGGAAGAGAATCGAAGAGGTCATTTTAATTGAAAATGTCTCATGAACAATGTTGAATAAACTCACCATTCACGTTGCGTCTTCATTAGGACCATTTCTATCCATATTCTCTTCTTGTCGTCTCTGTAAAATGAAATGTTTGGTATCAAAAAGACGAATTGCAAGGAAAATGGTTACGAGCCGAGAATTTTCTTTTTGGCCCAAAAACTGGTTTCGCCAAAGTCGTAAAGAAGGATTTTTAAACTCAAAAGTCCGAATAAGGCGAACTTGTAACTTTGAACTCGATGGTTAACATTGGAATGAAGCAACAATAGCAGAAAACGAGTGATGAAATGAAGAAGAGAATTTAAAAAAAAAACATGTGAGATTAGCATAGGGGCACACTTGCACATGAATAAGGTACTTAGAAATTTTTTTCTTTTATTTAAACTTCAAAATTTTTTACTACACTTTTACGATCGAGTGATTTTTGTTCGCAATTAAAATGAACCCCTTAACCCCTTATCAAGCCTCTAGTTATAAACACGACACAGAAAAAAAACTGATTCCTTCTTAATCGCGAAAAATAAATGAAGAAAGGGTACGAAGCTTCAAATATCTTCGAAGATTGTAAAATTCGATACGTAAAAAAATATTCTGTCGTTAAGACTCCCCACATTTTTACTTTTCATGGTAGATGTGCACATTAGAAACGAAAATATGATCATCCCAAAGTTTGCCTCATAAATATGGGTGTAGCAAAGGGGTCAGTCCCATTGTTCTATTAGTTTCCATACTTTTCTCTACAATTTATACTTTTACTCAGTAAAATAGATTTATTCTGCTCTAATTCATTCTCTTTTGATAAATTGGAGGAAACTATATCTAGTTTACTCACTGCAACTTTCAAGTGGGCATAACTTTTGAAGAAAGTAAAATTTTCAAAAAATGAGAAAAACGTATTCTTATAATTTCATACTCTACCAGAAAAAGTAGTTATCGGACGTGTCGGCCATATCAATTTAGATCTGACCTACCTCATTTAGCAAATTAGATCAAAATAGATCTAATTTACCTATTGTAATTTTTTTCGCGGCATAACTTCTGAAGGAGTGGGAGTTTTCAAAATCTGAGAAAAACGTACTCTTATAATTATCAACTCTACCCGAAAAATTAGATATCGGTTGTTACGGCCATATCAATTTAGATCTAATTTACCTCATTTAGCAAATTAGATCAAAATAGATCTAATTTACCTATTTTAATTTTTTTCGCGGCATAACTTCTGCAGAAGTAGGAATTTTCAAAATCTGAGAAAAACGTATTCTTATAATTTTCTACTCTACCAGAATAAGTAGTTATCGGATGTTACGGCCATATCAATTTAGATCTAATTTACCTCATTTAGCAAATTAGATCAAAATAGATCTAATTTACCTATTTTAATTTTTTTCGCGGCATAACTTCTGAAGAAGTAGGAATTTTCAAAATCTGAGAAAAACGTATTCTTATAATTTTCTACTCTACCAGAAAAAGTAGTTTTCGGATTTTCCGGCCATATCAAATTAGATCTAATTTACCTCATTTTTGGAAAATAGATCTAATTTGCCTATTTTCATCTTTTTCGTGGCATAACTTCTGAAAGAGGTGGAATTTTCAAAAACTGAGAAAAACGTATTCTTACATTCCCTTACTCTACCAGAAAAAGTAGTTATCGTAGGTATCGGCCAAATCAATTTAGATCTAATTTGGAAATTTCGCGATCTAATCTGGTTTTACTTCCCTGAGGTGGTCAAGTGGTTAAGACGCTGAACTGCTACTGTTTTTTGTCTTTTTTCACTCTGGTTCAAGTCTTTTCTCGACAAATTAACTTTTGCATTTGTGTTTGAAAGCATATTTTGTTTTTTCCTTCATTTTATAAATTCCTGGTTTTGTGAAACTATACCTAATCGCTGAAAGACGTCAAAAGTTATCATTTTCAGACATTTTGACTCACAAAAAACTATAAAATAATAGACTAGGCAAATATTTCAATGAAAACAGTGAAAAAATGAGTTCTGGAAATATGCAAAAGTAAATTGGTCAAGGAAAGACTTGAACCAGAGTGAAAAAAGACAAAAAAGAGTAGCAGTTCAGAGTCTTAACCACTTGACCACCGGCAAACAGTGAAAAAATGAGTTCTGGAAATATGCAAAAGTAAAATGGTCAAGGAAAGACTTGAACCAGAGTGAAAAAAGACAAAAAAGAGTAGCAGTTCAGAGTCTTAACCACTTGACCACCGGCAACACGAAATTTTTTTGTTAACATATCACTGATACCCCTTGCTCGGGTTTGTGTACGTGTTATAGATTTTTCTACATGAAATTCGTTTCCTTTCGTGAATTTTCAAAATTTAATTTCTTTGCCCAAAAAGCAAAATCAAGAGCGATTTGAAAAAGATATGTTGTTTTTTAGCTTCTGTGTATCAAAAAAGTGTACTCTTTGAGAATAAAAAATAAGCCAAGTATACAAAACTAGCTTTTCCTGTCGTTTTCGAGCCATAACTCCGGAATAAGGTCGACATAGCAGTTTTTGAGACCAGTTCTATCGTTTTCAGCATAGTCGAAAACCCTAGAACCCAGTCAGACCTCACAGATTCTCGGCGAGTGGTTGTCATTCCCACGTTAGTACTGTAGCAGTTTCGACTTGAAACACAAGAACGATAAAGTGATGCGCCTTTAATTTCAAGGAACTGTAAGTAAGAATAATAATTTAAATCCACAAAGATCTAACTGTTCGTTGTGAGAGTTACCGTACTCATTCTGCAAAATTGAGATTAGAGCGCGTTTGAAAACGGCCATGCTTCTAGCGATATATGTGCGAGAAACTGCCAAAAATATGAAGAAGTCAAAAAAGATGATTTTTTGAAGGAAAATGGTGACTTCCGTCGTTTTTTTTTTCGGAAAACATAGAAAAGACCAGAACTATTGAAATAAAACAAGAAAGTATGCAAGGAATCAGAAAATACCAGAAAAAAATCAATAAGTATAAAGGCTACAGAGTTGAAAGTATAGACAAAGCTCAGAAATGACGAGAAACTACGAGAAAAATCTGCATTTTGAGAAACATGAAAAACGTCTAGTAGTTCCAGAAACGACAGAAAACTCATGGGAAAATGCAAAAAAGGTGTTAGTTTTGAGCGAAAAGTGTTGGGACCTGTTGACTTCCGCCGTCTTTTCATTTTTCCGTAGTAAACGTTGTGGGTTGGACCGAGAAGAGTGTGAGACACGACGATTGCCTGGGGCGTTCGAGTTTGCACACGTTTAGATATGTTTTAATTCACTTGACAGACATTTAATTAAGTCCCGCGAGTCTTTGATTTTGCCACGTTTTCTGCCATCTGTAGCCACGCCCACTTGGTCACACTTTTGGTGGCAGATCTAACTGGAGATTACATACAATTTTTGGGCACACCCACTTCTGTGTGCTTTCTGTATCCGCCCATTCTGCAAAGGTTGCATACTTTTTCGACCGCGCCCATTTTGCAAAAGGTGCATAGTTTTTGAAACACTCCCTTTTTCAGAGGTTTCACAACAATATGGGATGTGATGACTGTATTGAAAAATTTTACTACACGAAGGACCAAGGTCCTGCCCACTCTGCAAAGGGTGCGTACTTTTTCTGAATGGTGGCCACGCCCAATTCGCAAAGGGTGCAAATTTTCATGAACAATGACAACCCCCTCTTTAATCGATGAGCGACTTTGGGCAATCTTTTTTACTAGAGGTTGTAGAAAAAACCTGTTTGTAACGAATTTTTGACCTCTACTCTTTTGACCTCACTGGGTTTAAAATAAAAAATTTCCGTACACAAGCAAGCTGAACCTTTGAAGGTTTTTTACTTGCAAAAGCATAATAGTTTTTCGACTGGAAAAAAGTAAAGGAAATTGAATGGTTGTTTTTCTAGTCTGCGATCATCAATTTCCTGCTTTCAACATTTTTTGACCTACACCTTGGGCGTGCACGGGTCAAAAATGCCGCAGGCAAAAATCGCCGCCCGGTTAGCTCAGTCGGTAGAGCACCAGACTCTTAATCTGGCTGTCGCGGGTTCGAGCCCCGCATCGGGCTGAGATTTTGTTTTTTTTTCTGAACTTGACGCGTTTAGAATCGACTTTGGTTTCATTCTAGATTTTTGAATCGGGTTGTGAGCCGAAAATATTAATTTTCACTCATCATTTACACGTTAACTACCATTCTGCAAAGTGTGCATACTTTTCTCGAGTCCGAGCGATATTCTTGAAATCATGTTTCTTGTACCTATTCTACTGACTCCCAAGGCCACGCCCACAACGCAACCTGCGCATAAAATTTGACAAAAGTGTGTTAACTGAACCAGATAAAATATTCAGAAACCAAATACCATTCTGCAAAGTGTGCATACTTTCTCGAGAAACCACGCCCATTTTGCGAAGCGTGCAAAAATTTATTAAATGAGCAGTTTTCCTAAAGACTATCAAGCAGAAGGCAAGCAGGACATTCATAAATATCAGCTACATGAAAAAATTTCGAAAGCGTGTTGAAAATGATTGAAAAATGATGATTATTTATGCTGGTGCAGTGGTGGTCGTGGTGTCGGTGACGGTCTTCTTCTTGTAGTACTTGGTGGTAACGTGTCTAAAAGTATCTTCTTAAGCCACGTTAATTATGCACAGTGTCACAACTGCATCGCAACCGCCACGCAACCATATCAAAACCGCATCGCACCGCCTACCTCGAGATGACTCCTGGTTCAAGTGGAGTCTCGACAACTCTCTTTTCTTCCTCTTTCAACAGAGCAACTTCACGCCCTGGGTCCGCGGCAGTTTGAGTTTCCCTCTTGTAGGAAACGTCGTGCCCGTTGACGTCACGGTATCCTCCCTGAGTATTGATTTGTTGGCTCCGCCCATCTGAATCAGTCACTCACCTCAGTGTTGTTGTGGGTGTTGAAGACAGATCCCAGAGGCAAAGTCTCTAACATTTCAGTTTTCTTATTGAAAACGTCGTCAACATTTTTTGCGTTGGAAATATCATTGTGCGAGACGGTAGTAGTAGCGGCACCAGCTGGAACAGTCGTGGTCTCCGTCTTCTCTTCGTAGTTTCTTTTGTAGTTGCGCGATTCAGAATACTGGCTGAGCTGTGACACTGGTCTGCTCACGGTTTCCTCGCGACGATTCTAAACTCATATAATCTTTAAAAAAAAACAAAATTCTCAGCCCGATGCGGGGCTCGAACCCGCGACAGCCAGATTAAGAGTCTGGTGCTCTACCGACTGAGCTAACCGGGCGGCGATTTTTGCCTGCGGCATTTTTGACCCGTTCACATGTGTAGGTCAAAAACGTTTGGCGGGAAATTCAAAGTGGAAAACAGCCATCAGTTTCCTTCGATTTTGCCGATAGTAAAACCATTCTAATTCTGCTAGTGGAAAAACCTTTGAATGTTCTTTGTGTACAAAGCTTCTCTGACTGTAAATCAGAGTATGGGTAAAAAATATTGTTATTTCGGCTATTTTCCGACGATTTTCTATTGTTTCCGGTGTTTTTATTATTTTTGAAAACATCGGAAACGATCAGATTCTGTAGCCTGACAAGAACAAAAACTGCACAAATGTGTAAGGGGCGTGGCCATCCACTCACCTCCTCTCTTCTGTTGCTCGAGTAGTTCTCATAGTACGACGATGGAGCGAGTCTCGGCTGTTGAACGGTGTTCGAAGTCTTCTGAGTGTGAGACGTGAAGCTCTCCTGGTTGATGATTGGCTGTGCTGGGGTAGTGGTGACGTCTTGCTGAAATTTTATGTGTCGTTTGCAGAAAGGGGCGGGGCTTATATTTTAATTGTTCACATTAGAAAATGCAGTTATTGCATTGCAATAATTAGAGGTTATGTACCTTTTGCATAGTGAAAAGGTTAAAGAAAAGTTCTATGCGACCTTTGCAGAGTGGCGCATGTCTTATAGTCGTTTTGCAGATTGAAACTTAGTTTTTTTTAAATTGAAAACTAAGCGTTACTTGCAGAAAATGGGCGGAGCTTATTACGTTCTTTTCAAAGAAAATAGTCAAAAAGATCAACAGAAAGAGTTTCGAGAAAAATTCTCTCTTTGCAAAAAAATATTTTTCGCATCGTTTGTAAAAAGGGGCGGAGCAAACAAACCGAAGAGTAATTGTAGCTGACATTCTTGGTGATCGGCTGAGTCTGGGTGTGGAAAGTTGGCTGGGAGATGGTTCTGGTGGTCGTTTCCTAGGATATCAAATTTAAAAAGTTAGGAAACAGAGAAAAAAAACATTTTTACATTTAACATTTACATTTTTTAAACATTTTTCTTACATTTTTCTTGTAGTGGCTGGAAGAGAAGTCGGAACTTCTGAAGGATTGTCCTCCTGGAGAGTGGAGTGTCTGTGGTGGCTGAACAAGGTAGTTGAGAGAGAGAGAGAGAGAGAAAGAGAAAAAGTGACTAACCTGAACGCTATGGCTCTCAGTATGGTAGCTAGTCGAGTAGTTCTGTCCTCCCTGTGGAAGCGCGATAGCTTGAGCTGGGTTAGTCTTTAAATACTACAGTATTACTAGTTTTCTATAGTAACCCTACAGTAGTCGTGTGGGTCTCGGTATGGTAGCTCCTGTTGTAGTTCTGGTTCGACTGGTTCAGTGATGGTTGGTAGCTGACCGGCGGTTGAACTGGGTTGGTCTTAAAACTACCGTGATACATTGGCTACAGTATCCCTACCGTAGTCGTATGAGTCTCGGTATGATAGCTTCTGTTGTAGTTTTGGTTTTGTTGATGGTTGACTGGCTGGTACTGAGGAGTGGTCTGAAGTTCTCTCTCTTTCTCTCTCTCTCTCTCTCTCTCTCTCTCTCCCTCTCTCTCTCTCCCTTTCTCTCTCTTTCTTTTCTTTTTAAAGTACAGCACTCCTCCATCTACAGAAACCTACCGTAGTCGTATGGGTCTCGGTATGGTAGTTCCTGTTGTAGCTCTGATTCAGCTGATTGTTGACCGGCTGGTAAGCTGGCTGGGTAGTCGTGGTAGTCGTATGAGTCGAGTGGTTCTTACTGTAGTTGCTCTGAAAAATTATCGATTGATTTTTTTTGATTAGTTGGAAGCAACCAAGGGTATAGCGTTATCATGTTTGATAGCAGTTTTTGAATTATGTTACCTAGAAATCAATAATATTGATCGATTGCGCACAAGTTTGTAGAACTAGAAGTCCGGATATTTTTCGACCTTTTTTTACTCTCAAGCTTAACTTCAGAAACAGGTTGGTCACGGGTCGAACTCCCGTCTTGTCCGGTGCGCTAAGCAAAATCACTAACCACTTCACCAAGCTGTTAGTGAAAGCCTAGCGTTAGAACCTAGGAAACTTAGGATAGTTAGGTTAGATCTTAACCTCTTCAACAACATTCTCGCTCGAGACACCTTTCTTTTCCTGGAAATTATATAACTACTCCAACCCCATATGTTGACAACCTCAGCGAACGTCCCCGCTTGGACTATTTGGACAGGTTTACTCAAAGGAGAATGAAGCTTCGCTTCGAATTCCTTCTTGAAGTTGGAATCGTCGATTTCCAACGTTTTCAATGGAAGAAGAGGTTCGAATTGTGGGAAGTGAGTGATTGTCGTGGTTTTTTTCGAAGAGTTGTGTTCTTCGTGACTCTGACAAATTGATTTTTTGCCTAACAGTGTGCGACCTTTAGCGGGTTCCGCAGATTCAATATAACTCCAACTTTGTTGTAATTTCTAGAACATTCCTAAGTTTCAGTATCCCAAATGGCCGTGGCGACTCCGCCCCCTCGAGACTCCACTCCCTCGAGACTCCACCCCCTCTATCACCTGATAGGTCAGCATCTTGATGATGTGCGACCTATTGCAGTTTTCGTGTTTTTCATAGTTCCAGATTTTCGAAAAGCTTCATGTACAAAAAACACTTTCGGAGAAAATTAAGTCTGCACCAAGTGGGCGTGTCGACTCCGCCTCCTAGTCACCGCGAGTTTCTCTTTTCCACAAATTTATTCGATTTTCACGAATTCTGGCATTTGAAAGAGCAGATTTTTAAAAAATTAGACTGCACCAAGTGGGCGTGTCGACTCCGCCCCCAAAATCACCTGATAGTTCGACGACTGGCTGGATGGTCTTGGAACAGTAGCAGAGTGATTGTTGCTGGAGTAGTTGTACGATTGGTAATTCTGGAAAATCATGACTAACCCAGGTCAATATACAAAGATCGGACGGGGAAGGAGTGCCCGGATTGGGTCTCACAGTTTACCTGAGACTGTTGAGTCGGCTGGTTAACATGGGGATGATAGTGTGGCCCTTGAGTGTAATTGTTCTTGTGACTGTTCACATAGTCGACTTGATTGCTGTTGAAGCCTAAATTAGGCTTGACATATGTTTAAAAAGATTTTGACGAAAAGAGAAAAAGCAAAAATGATTGTCATCGACAGGGATCGAACCTAAGCATAGTGAGGCTGTTGGCAGGAAAAGGCAAAAATCCATGACACCCACAAGGATCGAACTCAAAAATTTTCCGAGCGTGGCTAGAGTAGCCTTTCCGTTCAACAAAATTGCTGATTTTGAATCCGAGAAAAAGCAAAAAACGTTGCCGACAGGGATCGAACTTGCGGTTTATGTGCAGGTGCCACGAGCGTAGCGAGGTTTAACTTAGCGTTCAAAAAACAAAAAAATGACCCCAAATGGATTCGTACTTATAAGAAAATAATCCCGAACGTAGTGAGCAGTGCTTTTTTCTTCAACTCTATCTATTAGAAGACAAGAAAAAACAAAACAGGATCGACGCTCACCGAGATCGAACCCGAACGTTGCAATTTTCAAAACTCACCGGAATTGATTTGCTTCGCAGCGTTAGATTCTTCAGATCCATAGGTTGTGTAATTAACCGGAATTGTGTGAGTCTGTATTGACTTTTCATGGAAAAAGCAAAAATTGGAAGTATCGCGAGGTGATCGAACTTTGGTCTAAGTTTTTTTTACTCAATTATCATTCTTATTTTTCAGAATGAACATTTTTTCACGAAAATAGTGCTGGAAGTCGAATTTCGCGTTCAAAAACGATTCTGTATCTATTTTTCTGGGACACTCCGGACAAAATCTTATTCGCTCACCTGTGACGTGTTCATGTTGTCAGCTTGTTGTTTCCACTGTTGATGAGTGTGTTCTGCACGGTTTTGCCAGGCTGGAGCAGCTGTTGGTCCAACCTGAGAGCTCAAACTCTAAAAAAGTTCAAAAGGGGCGGAGCCAACTAATAAGGAAGCAAACAGCGTTTTTTTTTGATGCGGAGCATTTCAATGATCATGCTCTTTGATTGAAATATGTTATATCTTTTTATCATGTCGGGAGAACATTGTTAAAAGTTCAAAGGATCTTCCCGCTTTTTGATTAATTGGCTTCTTGTAGACAGAGCCAAGTGGGCGGAGCCACCCAACCAAAAACCAACTTTCTCGTGATACGGGCGGTTCAAGTAGTGTTCAGTCTCAAAAGCACGTTTCTCCCACGCTTGTCTACGCTGGTCCACGTTCCTTCTCCAGTTCGGTTCGTTGACGTAGGTCTGAAATGAATCGTTATGTGTGGATTCTGTAGTAGGTGTCAGATCGGAAATATGAAGCTTTCTATCTATTGAAGCAACACGAAAATCAAGAATAAAATATTTTGAGGTACTGTAATAGCAGTTCAGTTTGACTACAGTATTCAAGTTACTGTAATTATAATGGCAGATTTTGACCACAGGAATTTGTAAGTGTCATAGTAGAGTTTGACTACCGCATTAAAGTTACTGTAGTTATCATGGTAGGTCAAAAGGAGCAAATGAAGGAAATATCTCGATGAAAGCAAGTTTCCAGATACAGTACCTCTCGGAATTACTGTTTTTTTTCAATGGCATGTCAAAAATAATATTTTTCAGTGAGTGAAAATCGCTAGGATGAAAACAAAGTAAACGAATTTTCGAAACCACAATAACCCATAGTAAAGGGATACTGTACTTTCGAATGTAGATCAAAAGGAACACAAATCATTATGACGGTAATATTAAGCTCGCTAGGTTCAACTAAAATACAGTAACCAGGCACTGTACCTTGCGTGGTAGATCAAAAGGAATACAGATAATTATGACCGCCAAAATCATACAAAGCGAAATGAGTTTTCAGATACAGTAACGAGATTACTTTACCTCTCATGGTAGATCAAAAAAAGCGCATATTCTTATGTCCATTGAAATAAAGCTCGCTACGTTCAACTAAAAGTATAAACGTGTGGAGCGACATGAGTTTTTCAGTTACAGTAAGCAGATTACTGTTACTTTTAAGGTAGATCAAAAGGAACGCATATCATTGTGACCGTGAAATTCTGATTCGCTACGTTCAACTAAAAACCGAGGAGCATGAAGTAACCAAACGGCACACGCAAACAAAAGCAAAGCAACTGATGAAAGGCAGCTGTCGCTCGAACAACCTGGTATCTCTGCTGCAGAGGATCGACTCGGCCGTTCCATGCAACCGATTTTAGGTGGGAACGTGACACCCACGTTGGTGTTGTTTCACGTTTTGGTGCTCGCAGAGCATCGTCGTTTAGGAGAGTGCGGATAGACACCTGGACATGGGAACTCTTGGTTTTATTCCGTTCGAAAGGGCTTTTTGAGTGTTTTTCGGTTTTAATTCCATTTGAGAGCCTATGAACAACGGTAAGATGCAGTTTTCGCTGTTTTTTTCGCCATTTTTCATCTTGTTTATTTGTTCTTTTCGTTCAGAATGAAAACTGTGATGAAAAATAACTTTCACATTTTTGGAATTTTAGTTTTTCCCGCATCAGGATAGTACCCGCACCCTTATTCTAGGAGTCAGAACGCTTAACCACAACACCACTCACTTCCTTCTCATTATTATATGTAGTGTCTTTCAAAATGAGATTTTTGTTTTTTCAATCAGTAGGATCGTACCTATACTCACCTAGTGTCTCTCCAGACAACATTTCTTAAGATTCCCCCCAACAGGGTCGTACCCGCACCCCTATTCTATCAGACAAACTACTTCACCACAACACTACTCACCTCCTTCTCATTGTTATAGGTAGTGTCTCTCCAGACATTTCCTTGTTCTGGTGGCGCCGAACTTCTCGGCGCTGAAGCTGCACGATAATTTCGATTCGCGGAGATGGAGAAGGTTGGAGGTTGCTGTGGTGCTGGGGACCTTCTTACAGTATGATGGTCTCTTTTGAAACCCTGAGAAGGGCCGAAGGCCGTTCCAAACTCGCTCTGGTCGATATGACGAACTTCGTGACGGATCTTCTGGTTGGAGAGCGTGTCACCGACTAGGAGATTTGCGTCCACCTGGAATGTGAACTACAAACTGGGCTACAAAAACACTGGTTGAATTTTTTTGAACTACAAAAGACCTTTTCAAATGTTTCAGATTTATAAACTGAGCTACGAAAACCATAATTAAACTTTTTCTATGCTCAATCTAAACTACAAAACTCAAGTGGTCCTTTTCTGAACTACAAACTGAACTACAAAAACCATGGTTAAACTTTTTGGCTCGAATTACCAAAAAAACTAAGCGGATTTACTCTGACTGATTACAAACTACGAAAAAACTCGATCAAACTTTTCAGAACTACAAGAACACCGGTGAAAAAATGACTTTTCAAAAACTGAACTACAAAAATCCAAACAGCCCCTTTCTTAGCTACAAACTGTACAAAAAAACCTAGTGTTCCTTTTCTGAACTACAAACTGAACTACAAACCTGGTCCAAGTTCGGCGCTACCGCGACATTACACGGGTCATGAGCATCAGCGGTGTATTTAGAACGGAGTCTTGGCGGATCTGGACCGTGCCCTCGATAGTTCCCATCATGCGAAATGTACCCCTTGTAGAAGTCGGTTCCTCCCAGCTCGTAGCCGGGTTGCGGCTTTGCCTTGACTGGCTTCTGCTGTGGATACTCGTAGTAGTTGTAGTCGGTTCCATGATCGACATGCAGACCTTGGGTATAGTCGATCCCACCCAGTTCGTATCCGCGGGGAGTTGTTCTGAAATGATATCGGGTTGTCGGAACTCAGGAAAAAAATCATATTAATAATAGAATAATGGGACCGCCCACTTTTCGTGAGGAAGGCCGATTTTTTGTGTGATCCATTTTTGTGTCGATTTACGGGCGGGGGGAAGGCTGGGTAGTTGACGGGATTCGAACGCGCGTTAAGAGAGTACAAATCAGACGCTCCTCGGGGGAAAGAAAGTTTGACTGGATACAGTAAAGCCCGACTTGCATTAGTGTTCGACGTGTTTGGATTGTACAGTGTGTGAAAGCAAGCAGCAAGGAGAAAGAGAGAGTATTGAATACCAGGAAGTTGTACCTTCATTTAGAATGTACCGATGGTCAATGTGTGATGATACATTGCAGCTTTGGTATTCTCTTTTCACTGTACAAACAAATTGGCCTCGCTACGCTCGGAGTATCTTTCCCTCTTTTCCTTCACAAAATAACTCTCTCTCTCTCTCTCTCTCTCTCTCTCTCTCTCTCTCTCTCTCTCTCTCTCTCTCTCTCTCTCTCTCTCTCTCTCTCTCTCTCTCTCTCTCTTCATTTCCAATGCTTTCTGTCCTTTCTTCACATTAGTATGGCGTTTCGAGTGTACAAAATATGTTTCAAACGTTCTAAACACATTTTCTGCTCGAAACCATAAATTTCGATTATTCAACACAAAAATTAAAAGTGAAATTTGCGATTTACTGTAGTTCGTTCTAGCGGCAATGGTTCTCGATTCAACTACGATCACAAATCACCCCAGCTACGTTACTCACTCTCTCCCAAGACTTTTGGATCGTTGACTACGGTGATGGTGTTGAACCGAGTTGTGATAGGATGGTCCCCATGGTTGGTGGAGGTTGTTGGTGAAGACCCTGAAATATTGGAGTGATAGGTTGAACGTAGCTACGTTCAACCTGAAAGTCCAGCCAACTAGCTGGCTACCTCTTTACGTTCATGGTCAGGCTAGCTAGCTGCGTTCAAATGATGGTCCATGGATTTCTCAAGTTACTACGCTCAAAAATGTTCAGCTCACTACGTTCAAAATATTTCTACCTCTCTTCGTTCAAGCGATGTCTTGGTAGCTTAGGTCCTATGCAGTGGGAGATTGAAAATTGTGATTTAACGTAGCTAAATGTCAATCTCGCTACGCTCAGAAGATTTACACCTAGCTACGTTTGGCTCATCTTTCCCGGTCCAATCTCGCCATGTTCGAAAAAAAATTTATTTCACTACGCTCATGACATTTCTGTCTCACCGGAAGTGAGATTTTTCTCAAGGCATAGTTCCCTGGCTACGTCAAAGTTATTTCTAGCTAGCTACGTTTAAAAAACTTTCATCTAGCGACTCTCAACTGAGCGACACCCAGTTAGGATTAAGCGATATTCACCTTACTACGATCATGATCTCTTTCTCTCGCTACGTTCATAAAATGTCTTCCAAATTTATGTATAACTACGTTCGGGAAACAGCAATAGCTCACTTCATATCTACCCCACTACGATCATATACTTTCCACTCGATTCATCGCTACGCTCAAAAGTCACCGCAATGGTTAAACGTACCTATTCTTCTCAGCATGTTCTTTAGCTTCCGCAAGATGACCAGGGTACTGAGTAGTGGGAATCGGCGATGATGCAGCATAGTACCTAAATTCATGAGTTTGGCGAAACCCGCGGCAGGTCCGCGCTTACCCTTGGGTGGGGTCCGCCGGGGTCTTGCTCCTCGCGCGTTCACTCTTCTCCCGGGCGGTCCGAGCCCAGTTCGGCTCCTGTTGGTAAGGAACATTCGGTGCTTCAGCTTGGGCCACTTTTTCAAAGAAATTAGCACCAAAGCCATCGTCCTTCTCCGCTTCTTTGAGGTACTTCAACGTGGCACTTCTAGACGGGTCAAAGTGCTTGTCCTGAGCAGGGAGATCTCCGGGAGTTGTTCCTATCTGCTGCTCAAATTGCTCCACTGCGGCCTCTCTGAAATAGCGACGATTAGGCGAAACCCGCGGCAGGTCCGCCACTTACTTTGAGTAGAGCCCCATCGGGGAGTTGTACTGCAGATGAACTGTTTGAGGCATGGTCCTGAATTTTTCTTATGAAGATGGGAAAATATTCTTCTGGGACAAAAGTATTCTCCTGGGACAGTTGATACGACAGTTTTCGAAGTAAAGATTCAAGGCAAAGAGTGAATATTTTTTAAGTGGAAGAAAACATGCTTGACTCTATTTTTCTGAGACATCATCTATGTTTAGAATTTAACGTAGCGAGGTTTACATTCATTCCGGTGGTTATATTCCTTTGGGACACCTAACTTATGATCGCTTAGCGAGGGTCAATGCTATCAGCTGGAAGGATGTTACCAAAATTGAGACCAAAATTGGTGACTATATTCTTTTGGGACATGTTTCGCACATGTTTTCGACGTAGAGAGGATCAAGCTTATGCAAACGGGAGTTTTTACCATGAAGAACAGCAACAAGCGTTCATATTCTTGTGGGACAGGTAACTCCGTGAAAATCAGCCAAAAGTGTTCATATTTTTATGGGACAAGCAGTTATGATCAGAACATCAATCGATCAGTGTCCATAATCTTTTGGGACAGGTAACTTTGTGAAAATCAGCCAAAAGTGTTCCTATTTTTATGGGACAAGGAGAACATCAATCGATCAGGGTCACAAATAGAATTAGTTGATCGAGCTCAGACTCATGCAAGCGAAAAATGCTCATCAACTGTTGTTTCTTACACAAATCCTCTCTATCACCTAGATGTTTTAGCGATCAATAAACTGCGATTTCGGGGCTGAAAACAATAACTTTAGAACTCAAAATCATTTTTTGTTGAAAAAAGACCAAGAAAATTGAAAAATACTTGAAAAAGTACAATTCCGGTGCTGGAATAAGAGTTTCCCTACTAAAAATAAATCTTTTCGTTGAAAAAACATCCAAAAAATAATTGAAAAAACTCCGATCTCGAGACTAGAAATTAAAAAGAAAATTTTGGCCTTTTTTTCTCAAAAACTTTTTTTAATTAAGGAAGTGAGATTTTTTGCACAAAAAACTCTAACAAGAAATTTCATCAGTTTTTTTGCAAAATTTTTTTTTAATTTATAAACATTTTTCATCCGATTTTTTTCATTTTTTTAAACTATTTCAACAAGTTCCACCCCTTTGCAACTTGTGCATTGAATTTGTTTTTTCTACAGTAACTTTGCCTCAGAAACTCAATTGAAAAATGGGCGTGGCATATTCTGCAATCCGGGCATGAAATTTTTACCAAATCATTTTTTGAACACTTTATTGCTGAAAATTATTAGGATACGATACAAATCAGAAAAGGCGTGGCGATTTGTGCAATCCGAGCACGGAATTTTGATTGTAGTACATCTACCTTGAAAAATTTATTGATCAAGAAAACATCAAAAAAGGGCGTGGCGTTTTCTGCAATCCGGGCATGAAACTATGACTACATCATTTTTCAAACACTTTTTTGCTAACAATCACCAGGGTATATTAATAAACACATATAAAAGTGGGCGTGGCATATTCTGCAATCCGTGCATGAATTTTCGACTCGCTGATTTTTCAAACACTTCATTGCTAACAATCACCAGGATTCGACATTGAACAGATCGAAAAATGGGCGTGGCGATTTTTGCAAACTTTGCATAAATTGTCGACTTGAACACTCAGTTACTAAAAATTACTAGGATACAATATTGAAGACATAGCAAAATGGGCGTGGCAATTTCTGCAATCCGGGCATAAAAGTTCTCATAGATACAATTTACACCTGAACTTGATATTTTATACAACAAGATGATGATATTTATCCTCTGGCCAAACAGAAAGCTCTGATAGAAAGAAGAAGGGTCATCCCAAGGTACGCTGCTCCGGCAATCCAGCAGTTGTAAGCGTTTTGTTGGTACTGGCTGAAATTTTTGAGATATTACTTTGGCAAAGATCCAAGAACAAGCGGGAGGAAAGCAAGCGGTGCGAAAGCGGGCGGGATAAGAGCGGGCGGCATCGGGCGACATCGGGCGAAATCAGGCGGAATCGGGCGGAATCGGGCGAAAACGGGGCGGAGGCAAGCGGAATCGGGCGGAAGAAGGGCAAAAGCGGGCGGTGAAAAATAAAAGGAGTGTGTTCACTGTTACAAGCTTTCTAGAAAAATCACTCAAATTCGCTCCCATTAAAAAAAACAAAAGTTTCCACTAGATAGCAACACCAAGTTAAAATCTACGCAAAGAAAAAAACAAAAATAAGTTTTTGGTTGTGATCAAATGGTCTGATCTCTAGTCACTATAAAATATCTAGCGAGTTCAATCTCGCCACGAAAAAGCAAAAATTTCTAGAAGAAAAAACATATTTAATAGCTCAGTGCTCAACGCTGCAGGCTCTCAAAACATAACTCTAAGTTTGTCCCCGTTATGAGAAAAAGCAAAAAACATAACAAGCGAGTCATCTGTCTATGGAGAAACTATCGAAAGTTTAAAAAAAACCACAAGTTCGTTCCCATTGTAGGAAAAAACAAAAAACATATTTCAATGTTATGAAACTTGTATTCTCGTTTCAA
>OZ022253.1:3629200-3679200 GCA_963978915.1 Caenorhabditis parvicauda
ATCGTAAGCATAAGTAGTGGATCCGGAGGGGGCGTGGCCACCAGGGGCGGAGCCACCGGATAATGGTAAACAACCTAGACATGGGCACGAGTTAGGTCAAAAGTTAACCATGCGAGTTACTGTAGTTCACTCGCAACAGTGAACAACAACACACATAGCTTCCTCTACCTGTAAAAAAATCTGGCCTCCGTAAATCGGTTACTTAGTACTGTAGCAGTTTCGCCTTGAAACACAGGAACGATTAAGTGATGCGCCTTTAATTTCAATGAACTGTAAGTAAGAATAATAAATTAAATCCACAAAGATCTAACTGTTCGTTGTGAGAGTTACCGTACTCATTCTGCGAAATTGAGATTAGAGCGCGTTTGAAAACGGCCATGCTTCTAGCGATATATGTGCAACAGTTTCTTGCAATAAAAATTCACTTTCGACTTCCGTATAGACAATTTATTTTCATGTTAATGAAGTTCATCAACAATGTGGGAAGAATTTTGGAGTTTGAAAAAAATGAATGGTGACTGTCTAAACGCCATTGCAACCGCGCGCTGCTGCGCGGCACCCGTTTTCACAAATTTGATACTCAAACGTGTTCCGCGGTGATCTTTCTAATTTCACAAAAACCGAAGTGAATACTAACTTTGTTGAGGACACGAATATACTCGTGGCGCGCAGCAGAGTGCGGTTGGATTGAATCATAAAATTGATGCGCACCTCCTCGCCGTGAACGCTTCTAGTCTAAACCTCGAAACAAACCTTAACCGACTATCTTTATACTTCAGTGTCATTCGCTCCATTGCTAAGACAACTTCATCGTAGCTGCCATTGATTCTTCTCGGGACTGAATTCGAACCTTTCTGAAGCTGTAATTTGATGATGTAGTTTTACTACTGTAGTTCAGAAAACTGTTTTATGGTGGTATACTGTAGTTTGGTTACTATGATTTTTAAAAGGTTTCATCAGTGGTGTATTACTGTAGTTCGACTATTGTAGTTGTTTCTAGTTTGATCAGTGATTTCCTACTGTAGGTTGATACTTGTCGATTTATCTAGATTGAAAGGGTATGTTATACTGTAGTTTTTCTAGTTTATTCAATGATTTCATACTGTAATTTGACTACTGTAGTTTATTCTAGTATGATCTGTGATGCTATACTCTACCTTAACTACTGTAGTATTCCTAGACTGATTAGTGATGTTACAGTTCACTTTTGTAGTTTATTCTAGTATGATATGTGATGTTTTACTGTAGTTCGACTACTGTAGATAAAGATTATTTGGAGAAGGGAAGGTGTGGAAAGTCTAGCGGTATGTGTATCAATGAAAACGGTACCTATAGATTTTCCTTCTCGATTTTTTTTCTGATAAAAAACGGTTACTGTAGTTTTAGAATTTCGAAAGTTTCCAGACCACCCTGATGGTAAAGGTTAAAGGTCAACCTCCGACTAGGCATGGGCATATTGCCAATCATTGGCAGTCGATTGGCAATGCCTCTTTTCCATTGCCAAAAGCATTGGCAGTCTATCGGCAATGCTATTGGCAATGCAGTTTGTGATAACATCATCTTTAACGTCAAGAAGGCCTAGAAATCAAAATCCAAGTCAATTGCATTGCCAACCGACTGCCAATGCTAATGGCAATGGAAAAGAGGCATTGTCAATCGACTGCCAATGATTGGCAATATGCCCATGCCTACCTCCGACGCCGTGGCCTTTCTTTGGTTAAATTAAAATGACCAATGCCGTTACGGTCACGTGAAGGACATGTGTGAATTTGAATATTGAGAGGATCGTACCGCGCAGCAGCGCGCGGTTGGATTGAGCTTCAAACTTGATGTGTATCACTGCGCCAACATAACCTATCTGATGACGTTTAGACCGCTTCGATCTGATGTCTATGAGCTGAGAACAAGCCGCGGATGGGCAGTGTCACGAGAACAAGCCTTTTTCTTTGGGAGAGATTGGGCCAAGATAAGTGAAAAAGATTAACTTGAGTTCCCACGTTCGCGTGAACACGTGTGACCCAGAGGTCAACGTGAGCTTCAAGTCAGTACGGCTAGATCAGTTCTAACGTTCAATTTCGCATCCAAATGTGGTTCGCCGTCTCTCTAGTTGTCACAGCCTTCTCCGCTACCTATCTCGCGGCACAGTGTGGAAAGAAGAAGGGAGCCGCTGCTGGAGGAGGTGCCAGTGGTGACGCACCAAGCAAGTCTGTCCAGGGTGCAGCCCCAGCCGAAGGAGCCCCACCAGCTGTGAGTTGAACACCAATCTCCCCACACCATATCACCATGTTTCAGGACGCTCCTCCCGCCTAATCCAACCTCGCCGGAATTACAGACTTTTTTATTATTTGCCGATAATAAACAGTCTGAACTGCTTTGTTTTGTTTTTGTTGTGAATCATACAGACGGATTGTTAGGGGAGCTATGAAATCTCTAGGGGAGCTATGAAATATCACATTGTGTTGTGAAACGTTCCTAAAGGGTTAGCTCTTCCGTATTCCTGGGGGAAGTAATGAAATTTTCCACGGATGAAGCTGAAATTCTCACTCATGGGGAAGCTATGAAGTCGTCTCCGGTGGAGCTATGAAATTCCTTTTAGTGTCAACGAATATCTCTTCAAGATGGTTTTATGAAAAGTTCATCAAGAAGCTGGTCCTAACATTCAGACTCAAGGGAAGCGATGCTATTCTCTTCTGGGGCAGCTATGAAACCTTCGAGAGGAAGCTATGAAATTTTCCCTGGGGATGCTATGAATCGCTCTCCCGGGAGTTCTCCGGGGGTAGCTATGAAATCCTTTACGGGGAAGCTATGAAGACTAAAAACTCACTACACTTACTCGTCCTCTTGTCTTCTTTGGCAATTGAAACCCGTCACTATCTATCATCTGAATTCTGAATTTCCATGTGTGAAACATCAGAAGTAGAGTAAATGCCTTGAAAAGCTTCAATCAGAACATTCGAACGAGTCAATTTGGAAAATTCATTCATAACAAGGCAAATGAAGAAATTACTTACTCGTAATAACAGTCTCTCCTAACTTACTAAAATGGTAACAGAACTACAATCGCATATCGAATTATCGATTATCGATTAGCACGTGGGTGGTCTTTGGTCGACTGCCAGTCTCGACGTACAGGAATCGATATTCCCAGATACCGTCTCGCTTTTCCATTTCACATTGGGCGATTCCTTGGTCACGGTCTCCCTGGAAATGAATTTTGACGTGGATTTTGTGCATACTTTATTTACACGTAGGGTTACTGTAGTTCAAAATTGTAGATCTACTGTAGATCAGAACCTGCTGGTTACTGTAGATTTTTGGGACCTGTAGCTTACCGGTTACTGTAGGTTAAAACTATCTGCATACAGTAGATCAAGATCAATTGATTACTGTAGCTTGAAAGATAATAGTTACCGTAATGATCACGGTAGGTATTGCTATCTTTAACTCAAATTTCGTAGGTACTGTTACTCAAAAGATATTGATTACTGTACCACAGCCCTTACTGAGTACTGTAACTCCTAAAAGATGCAAATCAAACCTTCAAGTGGAACAACACCCTGATTCTCTCACGGCCATCTTTCTCATATTTGTGATGTGCCACATGGCGACGACGTCCACGTGATGTTTCTTCACCGAAACCGGCGATCGACGCGCCGAACAAGTCTTGACAGCGACCGTCATTTCGGACCAGGGTCAGAGCTCTGAAATTATTGACTGTTGGAGATGGAGAAGAGAGAGAGAGAGAGAGAGAGAGAGAGAGAGAGAGAGAGAGAGAGACAGACAGACAGACAGACAGACATAGAGACAGACAGAAAGAGAGACAGACAGAAAGAGAGACAGACAGAAAGAGAGAGAGAGAGAGAGAGAGAGAGAGAGAGAGAGAGAGAGAGAGAGAGAGAGAGAGAGAGACAGAGAGAGAGACAGAGACAGAGAGAGAGAGAGAGAGAGAGAGAGAGAGAGAGAGAGAGAGAGAGACAGAGAGACAGAGAGAGACAGAGAGAGAGAGAGAGAGACAGAGAGAGAGACAGAGAGAGAGAGACAGAGAGAGACAGAGACAGAGAGAGAGAGAGAGAGAGAGAGAGAGAGAGAGAGAGAGAGAGAGAGAGAGAGAGAGAGAGAAAGAGAGAGGAAGCGAAAGAGAGAGAGAGAAAAAGCATACTTATCAAAAATATGCTGCGGACTGTCCGTAGCGAAGAACTCCTGTGCTAGAACGTAGATGAACCCTCCGATCAGAGCGACTCCAGCTGCCACAGCTCCATACATAAACGTGTTGGACGCCTTCTCGGCTGCTTTACCAGCGAATGTCGTCGGTTTCGCCTTGTCGTTGATCAGCACCTGAATAACGAAAGAATTGACTAATTAGTTTGAAAGAAGAAATGTCCGGCAAAGAGTTATCAATGAAACACACATTACCTCTTCCAAGATTGACCGCTGAAGTTGATTGTTTTGACCTTGGCTCTGACCTTCTGCAGACGCCTGCTTCAGGGCATCTGCTGGAGGCTTGGTTGAGTATAAATAGACACTGGTTGGCCGTTGTGCTGTACCTTGAAGGACACATTTTAGGAAGAAAACGTCAATTGGCTAGGGAATAATTCTTTTGAAAACTGTGAAAACAATGATTCCCCTATATTTTACTTTTTCAGTTTATTTCTCCGAAAAATTCCTAAAACTTGAAATTTTTTTGTTTTTCTCTTCGTGTTATGGAGAAGATTAGATTTAGAGAAATATTCATTTCTAAAATTTAATAATAAGGATTCCTCCATTTTTTTCCTCAGCGCGACTTTTTTCTGTACCGCACTTTTGCATCGAAGAGTTTCATTTTTTCCAAAATCAAAAAAACCTGTTGTGATCTGTGAGACTGCAACAACCTTCAGCGGTATCCTTCGGCACAGGGTTGAAACAATCATCTGTAATGAAGTACGTTTCATCAACACTATATATTCAACGATCAGAGGAAAAATTGATCATACCCGGCGTTTTCTCTTAAATCCTCCTCAAAGTACGTTTCACCAAAATTACATATGCAATGTTCCAAGCGAAATAATGTTGTCCTTGAATGATTCTACACATTCATATTCCATCTCCACCAAAGGTATTCCACGACTTTCAATCGCATTGAAGATCATTAAATCACTAGGAACTCGACATCATCCAAAGCTCATATTTATTGAACGAGTCCACAATGAGTAGTGGGGATACTGGGTATACATTAAAAGCAGTAAAATAATGACAAACGACTTGAATACATTGTTTTGCTGGATGTGGGGAAGGGAAACCGGACGCTTCTTTAAGCTTTTCTCTGACTGATAGGATCGATGATAAATAGACAGGGTGACCCACCGCTTAATAGGTATGAACACAACGTGGTCTGAGCAGGGTCCAGTTTCTGCGGGTTTTATGCTCTAATGAAAATCAACGTGCTGCAACCGCGTTGCATTCAACAAGAAGAGCAGAAACTGGATAGCCTGGGGGCGAGACCAACGCTTCACGGATGCAATTCTAATGTATACATTGAATTCTGGAGGGGGGAACGAGGGAAACCAAAAGTCGGCCAGATGACGGGTTGAAATCAAAAAGGTAAAGTGCAATACAGGACCACGTAGAGGGAGAATAAATTAACATTTTGAACATTGTTTATGCGAATCCGAATCCTTCAGTACACTCACGGATGGATGTTAGCAGCGCTTCACGAAGCTTCTCGTACGACTCGTACTGTGGAAGATCGAGTTGGTTGAAGCTGAATGGATATAATTTAGAACATTTTATTTGGATTAGCTACGAACTTGGCACTCTATCTATCAGGTACTGAAGCTCCGAAAATATTGACTACGGTAGCTCAAGACCTCATGACTACGGTATCTCAAGACCTACTGACTACAGTTGCTCCAGACCTAGCGACTACATCAGCTCAGGAACTACCGACTATGGTATCTCAGGCCTACTGCCTATGATAGCTCAAGAACTACTGACTACGGTAGCTTTTATCTCAAGACGATAGCTCGTGCCATACTGACTACGGTAACTCAAAAATAAGGATTAATGTATCTTGGGATCTGTTGACCACGATAGATCCGTACAGAATGACTACTGTATTCTCTACTTCAACGTTTTAAAATCTTTCATAAACACCTACTCGTCGAATAACACATGTTTCGCAATATTTCGATATTCATACTTTCATTAACTGCAATACTCACCATGTGTGTGCCGATGGTAGACGATCTCCTCCTCTGGTATCCATGTGAATACTGAACTTCTGCACACCGTTCATGCCTTCCAGTGACGCGAATCCTTGGAGTGGGACCTTCGAGGTTCCTGTGACGAACTGCAAGAACTTGGCCTTGTCTTCCTTCTCGAACGACCGTAGAGCACGCCAGAACCATTGGATCTGGAAATTCGTCACATTTTTCTTTGTACTCAGGTTTTTACGGTATTGAATTGATTGGGTTGGTTTCTACGATACTTTTCCTACTCTAGCAATATATCTGAGATCCAAAATTTGAAATTTCTACATTACTGTAATAAAAAGTTGGGGAAATCAATTGATAAACTCATATTGAATCACAAAATCAATGTTGAAGCAAAACAATCATTATTGATCTTGATCAAACGCAGGATTTACCTAAAACAAAACCGAAAACTCGGAATTTGGACATTTTCTGTTGTAATGCTGACAATTATAATTGTGTGATTCTGTCCAGACTACTCATTTTATCAATGATGGAAAATTTACCTGCACACTGTTCTTGTTGTACGACTTGTATTCTGTGTTCGCAGCCAAATCGTCAATGTCAACGGTTGGGAGACCGGAGATGAGCAGCTCGAGCTCTTGTTCGTTGAACATTGAGATGAGGTCCTTCGGGATGATTTCGTAGAATCCTTGGAGGAACGAGTCGAGTTGTTGGCGAATCGAACCTGAGAGAAAATTATTGAAGGAAGATTATTTTCTAATGCCAATGATTGATATACTGCACACTGCGGCAAACGCAGTTGAAAAGTGTAAGCAAAGCAAGTCGATATAGTAGATCAAATTTCAGTTACTGTAGTTCAAAAAAACTTATTTTTTCATCCCAGTTTGACAAATAGTAACTGAAAAGCGTTTGAAGTAGGTAAAACTATTGTTGGGAACAGTCCACGACGTTCATTGTGTCGAGTGAAGCATTTATTAAAGTACAAACAATTTCGAAAATGAAAGCCGAGGTCGGCAAAGCGGTTGCGAAGCGGTTATATTGTCTTATGTTTGTGCCTATGTGTACTGGCCACACACATTGCTTTTTGATATTTTTCTTCATGCCTAGATCTGTACGATCATAAAATGAACATTATCAAAACAAAAAATCGAAACTGAAGTTGAACCTACTAAAACTGCCAATTATTTCTTCAAAGCATCGACATCTCTGATAGTGAGATTTCGATTGTTTTTGCAAAAACATCGAAATTTTATGTGAAAATAGTTATTCTGACGCATTTCTCTCCATTTTCCGCCTTGCAGAATAAAACAATACTATTACTTTGACACTTTTTTTCACATTTTCATGGTTTTTCAAAAATAAGATGCTTATTCGGACAACCTACAAACTTTCAATCAAAGCATACCAGTCATCTTCGTCTGGCAGACCAACTTGACGTACTCATCCTTGTTCTCATCTGTTACCGCAATTTGTCGACCATTGGGCTTAAGGTCACGGATCGATCGTACACCGAACTCTTCAACTTCCAAGCTGAAGGTCAGGTCAAGGCTGAGTTCATCGATCGGGTTGTTAAGCATGAACTCGAGACTCTTGTAGAATGCGGGATCCTGAAAATATCACATGCACTTCTGTAGGAATGGCTGCAGGGTAAATTTTTAGTTTTTTGACTGTCTGAAACTTCTCGTAATTCATTCAAGATGTAAAAAAATCAGAAATTAGCTACTATCTCCGTGAAAAAAATATAGATCAAAAAGTATTTTGAATTTTTGCAGAAACAAATTTTGAAGTGATTTTGACCGGATTTATGAAGAATTTTTTGAAAATTGCCAAACTTTTAACTGTTACTGTATACAATGACAAGAATAAAATTACCAAACTTTTGCCTAAAGTAAAAAACGAGGAAACGTAAAACTACCGAAATCACTCATCTATAGTCTAGACGTGAAACGTACCTCAGACTCCAAATCTTGGTACTTGACTGGCAGGTTGAGAATGTGCTTGTAGAAGGCTCGGGTGAAGTAGCAATCGAGGTACTTGTGCTCGAAAATCGCCTTGGCTATGATTCGACCGACAAACTGAAATTTGGAGGGTGAACGGTGAGAATACTACTTGTGACGGTCCATTTCACATTTTTTGTGGATATTTATCACGAAAAGTGAAAATTACCGTATTTCACTGTTGCTTGGTAACCGAGTTCAATTTTTTACTTTGAAGAAATTCCTGTTACCAGCATTGAACTTGAAAAAACCATGAGAAACCAAACAAAAACGGCCAAGTTACAAAATTACATTGACTGTTTCTCACGATATGAACCTTTTCATATTGTTAGTTTCTTGTAGTTTTTTTTGAAACTGTGGTATTTTAAAAATTAAAAAAAACCTTGAAGTAGTCCAAATGTTCAGGGTTAATGTATGAGGCCTTGTTGATCATGTACGTCACCATGTCTCCTGGCGCTGTGATGAACAGAGCATAGTTGGGGTTGAAGATCTCCCTGGTGATAACCGAGAACCATTCACGCAGCAGACCACCGGCGTCTTGTCCTTCTTCGCCTTGGAAGACAATGTAGAAGCGGTGCTTCCAGTCTTGTAGGCGCAGACGGAATAGCTCGCGGAACGAGTCGGAGAACACGCGACTGCGATTGACTTGCACCGAGACGTCGCCGCGACGGTGTGAACCGCCAGTTCGTCTGGAAAATTAATTTTTAAATTGAAGTGTTTTGGATAAGATAGAAGGTTTAGAGCAAGAATAGTACAAAGTCTGGTGGAGAATTCAGCCAGATTTTGTCGCGTGCGGCATTTTTTCTACGGCGCGGACACGTGGGATAAAAGGTAATCGGCGTTTTCGCTGTCGGAAGGTAGATTCTCAGTCCCTACTAGTAGGGTCAAAATTGACACCAATTTGACTCATATAGGAACTATTTTTTCATAAGAGGTAGCTAAAATTAGGTCTAGCTAACTAGTTGGAATACATTGTTATTTAACACTAGAGAGAGCGAGCGTCTTCTAGACCATGCTGCCAGAAGCTATATAATGTTAGAGAACTTTGGAACCTTCTCTAGCATACATTTAACCGAACTAGTATGGGTGAACTTTCTCCACATCGATGACGATAAAAATCATGAAACTCACGGTTCCAACTTGTTCAGCTCCTTACGGAAGTGCTTGCGCTTCACATCAAAGTCCAGAAGCTTCGGGAACTGTGTGAGGATTGCGAATGGTCCACCGGACGAGAGAACAGCATTGTTTTGACGAAGGGCTTGGTTCAGGACTTGACGGTGCTTCTCTGAAACGGATGATTGTGGTGTACTGGTAGTTAGTGAAACAAGATTTCCGTAAAGCAAAAAACCCCTCTAATTTCTTGGTGGCACATGCCACTGATTTCATTCAGGAATGTACCGTCAATGTATTCGTGGTACCTTTCACTATATGTCTAACTTATTACGGTGTGAGTCATTTTTTCGTAATTTGTGATTTTTTTTTCTCAAAGCAAAAGCATACCAGCGAAATCGACAAGTTTCTGTGTGTCTTCATCAAGGTCATCTGATTTCGACGTCGTGACCGTTTCTTGTGAAGTCGTTGGTTGAATCGTTGACACTGCTGACGTCGATGTGCTTGGTTTTCGCGCGTTTTCTCCTTCTGCCTTCTTGGCTGATGCACCGGATGCGAAGACGAGGAAGAATGCTTCGGCGGCTGGTTGCAGAGCCAGCACCTGGAAAATAGGGACATTGAGAATCAAAAAACTTTAAGCATCGGGTGCGAAATTCTCAAAAAAAAACAACCACCACTATCTAATTTATAAACTTTTTATTGCCAAGCAGTCTTATTGTAGAGAAAAATTGTGCTTTCTTTTATGAAACTCCCGAAACTCAAAACCACAATATTCAAAGAAATTTATTTTGTAAACGGATCGCTTCGTTGAACAATACCCTTTAGGCGAGAAAATGCTTAACTATTCGGATTGAAACACTAAATATGAAATTTTTAACATAATGTCGAAAATTTATAAACTTTATTCTTCTATGCTGCACAGGACTTTTCGCTGCCGCGATGACCCGTAATGCTTGGTAAAAGGTTATAATTTACTATTATCTTCATTTTTTTGTAAAATTAAATGAAAAAAGAGAGATAGATTTCTCATTTATTTTTGTAGAACTTCACCTTATTCTTCCTCTGAATTTTAGAAGACATAAAACTAACCGCATGCGGATCCGAAGCCTTGCCGAGTCTGACCAAACACTCTGACAGCGAGTTCCACAAGTCGTTGAGCCCTGACAGTCTATGCGAGATTCTTGGTTCTTCGAACTCCGGTTCCGGTGTTTTCTCCTTTGGTGGTTTCTGGTTGTCAGCTGCGGTGCTCGATGTTCCCTCGGTCTCTGCCTTCTTCTGCTTCTCGGCTTCTGCTTTTGCACGTTCCTTCTCAGCCTTCTCATCTCGCTTCAGCTTCTCAGCACGGACTTTTCGCATGTGGTCGCGGACCTTGACAAGCGTCTGGAGTGCACTAAGAAGTGTGTACTGGGCGCCAAACTTGTTCGTCAGCTGGGTGACTGCCGGCAGTTGGAGTTCCTTGCATGAACTTGCTCCCATGATCTGGAAAATGGTCATTATAATTTTCATCATTAAATTCAAGTTTTAGACTCCTTTTTCGTTTTTTTCAAAAATATAATACTCAAGTCACGAAATTGAAAAATCAAATGCATTTTTAAAGGAATTTTCGATTTATTTTTTTCATCAAGCTCATTTTGTTCTTAACAAAAATTCTTTTTTTGGCATTGAAAATTGTTCATTTTTCTGGTTTTTCTAGGAAAACTGGAGAACTCGTTATCGTTCACATTTGTTATTTTGAATTTATCGAACAAAAAGGTTTTTCACTGTGCATCGGCTTACAGATGGCTACTTTTCTATTTCCATCAAATGGAAAATTAACAAATCCAATATTTTGTCACATTTTCAGTGCATTTTGTCGTCAATTGATAATTAAATCAGAATTAAATTATCAAAACGAAATCTCACCAATCTATTGCTCTGCTCTCCATCAATCACCAATCTCAACTGATCGAATCGTCCTCTTGCGGTCACTCCTCCTGCGTGGCTACGCTCAACCACAACCTGGGATGATTCCCCTGGTGAGTCTTCACGTGCTGCATCGGATGATGTTCCTTGGCTTGTCGATGCAGCTGGAGTCGATGGAGTCTGGTTTGGTTCCTGAACCTCGTCGAGTTCAACAATGAGCTTTTCGATTTGAGGTTGAAGCTGCTTTCCGAGACGTTCGACCGCGTTAAACAGGTAGTTGTAGACGAGTTCGGCGGTCTTGGTGCTGAAGGCGCGCATCGCTTCTCCGATCATAGTTCTGAAAGATTGTGAGTTTGCGATTTTTCAATTTTCTATAAGTTTATCTAGTCAAAAGTTATATGAAACGCAATGAATCTCACTCGAGAATGAGGAACCTTTATAGTGTTTCCTTCAGTAAAACTCATCGACTTAACTTCGGCTACTTTTCATTCGATAAACACTCACAATCCTTCACTGAGTCCATCAGCCGAGCATGTTCCACTGGTCAACGTGATTGCAACCAGCTCAAGATGTCTCTCTAGTGGTGAGTAGTCAGTTGGGAGTGACATGAGTGTCAGCGAGTCGTTGGGGAGTGTGGCGAAGATCTGGAAAATTCATCATTTCAGTGTATTTTTCTGAATTTTTGATTTTGTTCAGTTTCCAAAAAAATTAAAAACAACGTGTAAATATTGTGTTTGCCATCATATTCTGTCAAATTGCCGGTCCATAGGCGTGCTCATAGATATTCGATAAAAACGCGATTTAGAGAATCTGACAGCTTAGTTAGCGCCCAGTGCTGCGCGGAAAGATGAGTTCTATTTAACAATGATTCAATTAAACATAAGAATACCCACGGTGCACAGCGAGCGCGCTTTACTGTTCGGATGAATTCATCACTATCTAACAATTTTCCAATTATCAGGAAAAGCCAACGATGCTGACCGCGCGTTACTGCGCGGAGCAATTTGTAGACCAAGATCACCATTATTCATAGGAATGGACAAAAAACTCACGCTAGCTGCAACCTTCATAATTCTCTCTTGCAGAAGGGCATGCTTGACGATAATCGGCTTTTCCAGAAGCATTAACAGTCTCGCGATCGGTGACTCATTGAGTTGGGTGCTTGCGTCTAGTGACCAATCACGTGTTGGTGGGGAGACCGAACTGTCCTGAAACAGGGGAAACTTTGTTCTATGGAAGGAAGTGAGTAGAGAAAAAACACTTCCGTCACACCAGCTGGTTTAAAATTCTTTTACGAGTGGTGAAGTGAGAAAAACCCCTCAAAACAATTGACGCATAACGACAGAATGCCAAATTTAGAGAGCACGAGTTTTAGTGGTGCTACTCACAAAACACAATGCACAGAGATGTGAAACGATGATTTTCGTTTTTTTCAACACTTTCAACTCACATAACACGTTATTCCGAAAATTTGTCATTAAATCTATATTCCCATCACACATTTGATTGAAGTTTCAGGATTTTCAAAATAATTTGAATTTTGAAAAAATATATAGTCAAACTGTTTCAAATCTCTACAGAAACTTGGTGAATCTCTACAATTTAGTTTGTTGATCTTTTTATTTCTTATTGTTGAGAATTAAAAGTTCAATTTCTCTCCCTTTCAATCTCAACTTGATTGAACCATAATTTTCAAAGAATCTCATTTAACAACTCAAAATCTTACCAAAACCATCTCCCAGAAGTGACTGTACGCTGGGAACTGCTTGGATTGCTCCGGTTGCTGGTTGGCGCGCAGTTTTGGTGGGATGAAGTTGCCTGGGTGTTGCTTGGCGATCAGTGCGAGAAGCTCGATGGCGTTTTTCGATACGTGGGGCGATTGTAGTGGATGGATGGAGATCTTGGTCTTGTCAGCGGATACACGCAGAACACGTTCGTTGTGACCAACTGCTCCAACTGTGATCGACTCCAGCCAACGCGGCAACTCGATTTGCGATTCTTCGTCGTCGATCGCTGGTTCGGTTGCCTTGTCTGAATTAAATGTTTTAAACAAGCCGGTAGTTCTCGCTACGCTCAGAGCCCTTCTTCCCCCTTTTTCAGAACAAAATCGCACATTTAGACTTTTTAATTAGAAAAAAAGTAGTTTTTAGAGGCAACGTCTTTGCTATGTCTTTTGTTTTAGATATTATAAGAAGTTTTTTTTAAAAGATTTCGTGGTTTATCGGAAAGTGTTCCACAAATGACAAAACTTCGATCCATTCCCCGCCATTGACCGCCCCGATTGTGAATGGATTAACACAACGAATTTAAAATTGACAGGGAATTACTTGTTCACACATTCAGTACTTTGTACTACCACAAAGATATCAGTACTGCCGAGTTATCCTTCGAGATAAATTAAAGGGTTTTTCACTGAGGAGAGGTCTAAACTCATCAGAATTCTGTAATCAGCTAATTGGTACTGTAAAACTACCAAGAAGAAAGAAACAGTAAAGTTTGGTTGAAATAGAGAAGAGAGTTGAAAATGAAAAAGCGAAAAATCGGAATTCATCAAAAACCATCTCATATTACACACCAAAGGAAAATCAACTCATGAAAAAGAGCATTAAAATAAAAACTTCTAATCCAACCGTTGGAATTAAACAAATAATAGTTATGATAACCGAGGGTAAGCAAGCCGATCCATTACAATATACAAAAGAACAATCAATCAAGTTTTCATTACTGCTACACTTTTGAGTTAAAACCAGAAAAAAACAACACAATCAGCTTCAAGCTAAGTATGCCGACTTCGGATGAGTGAATACGGGTCAACTGAGGTACGCGAGCTTGTTTTCGGAATACGTTCATGTTGGTAGTTGGCAAAACCCGCTTCATTCGGCTAACGCAAACAGAATTTGTTTTTGGAAATGCATCCAACGAGCAGCAAAATAGAATACAAATCGGATAAAAACGGAAATACTTCTTGTGAAAAAAGCAGACAACAAATGGTAAAGCAGAAATTGTTCACAAAACCAATATGGATATGTCAAGTTCTAAATAATTTTTTTCGTGGGTGGTCTCAATCTCTGAATGAACAGAAAATTTTTCGAGAGAATTCGATTGAAACTTCGTTTTCGGACAATTTATGCAATGTGTCAGAGAAAAACCTTATACTTCGAATATTTGAATATTCAAAATTTGACACGATCTCTTTGCCCTGCTTATCAATGAAAGCTTTCTGACGATGACTATTCTGGGCTGACCCCCCTTCGGACCTAACGTTGATGATAACGTGGAATATTTTCTAGTTAATTCGACACTAGCAATTACAAAGTTAACGTTAAAAAAGAAAACTTATTTGATGCGGGTCTACGTTAAACTACAATGCTTCGAGTTTGTGAATGATTCATAAGCCTTGTCACAAATGAAATGATATAACATGAACGATGAACTGTCACGGCAGGGATCGAACTTCTGCCATGTGCGGCGCGAACCCGAGGAACGTTTAGTAACGTGTTTAAGAAATACCTGCAAGAGCCAACAAAGCCCAGATGATCAGATCACACGTTGGTCCATTGTGACACGCGGATCGAAGAACCTTCTGAAGGCGGCTTGACGAGAGTCGCTGGTCGACCAGGTACAGGGTGCACAGGGTGATGATTGACTCGCGTTCCAGCAACTGTGGTGCAGTGGTGGACGCAGCTTGGGCTGTTCCTGCACCACGTCCCACAAGTGACATTCCCATTGCATGAGCATGAGCGCCGGCAGTGAGGACACGTTCGACTGAAAGATATGAGGATAATTTTGTTTGTTAATGTTTATATGATGGAAACAAAACTACTATCACGTTTTCTCTTATGCGCAGTACGTATTTTGACATGTACTATTTTTAAAGTTCAAGTGAAAATTGCCTAAAAACTACAGACAATACGGAACAAGACAATAATGTCCTTAACTCAAAAAAGGACAAACTATTTAGAATACGGCTTCCCTGTACTTATCACGATCAACCTTCAGAATACTCACCGTGACGTCTGCTTCTTGACAGAGACATACCAGACTGGCGGAGGGCCGCGACTGTAGCATCAGTATTTCTCACAACGTATCCGAACGAGCGATGTCGAAGTCTCCTGGCTTCTTCTTGCATCTCGCGTGGCAATCCTTGCAGTTCCGAGTCCTCCATCTCTGCCAGCACTTGGCTTCGTTCGCTGGTGGGCAAAGCGGCGATGGCCTCGGCTCCGCTCATTTCTGACACGACTGCAGGCTGTAGAATGGCTGCACGTGCTTGCGCGACCATGCGGTTGTAGTCTTGGGTTTGACGTTCGTGCTCTTGCAGTACTTCCTGAAATGAGAGACTGTGAGTAGGAAATGAATTGTGGTCTTTTAACAAGCACTATTGGTTATTTCTGGAAAAATAGTCTCAAAATTTACTGCAGCATTTTTTGAAGAGACTAACCAGTAGAGATATTGAAAATGTAGTTTAGCTCCCGCTTTGATAATTTTGCAAGTAAGCGATTTTTGACTGACCACGCCCCCTTTTGGAACGGCAAAAAGTGATACACTGTGGTGCGCAAAGCGAATACTGGACCCACTAAACGCCTGGGACCACAAAAACCCAAGTCTAACTCCCTACACATAGTTTCTTCCACATTTTCGAATTTTCATGTAGGTTCTTCATTGAACCTGTCATTTCATTCTCGAATCAACAAACGAACGGAAAACAATAAGCACGCTTCCTACAATCATGATGTCGTGCGAAAACCATCGTCGCAACTTATGCAGTGCCCCTACCAGAACCTTCTCTCCTATTTTCCCCTCATAAATCAAAAACGAACCACTTGCAATTCATCAGGCAACGCTTGCAGGAATTCTTGACTGATCTGCTCGACGGGAGGAATGGCTGCGATGGCGGCGGCGATAGCTTCCTCTGTCGCTGCATCAGCTGGAGCAGATGTGGCAACGGCGGCACTAGCCCGCTGTGCTTCACGTGCTGCGTTGACTGCCGCGTTCGAGGCAGCCGATGCGGCTGAAGCTGCGGCTCGTTCCGTACGCTGCTGGCGTTCAAAGTCACGAATAACCTCGAGTTGCATTTCGCGTGGTAGAGCTTGGATGAACGTTGGGTCGATGCCTTCCGGTATGAGAATGTCTGGAAACCATGGATTTTCAATGTTCATTCATGTTCTTCTTATGTGAATCGCACAAAAATCCCCTTTTGGAGCACTCTAGAAACGAAATACCGTTGATACGAAGTTCATGTGCGTTTAAAAAATGTTATGAAGTTCATGCGCTCTTGATTCATTTTATGATTGATGTTCTATGAAGTTCATAGGTTGTAGATATCTATGACATACGACGTGAATGCGCTGTTGATATCAACCGCCTATGAACTTCATGTCAGCGGTATTTCGTTTCTAGAGTAGGCATGAAGAAAAAAATGGTACAAGTTTTCGAAGTGCCGAGCAAGTATTTGACAATTCTCCTCTCATATTTTTTTAATAATAAGTCTGACATATCATTAAATTTTCAATTTCAGAGTGTATTCGCGTACCCAAGACTTAGCTTTTCACAAAAGTTGTTCTCCCTACCAAACCTAAGCTAGTCATAAAAAGAAATTACTGTTGGCTTCAGATTGCAGATTGAGATTAGTGTCATGGGCGCAAGATTTTAAGATGCGTTCTAGTACTCACTGTGAAAAGACATTCCCAAAAACAACATATCGCATGTTTTAATGAATGACAAAAATCATACCATCAATGTAGACTCGCGCGGGCTGCCGTGCTGGCACTGGTGCCGTCTGACTCTCTGTCGATGTTGTCGTTCCACCAGGAACCGGAGCTTGTTGTTGTGGCTCGGTGAAGATTCTGATGAACTCTTGGGCGATGGCTTCATCCGATCCAGCTGGTGCTGCTGGTGGTGCAGGCGGTGCTGCTGGTTCCTGTGGCTGCTCCGTTGTATCTTGAAGGGTAACGTCTTCGTCGGCTTGCTGTGATGGTCCGGTGCCTTCGATGTACGCAGTGTCGTCGCCTTCGGAAGAAGCGATCGTCGCGGCTGATGAAGCTCCGTCTGTCGCTGAAATTTGGTTGATTTCTTCGATCACGAGGTAATATTCAAATTGATTTGTATAAATCACTTCAATTTGTTTTATTTCAACTTAAATCGTTCTCCTGAAACATGAATAAAGAGTGTCAGAAATCTCGGTGTCTCATGGCTTCTACATTGTGAGCTGATCACGAACATTCGCGGTCTTTCGCTCCTAGTGATTGATGAACAATAGAAGACCTTTAAAATCAATTTATCCAATAGCCTCATATAAAGTTCCAAACGAAACGCAAACATCGAAAGCTCTGAACATATTTTGTCAAGAATCGAGACGCTTAACCTACTAAAACCCTTCTTTTTTTCCTAACCTACTAAAACCCTTCTTTTAAAACAAAAATACAGTTTTGGCGATCTCAATTTCAGAGCCAAGCAGTGTAATTCACTATTTCGATACTGTAACCTGATCAATTTTCTAATGGCTCATATTTTATCGAAAAACTCATCGGAACTTTTTTAAAGCCTATATCGAATTAAATGCGTGCGGTTAAACGATACGTCCCAGCCCATCGTTCTAGACGATTTTTGTACAGACTATAAAAGTGTCAAATCTCACCTCCCTGGTCGAACAACGATCTGTTGAAGGTGGCGGACAACGGGTCGTTGATCATTTCGGAAGACAGTCTATTGTGATTCTCGATCACTTCCTGGATCGCACGAAGCTCAGCGTTGACATCGACCGTTTCCGGTGTCGTTGCTGTTGGAACTGCAGAAGTAGTCGCCGTTGTTGTGGGGACCGTCGAGGCTGTCGCATCTGGTTTGGCAGCCGGTTCGGTGGACTTCTTTTCGGCCTTCTCCTTTGCTGCTTCCTTCTCTTTTGCTTCGTTCTCGCGTTGCTTCTCTTCTTTTTCTTGTTCTCTGGCGATGCGAATCACCAGGGTGTTGACGAGAACGGCGAGGTACCTAGAAATGGATTTTCTATGGGGGAGGATGTGGTGAATAGGGTTGAGAATCCCGCTAGCCTGATTTCACCGCGTGTGGCGTTTTAGTACAGTGTGGTGAATCCATTAATGCTAACGCGCCAATATGTTTCATTCAAACTTTCTATCTCTCTCTCTCTATTCTCCAAAATTTTTCGGGGGCGAACACAGGGCGCAAAGCGGACCAGGCGCTGCCAGCAGCGCCTGGTCCGTTTCGCGCCCTGTGTGCGCCTCACTTGAAAAAACCAGCGAGAGGTGCGAACTTGTGCTAACCCGGTGTTCGCCCAAAAAAAGACCTGTGTTCGCACGGACAAAACCGTGTGCTCGCCCCAGAGAAGGCTTGTGCCTGGCCTAAAAATGACTGTATACTACAGATATACGAAACAACATCGGTATACAAATTTATTCTTCACAAAAAAACATCCAAATGGAAACAACTTCCCCAAGAGTGAGAAAAACGGGGTTTAGGCATTAGTTTTTTGGCTGGGGCTGGGGCAGTGGCAGTCTTCTTCTTCTTATTCCTTGAGAGCGAATGTCAGGACTTGAGGCAGATCCGCGTTCTGACATATTCAAGTTAACACTGTTTGAAATTTCGAATTTACCTTGATACTCTTCCCAGACAGGTATATTCTGCTGTCAAATAGAAGCCCGGTAGTTTTCAGAAAACCGCAGAGCCACAGCCTTGAATTTTCCGTACAGAACCTAAGATTAAACATTTCATTTATCCAGTGCGTGCATAAAAAAATCGAGTACTTATTTTTTAGTTCCATTTGTACACCATGAGAGATTTCGTGAAAAAAATAACGCGACTCACATTGAAACGGTCGTTAAAATTCCGAATTTAGTAGCAAAAGTGATGTCAAGTGTAACTTTCACTTTCGTAAGCATGGCCAAGATTCAAAAAACATGATTCTTTCCATCTAGCGAGTTCAGGATGAGATTTTGACCGAATTTTGAAAAAAATTGCACTAGGGGCTCGGGTGAATCTTGAAACTGGAATTTGTTGCTGTAAATTTATGTCCATACTTCCAAAATACAGTTTTTCATCGTTTGATCAGAAAATCGAGGTCAGTATACCGTATACGGTGACATGACGGTACCATGGTGTAGCCCTCATCCAATGGTCGTCTACTCTTTCTGGTTGAAATGTAATGATAATCACCTAATTTTGTATAAATTTTGAAATCCCTTATGGGAAACAATTATTCAAGTCTGATCTAGTCATTTTGAAACGAGGAAATATTTTTCGCTAGATGGAAAGAATCATGTTTTTTTGAATCTTGGTCATGCTTACGAAAATGGAAGTTACATTTGACATCACTTTTGCTACGAAATTCGGAATTTAACGACAGTTTTAATGATAGTCGCGTTATTTTTTGCACACTTGATTCTTCCCTTTTTTAGTATTAAATCCATAACTCTTTTCATTAATCCGTTCGAAACTCGATATGGACAAAGAAGAAATATTTGACCACAGTTCCAGAAAGTTTGAAACAGAAATCTCTCATGGTGTACGAATAGCGTTAAAAAATAAGTAGTCGCGTTTTTTTTTTGCACGTACTCTATGTACATACAGTGGCGAACATAAACATTTCCACTTTTGAGTTTTTGGTAATATCTCAGCCATAAGTTGTCCGATTGCTTTCAAATTTTCACAGATATTTATTTAAACATTTCTAAATTCAGTCAACTCAATGAACTGTTGATAAATCTCAAAAGAAAAATGTAATAACTATTTTCCCTAAACATGTCTGAAATCGACTCCCAAGTTAACCTGAATTCACTTGAATTCAGAGCTTGTGAGAAGCCAAAACATCAAAAACTATGAAAAATTTAATGATTCAGTGTTTTGAATCATTAAAACATCACATATTCCGAACATGGACTCCAGAATCCAAATTCGTGGACTTAATCAGTGAGGATTTCACTTCGCATGAGTTTTTGCTAATTTTTCTCGGATTTCTGAATTTTGTTTTCATTTTCCATTTTATAAAGTTCGACATAACCTATACGCATGGTTTGAGTTGAGTACTGAAGGCAGTCATCTCACAAATAACATGTCCTTCTACCGAAACCGTCATCGCGCGAGTCGGTTTGAGTATTTGGAGTTGTCATCTTGATTGAAAATGGAGCTTCATCTAAAACTCCGAAAACAAAAAAGGAGTGTTTTATGTCAATGAATCAGTTCCCGAGTCATCTTTTTCATAATTTCAAAACTTGTGATTTTACCGTCGACTTAATGAGCACTGGAGTAGCCCTATAATAATGTCATGAATGAAGATCAGCCTCTGATTCCTAAGGAAAAGCAAACGAGCTTCATTTTTTCTGAAACTTTGTACATGAGATAATAATGATTCAAAACTTTGTTTCGGGGTTCCTAACAGTTTTTACCCAAGGGTTAGTGATCTAACCCAGGTACACACAAGTACACGCTAGACAATATGCATGTAAAGTCATCATAACGGTCACAAATGTTAAATTCATGAGTGAGTGATTAACACTGTTTGTTTAGAAGACAGTTGGCTTTCATATTCTCATCAGACTTTCAGAAAAAGTTTCATTCTCTATTGAAAATGACGAGTCCAAACATTCCGACTGACTTGTAGAAAGTTGGTTCCGGCATAAGGACATGTTAATTGTGAGACGACTGTCTTCAGTTCTTGACTCAAACTATTCCTATAGTTTATGTTAAGCTTTACAGAATGAAAAATGAAAACATAATCCAGAAATCCGATAAAAAATAGCGAAAACTCATGCGAAGTGAAATCCTCACTGTTTAAGTCTACGAATTTGGATTCTGGAACCCATGTTTGGAATATGTGATGTTTTCATGATTGAAAACACTGACTGAATAAGTTTTCAATATTTTCTGAGGTTTTAGTCTCTCAGAAGCATTGCATTCAATTTAAATCAGGTTAACTTTAAAGTCGACTTCAGACATGTCTAGGGAAAATAGTTATTACATTTTTCTTTCGAGATTTATCAACAATTCATTGAGTTGCCTGAATTTAGAAATGTTTGAATAAATATCTGTGAAAATTTGAAAGAAATCGGACAACTTATGGCTGAGATATTACAAAAAAACCAAAAGTGGAAATGTTTATGTTCGCCACTGTATATAAGACATATCCCTGAGAATAAACTCACAGTTTCTTCGATTCAACAATTATCGTTTTGAAAAATTTCTCTTATGATAAAGTATCGTTACGAACACACTATGGGTGTTGAATGGTTCATATGTATAATCAGTTTCGAATTTCTAATTCTTCAAAGAAAAAATTACCTTGACGATGTAGCTCCGATGACGGCAGTTCATTGAGTTCATCTGTAAGAAAAAGATTTTTCATAATTATTATAAAGAGGGAGGATTTGAAAAAAGATTTTGAATTTTTGACGATGGTTTCGAATTTTTCGAAACAAAATCAAGACATTTAGCTGTTAGTTTTCCTAATTCGACAGTATCAATGCTTATTCAAGAAAAGGAAGATGAATCAAGTCACTCAATAATAGTTCTGAACGTAACAAATAATCACAAAACGTCAATAAAGCTTGCTCTAGGAGAAAAATATAAAAACCTAATTCAACTGTTGTAAGCATTCAAAAGAGGAAAGTCAATCAAGTCACTGAACTCATGTGAAATCGATACTAGAGCACAGCTTATGAAAAGTTTCTTTCAAATACATCTTTATGAGAAAGGCCTAAAAATTTTCTAATTCAAATAAACCATTTCCTCACAAAATGTATACACTACGTAAGTCAGTTGCGAGAATTACTTATAAACAACTTATAATTGTTTGGGACGTAACGAACTATCACAAAACGTCAAAAAAGCTTGCTTCAGGAGAAAAATATTGAAAAAAATAAAATAAAAATTGATTTATGCAGCTTGCAAAACTGCAATTTGCGGCGCACTTTTGATGCCACAAAAACGCCTATAGGCGCAATTGTGATCTATCGGCACGAATGTGCCTAAAAAATGCCCAGTGCGCGCCGCAAATTTCAGCGCGCCACAAGTTCGCCCATAGAAAACCCTGTGCATGCCGGTGAAAAATTTTGGAGATTTCTCAAGTACTCTACAATCTATAAAACTCGCTTCGCGCGTGTGGAGAACGAATTTTTGAAAGCTGACCTGATGTGGTAAGTCTCGGCAAGAGACGCATACTTGAGAAGTCTCTCGTGGCTGGTCATGATCGGGATGGCCGTGACCACTCTTCGTTCATCATCCGTCTGCGATGCGGTGAGGGTGTTGAGAGCGTTGTTCACGTAGTACTGCGGTTCGAATGTCGCCACTGCGAAGATGTCGTTCATGGTTCCTCGGTTCGGGTTTCTTCGTGGAGGACCGCCGGAACGGGTGGCCATTTGCAGTCGTGGGGGATTGATGCCCATCGGGTCGAACGCACGACGAATCGCATTTTGGCGTTGCAGAACGGCTGAAAATGATGGAGTTGGGTCGGTTATTATGGAAATAATGAGTGATTAAAGACAGAGTTGAGATGAATTTTGAGCTATTACAAGTTCTGTTGAAATGGGAAAACTTTTGATATGACGATTATCGGTTTTTTTCATTGGAGAAATCGTACTCACACAATTAGCGGTATCCTACAGAGACTACAGGCGAAAAACGGTGGTATGATCTCCCGAAAGAACGATTTAAAAAAACGACTTACGATTGCCGCTGGATCCATGAGCACCTCCTGCGTGTACAGCTGGGCTGTATGGACGTGCTCTAGCCGCATCTTCTGTGTTCGACGGCCGGTCGAGAAGTGGATGACGTGCGCGTTCCACTCCAAGGAAATCGGTGTCGGCTGCGGATGCACTGTAATAATAATCATTTAGGACCGAGATACCGTCCTCTACATGTGTCTGTATCATCTGTAAGGATCTGAACTCTGACATTTTCTGAAATACGACAGAACGCTCTGGCCTACGTGAACTACATCCGATTTAGCTTGGGAGTGGTAACCTATATCGCATATTTGAATCCACTCATATTGCATGAGTCAAACCCCATTGCATCTATTTTCGAGTCTTGAAAAACACCACAAAAACTTACTTTTGTCTCGCTTCCCTTTCGGCAGGTGTGTACAACATCATTTCATGGATTCTGTAGAATTCGTCATCTGATCGTCTGGAAAGATTCATTTAACTGCGAATTCTGAAAATGCAACTTACCGGTCTCTAGAGTCATCCGCCAACATCATCATTTGAGAGAAGCTCGAGAAGATTCCGCGAGTTGGTTGCTCTTCGCGCTGCAACTAAACCGTTTTCGGGGTGTTACAAAAAATAGTAATATTGTTGGGAGGTGATGGTGGAAATCAAAGTTGCACGGAATTCCGACTTTCATTGGAATAATTCTACTTCCGACTCGTTCAGAAAATTTTCACTTTCATGCAGCTCTGGTGGTAATTTTCGCCATCACCACAAACACTACTACTACATTGATGAATGGCTAGTTTTGAATTTAAAGTACATAATGGGATTTTACCAAGACAAAATTATAATGAACTGGTCTCACTTATACATGTTTTGATGCGCAAAGTAAAATAGAGAGAAAACTGGAAAAAACATAAGAATATTATGCAGGTTTGAGGGAAATCGAATGCTCTAATGTGAAAAATGTGAGCTGGTGGCGGTGGGTTGGTTGAGCGCAGGAGACTTGCGTTAAGAACACATCTTGAAAAACCAATCGTTACAAAGAAAAATGATCCTTCAAAAACCCGAACCTCAATTTCTCTCAATGTCTGGAGGTCACGAAGCACACTGTGACCCATGCTGAAGTCTGTTCCCAACAGCATGCTGGAGATCTCATCTGCACGAGACGCGGCACTGATGTGATCGAACTGAAATTGAGTACTGTACCAGTGAATCGGGTTTCACGCATTGTGAAGGTGAAGGTGAACACGTACTCCGGATACGATACTTCCAAAGTCCACGTTGACTACATCATCTGCTTCTTCATCGTCATCGTCGTCATCATCATCATCGTCGTCGTCGTCTCTGATATCTTCACGCTCGTCTTCTTCTTCGTCGTCAACGTCATTGTCGTCATTATCGTCGTTGTCGCCATCGCCATCACCGTCACCATCGTCGTCGTCGTCGTCATCGTCATCCTGAAATTTGGTTCTACTGTCTAGAAAATTAATTCATTAAGATAATAATATAAGAAAAGAAAATCATTAAGATAATAATATAATTTATAGCATCCATTTTTTCGAAATTTTACTTCCTCGCAAACTTTTTTACTTCGGATAAAAGAAATGTGGAACTCAAATTACTCTGCGAAAGACGAAGAGTATGTTCAAGGAACACAACTCCGACTGCCAATCGAAAATTATTCTTCCTCATTTCGTTTGCGAAACTGTTAACATCATATTGATCTCATTTCTCACGGATTCAACGTCCCCACGTATGGTTGGGAATCACGGCCGATGAACTTAGCGGCGTGCGGCGGACTCGCAGTTTTTGCCGCATTCAATAGCAAATACGCCACAGAGGCAGCGTACAGGCGGCGGTTTCGTGCCGCGCGGTACTAACACGTCGCACGCGGCAAAATAGGTGGAGCGGGATTCCCAATCCTATCCAAACCGAGCATTTTCCACTTTCCTTATGATCATTTCAAAACAGTTATGGCAAATAACACAAACGCACTCCCAGTTTCCTTTACATTAAGAAAAAACTCACATTTTGATCATCCTGACTGTCTTCCTCTTCTCTGGCCTCCTCTTCTTCCTCGTCTTGTTCGTACATCGTCACATCAGCATCATTCAACGGTTCGTCATCCGCCGAATTGTCTTGCGGAACCGGAATCTCGACGCTGATTTCATCGGGATCTCCGATAGGTGCATTCTGTTGAGGAATGTCAGACGGCTCCGGATCTCCAGCGAGGGCGGCGACTGCTGCGGTAACCGCTGCGTGATGGCTTTCCAAACGTTCCTCCCGTGATCGATCGTCGAATCTTCGTGGGTCTAGCAACTCGAGAGTTGAACGTGTTGTGTAACGACCTGGAATACCTTGGAGTAGTATGGCTGCGTCATCGCCTTCGGTCATCCACAGGGAAGAACGGTGGCGAGAGAGTAGACGGCGAGTTCGGTCCGCGTCTGAATCGCTTATGTTATGAATCACACCTCGGCAAAGGAATAAGACAATAAAAAACGCTTCGCAACCGCTTTGCCATCCTCCGCCTTCATTTTCGAAAGTGTTTGTACTTTAACAAATGTTTCACTTGACATAATGAACGTTGCGGACTGTTTCAAACGATAGTTTTACCTACTTCGAACACTTTTCCGTAACGATTTGTGAATCTGGGATGAAAAAATATAGGAAAAATAAAAATTTTTGAACTACACTAACTGAAATTCGATCTACTATATCGTATTGCTTTGCTTACACTTTTTAACTGCGTTTGCCGCAGTGTGTGAATGGACAGAGTTATCTACCTTACTGTTTATGACAACAAACAGCGAGAAGGCTTTGAGAAATACACAATTTCAACTTAACAACTTGAGGCAAGTTCTATACAATCCAGTTTCTATAGACGATCTATACTTCAGATTCCAAACGAAAGCTATAGATTTAAACGAAAGCTATAGCAGTGATATCTCAAATTATAACGTCGATTTTTCAAATTCAAAGTTTTGATGGAAAATAGAAAACCCACCGAGATATTCCCGAATCTGATGTCCACGTTCTCCTGGACCAGCCGCCATAACTGCGGCAGCTCTTCCTGGACCGACGTCTCCTGGTTGTCTGATCAAAGACTCGAGTGTCTTCAGAATCTGGTTGGTAGATTCGATGGATCCCTGAATGACATTTTTCGGGTATTCTTGGTAACTTTTTGGATTGATAAACAAGTGGACACCTTTGCAGTTAGCACTTCCCTATTTTTCTTCAGAAACTGATTCGAGTCGACTATACAGCTGTATACAGGAGCACAAAACCAGAAATCTCACCTTCTCCGAGAAGCTCATTGAACGAATCGCCTTGACAAGGTCGTTGGGTACCTTCTTCTTCTGGAAGATTCTGACTACTGCATGTAGAATCGCGGTTTGTTGAAGAAGACGTCTGTGGAACGGTCCACTCGACTGCATCTCGCACATGTGGCTGATCAGCGAACACAAGAGTGAAATCTTCAGAGTGAAGGGGTCACTGGTGTTGTCGTCGGAAATGGGAGCAGTCACGATGGTAGCATCACTTCCTTCCTTGGTGGATGACGATGCTTCTTCCATAACTTCTGGGAAAAATCCTAATTAGTTTATAATGATATTTCTTTAATCAAAAAAAAAGAAAATGAGACAGCTACTTGAAGGAAAGAAACTTTTACTCTTCTCTTCATCAGAAAAGTTCACTCCTACGACGCCAAAGTGATTACTGTTTGAAAAAGGTCAACTTCTAACAATTTGTGGAGTGAACGTTGATCAAACAATACAGAAACCCAAACAGTACTCACCTTCGTTCACCGGTTGCTGCTGTCCTCGCTCCATTGCGACAATCTTGTCGAACGCGATGACAATCTCTTCTTGGATGACAGTTTTGACGTCGTTGACCAGCGCTTCTTGTACCTTCGGTGAGAAGCAGTTGATCATCATCGCTGAGAATAGAGCGCACAGGGCAGCTTGCTGGAAGGTTTGGCGTTATTAAGTTTTACGATCTTGACGTTGAGTTTCAAAATGAAGTAAAGAAGAATGCAAGCTACTCTTTTCAAGAAATCTCAAATGGTCTAGTAATTTCGAATTGTTGCAGAAAAATGTAAGAAAAATATTCGAAATCAGGATTCTCTACTTTTGTCCACGCTCTAGATCTATTCATTATCAGCCCGATGAATCAAAAAATCTCAACTCACCGTCGTTTCTTGGGTCGGGTCGATGAAGTCTTCGATCAACTTGCACACTGCAGACTTCCCTTCTATCGCTGGCAACTCGTAGAAGATGCTTGACACGTACGGGTAGCACTTGACGAGCTCAGCGAGAAGAGTGATGAGAGCTGGGCGGTTGAACTGAAATATTTTCGTGTTATACAGTGGACTACAATGTCAGAACGATAATAGACATTGCTCAGAGCAGCGCCAGTTACCTCCATTTTGTTTATAATTTACTTTGACCTAGCACTCGAGTTAGACTGTTCAAATACAACAGAAAATAATGAACGTTGCCTGTCGCTTGAAAGTGATAATGTAGAAGATGGAATTTCTTATTCCTTGAAACTCACCAAGCTCGGCATTGGCAACAGTCCAGTTGTTCCTGACGTATCCAGCGAATCCGAAGTCGGCTTTGTGACTACCTCTTGCACAGCTGAGTCACCAACGCAGTCACTTGAGGGTTGGTCACAGTCTTCATGAACTTTGACGTGGTTCCGGGTATCAGGACCATGCGGTCGTTCTGCATCTTGACGGTTCGTGACATGGCTGTGATGAACACTTCGGGATTGCGTGCCATCAGCGGGACCAGACGGTTGAGTGTTTCGTAGTAGTCCTTGGGATTGGTGATCATGCCGCTGGTTTTGATGTTTCCGACGTGTGAACGGATCGCTTTCTCCATGGTCTGGAAGAGGTGAAGGTGAAATTGTTAATTGGCTATTGCACATATCTAGCAAAGTCTGACCGATTTCAAACGCACGCCAGTCGCATTTTTGTAAAATGAGTACGGTAGGAGTCGGGACTCTCACAACGAACAGTTAGATCTTTGTGGATTTAAATTATTATTCTCACTTTCAGTTCATTGAAATTGAAGGCGCATTACGTAAATCGTTCTTGTATTTCAAGGCGAAACTGCTACGGTACTAAGTACCCGATTTACGGAGGTCAGAATTTTTTACAGGTAGAGGAAGCTATGTGTGTTGCAATTTTGAAGTTTCCTTAACGCACATTGAATAGGAAAGTTTTTAAAAACATATTTTGCTATCGACTACCGGTACTTTTACCAAGAAAGGGGGAATATGATAGTTTTGATTGGATTTTGCAATTTTGATGAAAAAAAAAAGTTCAGACAATTGAATCAGCATAATACTTTCTACATTACTCTCATGACTTCAACATCTTTCGCTTTTGACTTTATAGATTTCTATTTAATTCATTTTCCATTTGTAGCTAGGAACTTTCTGCCAAACGTACATCAGCTAGAGACAAAATATCCCCGTAAAAACCATTATAACAAAAACACATGTAACAGTAACATCGAACACCCACCATCTCGAGACTTGCTGCATCACGGTCCAGACAGTTGCGAATGATCACCGAGGCAAGGGTGTTCATAGCTGGTGCAGTCTTGCTACATTTCAGGTTGAGAACGTGTTGAACACCATTCTTCTGAAAAATTCGAACATCGAGTTGTTTTATAATTTTTATTGATCTGCTTCAGAAAACGCTTAATACAATTATTTTTCCAAATTTTCAAGAAATTTCTTTAAAAAGTTGATCGTTATTTTACCAATCGTAGATTTTTTAAAGTGCTTGCTGGTTACAACCCCCCTTGTTACCGTATATTAAACAAATGGGAGAACTCACCGCCAAGAAACAATTCGCGTTATCGGGAATCCTAGTTAATCGGGCAGTGAACGAGAGGAGCGAATGTGCCGTCTCGTACTGTAGAGCCGACTTGCTGAGCAGGCTGATCGTCAAGTCCATCAGCTTCGTTGTGTTGTTCGCATCCCATGGTGGGGTGAGTTCCTTGCTCATGATCTCACCGAGGTCCACTGGCACATCTTCAGAAATCTCCGCCTTCAGATAGCGATGGTGATTATCCGAGAAGAGAGCAGAGGTGGAAGGTGGACGAAGGCGCATCGTGTGGAACAACACATCAAATTCGCGTGTTACCGCTGACGGTGATTCGCTGCGAGTTTTGATGCTGAACTTCTTGGTGGTTCCGTTCAGATACTCCTTGGTGAGTTTTTCTTGATTCTCGGGTTCCAGCATTTTGTACTTGCGGGTTCCTGGAATAATAAAGTTTGATAACTTTAACATCAAAAAAGTTTTTTCTTTAATTTTTACATTGTGAGTCTATGGAATCGATCTATAACCAATTTACGAAAGGCATATTTGCCAGTATTTTAACAATTTTCGGACTTTGTTTCAACGTTTGAAGGGTTGGTTCAAATTGGAAAAAACTGTTACTCTGACAATTACTTACTTAAAGAATCAATTAGCCAACCCCCGATTCTCATTCTCTCTTTTGATAGCCTCAATTTATTTTAAAACTTTATTTAGTTTTTTTTCTTTTTAAATCTTATCTTCTATCCGACTTCCCTAAATAGATTAAAGTTCTTTTTTCCCTTTTTTTTCCTCGTTAATACTTGACACGTTCCGCATAGTTCCATACGATTAGTAAAATTTCCATTGAGGGCTTTTCCCGGAATAAACTTTATTATTATTATAATTACCGACTTTATTAAAACATGAATCTCGTAACCGCCAAAACGCCGGTACTGCCGTGTTCCATTTTTTTTAACTACTGGAAAATTTATCTCTATAAGCGGTTTTTTGTGCAAAATCACGAACTTTTTTCATTATACACGCAAAAGATAGCGCAAACATTTCACTAAATTTGAAAATTCACAAACCTCCTCTCGAACTCAAACGATCGTCCACCGGAGCCGACGCCCACGTGATACTTTTCTCGTACTTCGACATCAGTTCTTTGCGTAGCTTGGAACGGTAGTGCTTGTCGTATAGGTCTACCCACAGGAGAAGCGAGGGGAGAAGTCTACAAGTTGTTTGATTGTGGATTTTTTTAAATGTGCATTTTTCACGATAAACTTTGGTTCAATTTTATTTTTAAAAACTATTGTTATTGATTTCTCCAACAGTTGCCTTCTGCTGTTTTTCCTAGAATTAAAACCGAGAAAGATAGGATTTTGATACCTTTGTGCTATAAAATTAAGGATTTTCACGTATTTTGTCGCCAACATTAGCGTTAATGACAAACACCAGCTTTATATCAGTATTTAGTGAAATCAAACTTAAAGAACAGAAACTTTTGAAAACGACTCACTTCGACGAGAGCAGCTTGTTCTCAAAGTTGTTATCGACGTAACCGATGAGAGAAACGATCATGTCGATGATTGGGCACGTTTCGCAGGCTGCAATGTAGTCTTCGGCGACACCTTCGAACAGAAGACACGCGAGATGAACGCGAGTCGACAAAGCTACGATTTGAGTGTCTGTTGGGTTCTCTGTTGCCAGAAATTGTTCCGCCAGTTTGATGACCTGAATCGTTTAGTTTTCAATAAAAAAAAGCAGTTCATGAATCTTCTCTTGAATTTCGAAATTTAGCAAATCTGTGCCGCGCAGCAGCGCACGGTAGATGGGATTAGAAACTTGATGCGCCTCCTCGTGCCAACAGAACCTAACACATAGACCATTTTGACACGACGCCAATGAAAAGAACAGTGCGTTCAGATGGAATTTCTCATTAGAAAAGAAAATGAAAGAAACTCAGACAGAGCTCTGGGAATCATTGATTTGAGACAGGTTTAGTCAGGCTTTCGTTAAAAATTCAATGATTCTGAGTAAATTCAACTGAATCATTTTTGGAATTTTGTGAAAGGATTCAAGAATCAACAAGAACGAACCTCCAACGACATGATCTCCTTGACGAGCGCATCCTTTCTCCATTCATCGTCGAGAATCGGGTGAACGGCGTTGATGAATTCGGAACAAGAGAAGACCAGGTCTGGGGCGAGCAGGATGAGTCTCTTGCAGAGAGTCATGAGCTTCCGACATGCTGGTTGCAGAGAGGAAATGTCCTGAAAGTTTGTATTTTTAATCAATCGTGCTAAATTATATCGTTTCAATGTGGTTTGATAAAAATACTCCAAATATGGAACAAAATTGTACTGTAAATGAGCGACATATGACTAGAACAGTTGTCGCGATTCACTATTACCCGAACACTAATCAAATCTACCTGGATGTTCAAAGTGCTCAATGATGGAATCAATGGTGCGGCCACTTCGTTCGGGTCTTCTTCTGCCAACGAATCGTCTGCAGGTAACGGATCGGTCATCGTGCTGACAGTTGTGCCTGCCTGAACAGTACCCTGTTGATCTGTGGCGCGGTTAGCTTCATCGGCGTTTTCAGGCTGAAACATGCTGCTTTGAAAATGTTCGTGCCAGGGTCGGTTACAAAATCAAACGAAACTTTTGTTTAATTGGTTTCAATAATTAACGGAATCGATGAAAAAATTAACTGAACGATCATTTTCGATGCAAAAAAAATTTTTTCAACTGTCGATGGTTTGTACTATTAGGGCAGGTGAATTTATTCGAATTTCATCATTTTCTACTCGGATGTTTTCGAAGACATTGCTTCGGCGATCATATTTCTTCAACGGTAGACCGAAAATTGACAACACGTAATAGTTTGGAGCAGAGGGTAACTCTAACAATAACTTTGGCGGAAGGCGAAACGGGGAAAAGTTGCGCAATGTAGAATATCAGAGGGGGGATTTCCGATTTTCAACTTTCGTTTGAAATTTTTTCAAAGTAAGAAAAATTATCGAATTTGAGAGAGAAGACAATTGAAACGTTATCTACACAGCCTTGTTCATCTGAGAATAAGTAGCTATACAATATTCGTGGGTTGGCCGTCTTTCTTTTTGTGGAAATTTACTTCTTCAGTATAAATCTACTCTTTTGCGCAGAAACCATACCTCTGGATCATCAGCGACTCTTGGACGAGCACGTTCTGGAAAAAGGTTCGAGTTCATCCAAGTGCCTATGGGACCAGTGGGACGATTCATCCTTGCCGCCATCGACGCCGGACTCACAATCTCGTCTACGAACTGTCTCATGTATGAGAATCTGCCCAATGGCTGATCGTTCTCCGGTTCGTCGGTTGCTCCAACATTTTTGAATACCTAAAAGTGTGCGATTTGGTTTTTTCGTGACAAGTCCGGTACCTCTTTCATCACATGCATTGCATTCTCACAAATCGACTGGTAGCTGGAGAGCTCTTTCTCGTCACATTTGGAGAACTTGTCGAAAAGTGAGGTGAACGAGTTGAACAGATCCTGAAAGATTGTGAGAATATGGTGTATGGAGTGAGTGAGTGTGAGAGAGAGAGAGAGAGAGAGAGAGAGAGAGAGAGAGAGAGAGAGGGGATGAGAAAGAGAGAGAGGGATGAGAGAGAGGGATGAGAGAGAGAGAGAGGGATGAGAGAGAGAGGGATGAGAGAGAGAGAGAGAGAGAGAGAGAGAGAGAGAGAGAGAAATAGAGAGAGAAAACCAGAAAACTCACAAAGTGGACCAACTTGATGTACTTGTCCACATCAAAGTCAGCCTTATTCGGCGTTTCCCTTCCATACTCCGCTCTCTTGGCAGAGATGAAACTGCTTCGGACAGCGAATTTGCCGGCAAGACGACACCACTCAAGGAGAACTTCTTCAAGGCTGGCTGAAGTTAATCTTCGAGTTACACAGGACAACATCTCAATCACCCACCTTGACACTCACTCTCCATCGCAGGCACAAGACTCTTACTCATGAGGTCGAAGAACACCTGGTGACAACCCGTTGTGTAGAACAACTGGATCGCGTTCAGGCTGGTCGGCTTTCCATGCTCGTCAAACATGGCCGAGTTGAGTTGTGAGAGCAGTTCGGTCCAACGTGCGTAGTCCATAGCTGTGGTGTGACCGAAGCGAGGGTTGGTCCAGGCAATGTCCTTGTAGATCGATGTGAAAATTATTCTGGACAGATTCTGGATACGATTGGGTGCGTCTAAAGCTCCTGCTTGACGACGGGTTCGACGATGGCTGAAACTTTGTTATGTTAAATATCGTTCGTTTTTCATGAAATCTCAATCAAAACTCAATTTTCAAATTACAGAAATCCTCCAAAACTCACTTCAATGAGACTGATTTTGGAAGAAGACTTAGCAGCTCTGACACTCCTCGACTGGTCTTCTCGAGTAATTCAGTCAGTCCCTTTTCGTTCTTCCAGAAGATGTACTCGTCCTCGCTGATGCCAGCTTGTTGCCATGCTGTCTGCTTCTGTCCTTCTTGATCCAACGACGCTTCAGCTCCCACGTTCTCGTGCTGACTTTGTGGTTGATTGGTTGACGTCAGCTCGACTGGGTCTGTCTGTGTGGCCATTGAACGGATTGGCGGCTTCAAGACACGGATGAGCGCGTTCTCCCAGACGAGTACACGTGACATCAGACGGAGGTCTCGGTAGAGCTTTCGGCCACTCGGTGTCACCCACGTTTCCCAAACACGGTTGCGCATCTCTTGTGGGAAATGACCGCCGAGAACGCAACGAGTGATAGTCTGCAGCACTGGCAACATGTTGTTAAGGTTAGTCAGTGTGTTGTGAATGGTCTCAGCACCGACGTTGGCCATCATAGACATGGCTGGACGGGGTCCGACCATTTGACTAAAGTCGCCGACGTATGGTGCTGCGCGAGACGATGTTGCCTCGTTCTTTTCGATGTCCTGGAATAAAAGTTATTGCATAGTGCAATGCGCTTATTCGATTCGCGATGCCAAGAAGCAAGTGTTAGTACTCGCATCATTCGATTTTATCATTTTTTCGGATTTTACGCAAAGATAGTTTTCTTGTTCGTTTAGAATCAAAAAACAGTAATTTTTGAGCTTTCGCTAACATTTCCATCGTGAACTTTGCTTCAGATTATTTCAACAGGGTTATAATGAAAAACTACCTCTTCCGAGAAAAGCGCTGGGTTGTTCTTCAGCAGTGGATTCATTGTGGTCACAAACTCCTTCATCACAACCTCCATCGGCTTGTCAGCGCGTCGAGTGTTACGTTGGAACACGATGAACTTGATGATGTTAGCGACGCTGTTGGAGAAAGCAGACAGAGTGACTTCCTTATTGAGGCATGGAAGACGGCACAGTGTGAGCAACTTTTCGATGCCACCTGCATCGACGAACCCTTCACCCATCTCCACCGACGTTTGTTGGGTGACGAGCATCTCGAAGATCTTGGATGAGATGAGCATGTAGTCACCGAGTGGCAGGATGCGTCTTCCGCTTCCGGTACCGTCGTCGCAGTCCATGTCGAGGCCGCTTTCATCACGGACCTAGAAAATTTTCAATTAGATCTGGTTTTTTTTTAAATGTTTTCTGTTCATTCAGAAAACTTCCACGTTTTCTCATACGTTCCTTACTCTTATCGAGATCATAGATCCACATTAGACATGATTTCAACTCTTACATGATGTTTTCTCGATTTCACCCTCATGTAAGCTCCATTTTTCCCGTTTCTACTCAATCTCATGATCTTTCACTAGATACAAATCCTACCTTTTTGATAACTTTAACTTCTGGGCTGCTGCACGACTCTTCTGGTGTGCTGGTTGGGCTTCCTGGAGCGTTCGACACAAGATCTCCTCCGGACATCTCGTCCATTGACATCTCTGCTTCTTCGTCGTCGGACTCCTCATTGTCATCGTCCTCTTCGTTCTGGTCGGCTCTTTGCTCTCCGTCTTCAATCACCGGTCCGTTGTCAACCTGGAAGTGAGCATTGGAGACTTCTTACAGTTCAGAAACATACCTCCATTGGCTCATCGCCAACTTCCTCTTGTTCCGGAGCAGCTGGGTTCACGGTTACCGGTCTGATCGGGGTCGATGTTGCCGCCGATACGGTGCCAGGAGAGATAAGCGAAATCGATGGTTGAGCAGAAGCCAGGTTGGCGTTGACAACAAGTGGGTTGCCGGCGGCGATGCTTCTCACCATCTGCTTTCCGAGGGCCATCACGACGTCAGTGTTTGGTGGTGGATTCTGGCCGATCTCGATCAGTCTTCCGAGGACCTAGAGAAAAGAAAGGTCTTGGTTTCAAAGTATGAAAGAGGTTCTAAACAAAAGTGTTGCAGTCATCTAGTTTCAGATAATATGAGCAGTCTAACTTCGATTCAAAGAGAGAAAGAAAATACCTTTGAGATAGACTTCAGCATAACTGGTCTCAGTGATGGGTGATGACGAAGAAGGTCGTCAAGAGCCATTCCAATGCTCTGTGCGACTTCACCTGAAATAATGTCAGTAAATGGGATGGTTATGAGGCAACATACTCATTTCGCTCTTCTTCTTCTTCATCGTGACCAAGAACTTGATGCTGAGCAGAATTCTGAAGATCTGATCGAATGGATCGTACGACTTGAATTGGATGCGACCACGATCGTTGAGGCACAGTGCGGTGAACACTGAGATCATGTGGCTGATGACGTCTCTCGAGTTTGGTAGCTGAAATTAGTGCAAGTTCAAAATAGGACGACTTTCACATGAAACGGAAACCATAGATTTTACACATTATTAAATTCTTTTTTTTAACAGTTTACATGCGTTTTCATAGCTTAACTCTTCACAAATGTTGTTTTCCCAACATCTCCTGATACCAGAAGAAGTGAACCACAGTGAACCGCGGTTCGCAGATCTCGAATAACACAAAAGTCATTGATTTCATTTTCATACTGTGCAAGAATCTTCACGCCCGCCATTCTGGTTGAGTGAAAATTACCTCTTTTCTCAACAGACTCTGTAGAAGGACGTATGGAACATGACGACGTTGCAGTGCAGTCAGTTGATCCGGCTCCTGGCAGATGAAACTGGTGATGACTTGTGCTGACTGATGGAAGAGCGATGGTGAGTAGTAGTCGGCGTTGGAAAGTATGTGCATCAAGGCAGTTGGCAACTCACCGTCCATGACTGAAAATTTGAAATGAACAAATTTGTATTAATTTTCAACTCACTGTGTCTAACGCTCTCCTGGAATTGAACATCTTGAATCGCTCTCTTGACAAAAGTGAGCAGACCCTTGATGAAACCACTTCTTTGCTGGTGACAGACGAGTCCAGTGTGAGGCGACTTTACCCATGGGCCTCCTTTGATTCCGTTCGCGTTTGCGTTGACCGTCTCTTGTGTCAAAGTTCTGTCTGCAGAGACATCGGCAGCCGATGTGGGAGCTGCTTCAGTCGCGACGGCTTCGGGTGGTAACGTTTCGGTACTGGCATCGGCGGTAGACGGAGTTGAATCAGCTGGAGCAGTTGGAGCACGCTCGTGTGGTACATCGTCTTCGAGCTCAAAGCAACGGTCGTCGCTGGTGTCAATCATGAATGGTTGTTCGTCACCACACTTCGCGACTTCGTACTGGAATTGTTTATTTACTAATTTTTATTACCTTCACGAAGTTCAATACTCTTGGATTGTCGGAAATCGTACGGATACTTTTTTTCGAAGTATAGAAAACTCACCACAATACGCGAAACGCAGATCTCCATTCCGTTGTTAGCTTTGAACGCAGTGACGTCGATGGTGGTGAACAGGTCGATGATTCTCGCGCATCTTGTTCCGAATGTGATCAGCTCGAGTGGAAGTTCGTGATGTCCGATGACACTCAACAGAGTCTTGGTCAGACCACTTCCGACAAGTGTTTCGCCTGAGAGGGAAAAATTATAGTAGAACTAATCGATATTTGTAAAAAAGACAAAACTTTCCAGAAAACCAACCTCCTGGTTCTATACTGGCAAGATGGTAGATGAACGAGAACAGTGCTGTCGACAACTGAACTGACGGTTTTCCTGGCTGACCGAGGTTATTGAGTTTGAGCTCCTCGACCACTTGTCTCGTCATCACAGAAAGGAAACCGTGATATGAGTTGGCTGAGAGAGCGTCGAGAATTTGCTTGATCCTGGAACTTTTCGTTGAATTAGATAAATCTTCTTGAAGTAGTGTTTGATGAGAAGTTGTGATGAACTCTTCTTGCAACAATAGTTTGATACTCACTTTGGATCCTTTTCGAGAGAAACAATACTGCACAAGGTAGACAGAGCTTCGGTATGGATCATGTCAAGCATGCTGACAGTCTGGATGGTGTCTGTTGCGCTTCTGAAGCGTACATGATTAATTAAATACTTTTGAGAAATCTTACTTTTCTGTCTTCAACAGGTCAACAATCTCTTCGACGAATCCGTTGTAGAGAAGTGTGTTGAGGCTGATCTCTTGTTGGACACGTGAATAGACTGAAAGATGTGTGAAATTGCAATCATGAAAATTTTCAGTTTTGTAATTTTTACAATACTCAAGTTCAGCTAATCAGCCTGGAAGTTCCTCATCCACGCCGTCTTTTTACACAATGAACAGTCGATCAGTAATTCGAGTAAGTAACTCACTCAATGTGGAAACAGCCAAAAGTCTCGTGATGAGACAGTTCGTGCGGTGTTCTTTCGAGTGGAAGTTTCGCATGGTTCGCAGTCTAGCGAATAACGTGTATTCGATGTTACGCTGAGCTACCGAAGGCGACTGTGGTGCTGTAGACGATGTTGCCGTCGAGTCGAGGAAGGCTTTTCTGGCAACTTCCGCAAGAGAATCTCGCGGCTGAACACTCGTGTAATCTTCTTCGTAACACAATAAACTCACCTTCGGCTCGTTGATTGTAAGCTGACGATTTTTGAGATCACCGAATTTGAATGGAAACAAGACTGGTACTTCCATTTGGTCAGAAAGACATTCGGACATCTTGACTGATCGCAACTTGCCTCCCCATGACTGGAATATTTTTTGAACGAAAAAGATACATTTAAAACTCAAACCTGTGCGATGGCCTGAAGATTCTCGATCAGAACCAATGAATAGTTTGGACAGAGACGAGTACTGAGGTACTTTGATCGTTTTCCCATTGTCTGAAGAAGACGAAGGACCTCGACAAGAATTTCCATGTCTGTTGTTTCCATCAGAGCCAGAATACGCTGAACGTTTATGTGATATCAGTTTGGCATGTTGAAAACTCACATCCATACTTCTGTATACTCGTCTCGAGCTTGTGCACTCGAACAATAAGGTTGTGAACTTGAGAATTGTGATAGTGATAGCCTTGGATCTGGACCAAACGTCACAAGTCAAGTTGTTCTTGAGATCTTTTTTAGATGCAGCTTCCAACAAAGTATCACATCGATTCAAAATATCGACCCATTTGCTGAGATCTGTCTGTAAAGTGGAACTAATAATGGAATTGAGCGGAAGATTACTTTTTCGAGTACAGATCGGAACTCGCGGGCTCGTCCCATTTCTTCAATAAACTTTTCCTCATCTTCTGCATGGCGAAGTGCTTGAAGTAGACGAGCACTTGCTGGTGGCTAAAAGTATACTTTCACACAGGGTGATAGAGAAATCGCAAACCATTTCTGCCAAATTGCTGTGGCTAGCAGCTGTCGACTCTTCGTCGATTCTCATGATGGTGGAGTAAAACCACTATCCCGTTTCGAAATGAATGAAAAATCACGAATATATACAAAAACTGCTTGAAATCTTTATATTCTACCCGGTAAGATTATCTGAAAGTGTATATTAATCGAAGGAAAGAATGATAATTGGTGATTTTTTTGTTTACCAAACGGAAAAGGGAAATCGATATTTGATGACTATTACTTTTCTAACCTGACACTTCAAACCCAAACAGAATGAGAATTCAAAATGCAAAATTCTCAGAGAAAATTTCCAATCACATGATGATGAATCATCGTCGAAAGAAGCTCCATAAGTCAAAGATTCGATAATGTTAGAGAAAGATGAAGGTGATAAACACAAACAATTGAAAGAATCATTTTGTTCCATTTTATAGTCAACTCTATGACATCGTTATAAATTTCACACAAACTCGCGAGGAAATTATTATTGGTGAAAATCGAACTTCGAGAAAAATAAAATAAAGTTACGGTGGTAGGAATGAGAGGGGTACAATACGCATTATGGCGCTCGGTGTTAGCAGAACATGATACTCAGGCAACGACGAAAATGTGTAGCAGCTAAATATTTTTGTTCCACTTCACTTTTTGGCCCAAAGTCCAAACCAAATGGTGAGTTCTATTTTCGTTCTTTTTTTCATGTTTTCTTTTAAAGCCGAGCAAGAAGGTTCTCAAGAAGAAGAAGGTGGCAGCAGTGCCAGCCGGACTTCGTGCTCAGACTAACGTCCCAACTGTGGTCAAGAACCCACTTTTCGTCAAGAGAACTCGCAGCTTCCACATTGGTAAGTTGCAAAATAATTTTACAATTTCACGGTATGTGAGAAGCGATCCTCTTCGGGGTTGATTGCTACTCTTCATGGAACATCGGAGCTGCCAACGGGTAGTTGATTCCGGTCCATCGTACCGAAGAAAATGAGCTGTGTGGCCCTTCGTCAGAAGATGCCCGGTTTGGTTCGCATATTCCTTATCTTTTCAGAGCTCTAAATGGGCTATTACTGTTGGGAAAAACCATGCGAAAAACAATTTTAGAACCTCAAAAGTTCCCACCCTAAAAATCTTGGTATCACCTCCTACTTGTAATTTACAGGAGGAGACATCCAGCCAAAGAGGGATCTCACCAGATTCGTCAAATGGCCAAAGTACATCCGTCTGCAAAGACAGAAGTCTACTCTCCAAAAGAGACTGAAGATCCCACCATCGGTCAACCAGTTCAGAACTGCTCTTGACAAGCAAACTGGTTAGTAATTCAGAGTTTTGTAATAAGCGAGCCTAGTGCGAGCAATGATGCAAATTCTCTGATATCACAGTAAGTATTTTTCGGATTGTTTTTTGTTTTAATACATTTGCGTATTAAACTTTACATTTTCAGCCAGCCAGACCTTCAAGCTTCTGGACAAGTACAGACCAGAGTCTAAGGAAGTCAAGAAGGAGCGTCTTCGCGCCCGTGCTGAGGCTCGTGTTGCTGGAAAGAAGGAGGAGGTCACTAAGAGACCAAACGTCGTCCGTCAGGGAATCAACACCATCACCAGACTGGTCGAGACCCGCAGAGCTCAGCTTGTCCTCATCGCCCACGATGTTGACCCAGTAGAGATCGTCATCTTCCTGCCAGCTCTGTGCAGAAAGTTCAACGTTCCATACGCCATCGTCAAGGGAAAGGCTGCTCTCGGAACCGTTGTTCGCAGAAAGACCGCCGCCGCTCTCGCTCTTGTCGACGTCAACCCGTAAGTCCATCGTAATAGCGTGCAAATGCAAACACATTCTTACAGAGAAGACAAGGGAACCCTCAACAAGCTGATCGAGACTGTCAACAACAACTTCAACGAGCGCAGTGAGGAGATCCGCAAGCACTGGGGAGGTGGTATCATGTCCGCCAGATCCAACGACAAGAAGCACAAGATTGAGAAGGCTCGTGCCCGCGATCTTGGAAAATTGTAAACGGTTTTTTGACGAAAAGAATAAATTGTTATTTGTTGATTTGTTATGTTGATGTCTCTAGAAACAACAGTAAGATGTAGAAAAGTTGAATGAGAATTGGAAGGTAGTCAAGCGAAAGTGATTAGTGCCTTTTCGTTAAACCATTCCCATTCGGGAATGGAAAAGCTTATGGTGTACTATTGGTCATCCGTGAGACATGGTTTCTGACCTGAACTTCAGTTAACTGCCTTTCATGTGAGTGAGTCCTAGAAAGACGGGAGTGAGGAAGCTGACTACCAACACTACAAAATACCGCCACGTATTACAATTGATCTTAATCTTTAGCGAACAGTAATTTCCTTTTATAAAAAAAAACTTGAAGTTTGATTGGGAGCACAACTTTTGTGAAAAGCCTAGAGGCGAGAACTATGAGCTGATTTATAAGAACCTGTTGAATTGTGTTTCACGACAATCAAAAACTTCATTTCGCAAAATCACAGACGTATAAGCATTAATATTACAGTTAAAAAGTTTAGAGTCTTTCCTTGATGAGATTCTCAAGGGTTCTGGCGTCCTTGGCAAAGTTACGGATGCCTTCAGCCAGCTTCTCTGTTCCCATGGCATCTTCATTGAGTGCGAAGCGGAATGTCTTCTCGTCGATCGAGATCTTTTCCAGGTTCTGCTTGTTGGCTGAATACATTGAATGATCTATGCTTGTGAAGGCTTTCTTACCGTTTTCAGCAGTGAGGAGAACCGGGAGGGTTTCAGAGGAGTCGTCTTGAAGCTTTTGGAGGAGAGCAGGGCTGAAAAATTCATTCATATATTAATCTCCGTCCTCGAATCAATGTGAGATTCATGAATTTTGCTCATGACAGTACAGGGAGTGCCGCGGAACTCTCTAACGGTTGATCGTCTCTGCGTCTCTCCGTCCCGACACTATCTGACCACTGCGCATAAAGAAGGAAACGTGCGGGTCCGTCTCACTACTTCAGCAAGCCTTCCAATCCTTACCTGATAGTCAACAAATCGCATCCAACAAGTCCCTTGATCTCTTCAGTGTTTCTGAACGACGCTGCCATCACCTGTGTCTTGTAGCCGTACTTCTTGTAGTAGTTGAAGATCTTGGTCACGCTCTGAGTAACTCCACTGCGTGCACGTAAACTTTTTGCTTACCAATACTCCAGGGTCATCGTGACGGTCGTACGTCTTCTTGTCGGTGTTCTTGACGAACCAGTCCATGATTCGTCCGACAAATGGCGAGATGAGTGTGACTCCTGCCTCGGCGCATGCCACGGCTTGCTCGAAGTTGAAGAGCAGGGTCATGTTACAATGGATTCCATGGACGGATTCGAGGATTCTGGAAATTATCTCTCACTTTCTCTCTCTCTCTCTCTCTCTCTCTCTCTCTCTCTCTCTCTCTCTCTCTCTCTCTCTCTCTCTCTCTCTCTCTCTCTCTCTCTCTCTCTCTCTCTCTCTCTCCCTCTCTCTCTCTTTCTCTCTCTCTCATCTCTCTCTCTCTCTCTCTCTCTCTCTCTCTCTCTCTCTCTCTCTCTCTCTCTCTCTCTCTCTCTTTCTCTCTCCTCTCTCTCTCTCTCTCTCTCTCTCTCTCTCTCTCTCTCTCTTTCTCTCTCTCTCTCTCTCTCTCTCTCTCTCTCTCTCTCAAACTCACTTGGCTGCCTGAATTCCCTCCCATGTGGATGCCAGCTTGATGAGAATACGTTCCTTCTTGACACCTTCCTTCTCGTACTGTGCAATGATGCCAAGTGCACGCTCGACGGACGCTTGGGTATCGAAAGAGAGTCTCGCGTCGACTTCTGTCGAGACACGTCCTGGGATGGTCTTGAGGATCTCCTGACCGAAGACAACGAACAGACGGTCCATTGCCAACTCGAGAACCTTTGCTGGCTCCGAAGCGTTTGCCTTGGCGTAGGCGACAGCTTCGTCGATCAGCTTTGAGTATTCTGGCATCTTCGACGCAGCGAGGATCAGAGAAGGGTTGGTGGTGGCATCTGTTGGCTGGTACTGCTTGATGACGTTGAAGTCACCGCTGTCTGCGACCACAACTGTCACCTTCTTGATTTGTTCTAGGACTGATGTCATCTGAAGTAAGAAGTGTGAGAGTTCGTCAGTCGATTGCAGTCATGGGCGTAAGGCAGAGGTGGGAGTGAATTTTTCTTTAAGGGAATCGAAAATTCGTGAAACTCTCGTGATGAGGGAAAAGTTTTCAGAAAGTAAAGGAAATGCATTTTATGAGTCATGACGGACAGAGAGAGAGAGAGAGAGAGAGAGAGAGAGAGAGAGAGAGAGAGAGAGATAGAAAGAGAGAGAGAAAGAGAGAGAGAGAGAGAGAGAGAGAGAGAGAGAGAGAGAGAGAGAGAGAGAGAGATAGAAAGAGAGAAAGAGAGAGAGAGAGAGAGAGAGAGAGAGAGAGAGAGAGAGAGAGAGAGAGAGAGAGAGAGAGAGGACGAACAACTGTAAACTGAAAAACGGCCAAAAAGATAGAAAAAATAGTCGAGTAGCGTGATATGTGATTGTTTTGTTATCAGTTTGATGTTCGGTGGTGCGTTGACACGAGAGAAATATGGGACGAGCATACTGAATCAATACAGTACGTTGCCTCTGTTAATCGCCTTTGCAGAATGTAGGATTTGTGGGGAAAGGGAACAGAGTCATTTCGGTGACAGGATTTTTGGAAAGTTGTGAATTTACGGTCATGATCGAATATTGCACAGTATCGGGCATGTTTAAATGACATTATTGCACAGTATCAAAAATTGTTTTCGGAATGATAGAAGTTGTTCATTTCGGAGTAAACTCGGGAAATGAACTATTGTAGCGACAGAGTAAGAGAGATAATGAAGTGACTTCTAAAAATGATGCAAAGAACAATGAATGATAACCAAGTGAAACCAGACATCTACCAAAACGTTTTCTGATTTCTACGTCAAACATCACTTATCAAATTCTACGTGAACAAAAAATCACTTCGAGCAATGAGAAACATACCAACGAAAAAGTTCAAAAAGTAAGTAATGTATTAAACATTTGAGAGTTGAGAAGAATTATTGAAAATAGTTTATTGCTAGTGCTAAACCTAACTAATTATGTACAAACAGACAACAACAAGAATCTGAGCACAAGAGAATGCGGGTCAGCGAACGGTGAGCTATTGGTTTTGTTCTTTTTTCAATTGACCATTATGATAGTCAGTCCAATCAAATTTACATTGATACGGCATGAATCGCTCTGGAACACCCTTTGCTTTCAGAATTCGCATGTTCTTCCATTGTTCGTAGTCTTTTTGAGAATCACTGAACGGAGATATTGAAAAAGATAAATTAAAATGTCTTGCCGAACACTCGCCGCGACTGAAGCTGGTATTGTCAGCATACTTAATAAGTACGACGTTTTCCCTCGACCAGTCAATCCGTAAAGAACCATGTTCGCTATCATGAAATTAGTAGCCATTGATATAGCTGTCTGTGTGAACCCTGGATCAGGATTCTGAAAATAACAGTTTTCATGAAATTTTGAATACTGGTTACCTTGAAAAGTCCAAAAAACTTCGCATTAGACAGAGGCGGATTCTCTTCATCATCTATAGGTAAAGACATCACTTCTGAAAATAGTATTCACACGATATAACAGCAAGATCCAGAAAACAAAAAAAAGAAAAAAATACGACATTCCAATTGACGAAGCAAATTCCACGCATACAAATTTGATCTACCTGAAATTTAATACTGTATTAAAAATTTTCATTTTTCTCCGCTCATTCTGGTCCCTATTTTCATCTTTTCAGGAGAATGAAAGCTTTAATTCTTGTTGGCGGATATGGAACGCGGTTGAGACCCTTAACACTAACACAACCGAAGCCTTTGGTCGAATTTGCAAACAAGCCGATGATGCTTCATCAAATGGAAGCTTTAGCAGCAGTCGGCGTCGATACAGTGGTTTTGGCAGTGAGGTATATAGTTTTCTGAATCACATTATGTGTATTCTATGAAAATTCATTATTCCTATTATGAGTTTACGCTTATTCTTCATCCAAAATTCGAAAACTACGTATTTGTGATAGTTTGCAAATTTGTCGTCCTAATTTGATTTGTGAGCGAGCTTCAGATTTCTGAAACATTCTGATGTTTATCTTTCAGTTACCGTGCAGAGCAACTCGAAGCGGAAATGCGAGTTCATGCCGAAAGAATAGGTGTGAAGCTCGTTTTCTCGCTTGAAGAAGAACCGCTTGGAACTGCTGGTCCATTGGCTCTAGCTAGAAAACATCTGGAAGGTGATGAGCCATTTTTCGTTCTGAACAGTGACGTCATCTGCGAATTCCCATTCCATGAAATGGTAGAATTCCACAAGAAGCACGGGAAAGAAGGTACTATTGCTGTCACAAAGGTCGTTTTTACTTTATTTTCATCCTTTGAACGAGTTCATTTCAGGTTGAAGAGCCTTCCAAGTACGGTGTTGTTGTTTATGAAGAAGGTACTGGAAAAATTGATGACTTTGTCGAAAAACCACAGGTAATTATCCTACTTTTTCTTCACACACAATTCACGTTTTTAGGAGTACGTTGGAAACAAAATCAACGCAGGACTCTACATCTTCAACTCTGCAATCCTTGATAGAATCCCTCTGAAACCAACGAGTATCGAGAAGGAAATCTTCCCACTGATGGCAGCGTCAGACAATCTTTACGCTTACCATCTGAAAGGATTCTGGATGGACGTGGGTCAACCAAAAGACTTTTTGAAAGGTGAGTTGAGTATCGATGTTAGGTTCAATTGGTGTATTCAGGAATGGCCCTCTTCCTCACATTCAAGAGTGAAAATGCTCCAAAAGAGCTCATCACTGGAGCCAAGATCGATGATACTGCTGTCATCAAGGAGAATGTTCTTGGTATGATTTGTTATCGCAAGATTTTCCTGATGTTCATTGTAATTTACAGTTATTTCTAATTCTATAAGATTGAGAATGTTTGAAACTTCAAATGGGCCTCAGAAATGCGGAAATTTGGAGTTTTCGATTTCCTTCGAGTGAGAAAAACTCAAATTTTTGTCTTTATCCATTAAAAACTACTATCTCGTTGCTATACTCATGGTTGCGTTCTCCCGGAAGTCGAACCTTTTTTTTTGACATCATTACAGTGTTAGAAGATTTGACTTTTCACACACTGTGATGCAAGTTTAGTTGAAAAGTGACTGCAATTTCATTTCAAAATTTGAATAGAAGAGTGCAATTGATATCATGTTATTCTGGATGCTTTAAAATACTCGCTTACAGCATACGTGTGAAACTCGAAAATACGATATCTATTACTGCTTCATACAATTTCATGAATTTCAGTTGACAAGACAGCAACCGTCGCTGAGAACTGCGTGATTGGTCCAAATGTGGTCATCGGCCCACGTGTGAGAATTGAGAAAGGAACAAGGATCAGAGGCTCGACAATCTTGTCCGATTCGGTACGTGTTTCTTTTTGAAAAATGAGTAAGTCATGGTTTTGATCCTGTTTGAGTAGTTCTTATAAGGAATTTATGCAGTAAACTGATTTTGTTAAATTCGTGTTTGTCTATTGAATTTATCTCACAAAGAAGCAAACCGAGAGTAGCAGGAAATCGCGACTTTCGCGTAAAAATATTTTTATGTATTAATTGCGTTAAAAGTGTGGAAAAGTACCCGATTCGAGAGAATTAGACACTGAAATCACTATCTACGCAATCTAGTTAGTCTGAAAATGAGTGCCTATACAATATTCCCGTCTCCAACCATTCAACTTCCGACTCCCCTTTCGTAAAATTTTACATCCATACAACTCTGGTACCGAAGTGTGTATTCGGATACTTCTAGTTTATCGATTCACAATTCGATGTGTGTCAGTCTGTGAAATTTGATCTATACACGATTAGTAAACAATTTACAGGTCATCAAGAAGTTTTCTTGGGTCTCTGGTAGTATCGTCGGTAGGAAGTGCTCGATCGGAAGCTGGGTCAGAATCGAGAATAACTGTGTTCTAGGAGACGATGTGGTGAGCTTTTCGTTTTTTACCTTAAATTTGGAATGATAGAAAGAGAGTAAAAGAGGTGAGAGGGAGAGAGATTGAAAGAAAAAAATTTGAAAGGAAGTGGGAAAAAGAGAGAGAGAGAGATTTGAAAAAAAGAGAGAGAAAGAAAGAGAGAGAGAGAGAGACACAAAGAAAAAGGGAGAGAGAAAGAGAGAGAGAGAGAGAGAGAGAGAGAGAGAGAGAGAGAGAGAGAGAGAGGTAAACTCTAAAAATTTCCAGGTCGTAAAAGATGAGCTGTATCTGAACGGAGCTAGAGTCTTACCCCACAAGTCGATTGCCAACAACGTTCCTGAAGCTGACATCATAATGTAACTTTTATCTTCCAAACCTCATAAAAACTAATCAAAAATGTTCGTGCCATCGAGCTCTAGCCAAAAAAATAATGTGCAATTCAATGAAATTATCATATTTACCAATGGGTTTCTGTTGTGATTTTTATCTGCTCACATACTTCTCCTACCCCCTACCCTTTCTAAATTAATTATTTTTATTACCAAAAAAGTCCCCCAAATCTGTTTTATTGTGATATTGCATACTCGAATCTGTTGGAAAATTAGGAAATGGCGAATTATGTGGTGAAAATCGAAGATATCGAGTTTTGAAACTGTAATTCGCCAAGAACTTTGGTCACATTCCATCCTCGCTTATGGTCTTCAGTTAACGTTTTCTCTTCATGGGTTTTTTCATCATCTCGGGAAGTATACTAATAAATTTTTTTCTTTATGTGAACAATATTTCATGTACTAGTGGTTTGTTCCAAATTTCTCTCTGTTGTCAGAATGAAAATGGCACATGAAATGCAGCTCGAATGAGCTCGTCAAAAGGCTCCATAGATGAAGTTGAAGACTGGTTGGATCTGAACAGGACACCTTCTTTGCCGTCCCTGTCCTTGGATGATGTGTTACAGCAGGTTTTTTTGATGTTATGGAAAATGAGCCCTGTCATAAAAACAAAAAAGAGCAAGTGTTCCTTCAACGAAAAAAGTTTTATCAGAAAGAGGTTACCTTAATGAACTAGAAACCGTTTTCTTAACAGCGTTTCAAGTCGTGAGGGAAATGTTCAAATTAACAGTCGGAAATGGTTTTTGTGACAGGAATCGCAAAATGTTTTTTTCTAACGAAAGTTTCCAGAGAGAAAGAATGTTTGAAACGATTTTTTGAAGCGGAATCTGAAGTTGTACTTTTTCCGAAAAATTAAGTCAGAAACCGATGTTGATTTGGTTTTTTTCCAACAATAAACCAGAAATACATCACTCAAACAGAACTGAATGAGAATTTACCTTCAGCGTTATTGGGATTCAGAGTTGAGACCTAGCTCCAAAATTTTTCTCGGGCAGACACAAGGCGTGAAACAGTCCGCACCGACAGCATCCGTTTTGTGCCCTGTGTGCACCTAGAAGAACAAAATTTCGGCCCTCTCACTTATTTTCTTTGAGGCGCACGCAGGGCACAAAACGGATGCTTCCGGCGCGGACACTGACCAGACCGCTTTGCGCCCTGTGTCCGCCCGAGAAAAGTTTTGGAGCTAGCTAGTGTTTCAGCAGTGAAAATAGTTAAGTCATAGTTTTGTATATGACACCATGGTGTTGCACGGAACTAAAATTTTTCAAAACGGAAGTTGGAAGTCGGAAGTGAATTTTTTAAACTGAAGTCGGAAGTAGAATTTTTTCAACGGTACAAAAAAGTTGAAGAAAACTTAGAGATATTGTATATCCGCTCATTCTCAATAGGTGAAGGTCAATTCCTAACTGAGTAGAAACGATCTCACGGTCTTTTCGTCATTTTTCACGAAAATTTTTTTTTACGGAAGTCGGAAGTGAAAAAAGGGCGGAAGTCGGAATTCCGTTCAACTCTGTTTGACACTAATCGCCGAGAGACTGCCTACAATTATGAACTACACGTTTCAGACAGAAAACCTTGACGAAGGGTTCTCCATAGGCGACGATGGTCTCACGACAGCTGACGACTCTTCCATATCATACTTATGCGCATCGCCATCAAATTCCCAACAAGCTGCCCCGAGCTACGTTCTTGACTCGAACGTAGCTATGCATACCCACCGTGGGATTTCGAATTCTTTTTTAGACTTGCAAAAGTTATAAAAATTTTCATTTTTTCCAAATTTCAGACATTTGGGAGTCAAAATTCAATAGTTTTCAAATTTCTTTGACAGGTTTCAGCAATCTCTGAGGAAACGTAGCGAATTTAGACTGGAAATTAATGAAAACAATAGTAGTTTTTTGAAGTCACTGAAAATGTATTGAAAAAACGTATCAAAATACGTAGTCTAGAGTTATGTTCAAAAACGGCGCATTCGAATTTTAGAGGTTATGAAAACCTTCGAAATGCCCGTTTAAATTTTTTTAGAGTGGCCCCAGAATTATGTTCAGAATATATCACATATTCTGATTAATTCACCGAAAGCAACAAGAACAAGCATTTAACATATTCAGAGTCCATATCTCACCAATTGTCCACCAACCGCCAGAAAGCTGGTGCACCAGTCGCCATTGCCGAAGGAAAAGGAAAGATAGCCGTGGCAACGAATCGAGGACATGTTGTGGTTTTTGATTTTGAGGTATTTTTTCTTCTTCTCAAAATGGAGTCTTTCTGAAAGTTTTGGAGATATTCTTAAAGTATATGAAAGCCCGGAGAATCTATGAGCTCTGACTGGTCTCATAGGTTTTCAAATATGGTGAAGACGATGGAACTGCTCTCAGAAGTTGCTCCACCGACTTTGTTCAGGAGGTATGGCCAAAAACAGAATTCACATGCAATTTTCAAAAAAGTGGGATCTGTGATGTTGGGTAGGAAAAACGGAAAAAAAGAAAAAAAAAGAGATTTTGCATTTTATTGAAAAGCACTGATGCCACTTTTTTAAAAATTGCGTGTGAAGTCTGTTTTTGGCCATAACTCCTGAACGAGGTCGGTGAAGCAACTTCTGAAAGCAGTTACATCGTCTTCACCGTATTTGAAAACCTATGAGACTACTCAGACCTCATAGATTCTCCGGGCTTCCATATACTTCCCATGTTAGGTTTTTTTCTCTAAAAAAAATTTGAAAAAAAACCTGCACTTTCAGGGTCACCTCGAACACTACCATCAAGGAGAAGAGTGGACGGGCTCCGCGAGCTGTGTCGCTTTCTCAGAAGACGGAAAACAACTCGCAGTCGGGTTCTCGAAAGGAGCAGTGAAGATAATCAACACGAAAAATGGAGCCGTGCTGAAAGTAGTGAAGGAAGCAGTGCAAACTGGCATGGGAGTACTGCAAGTCATCTTTCTTCCGTGAGATTTTTTGTAAATCGCATCCCGTTTTTTTTTAACATCTGTAATTTTGCTCGGAACAGCCCAATCACCTTGTATTTAGGCTTAGGTTAAACGTTAAGCTGACTCAAACCTAACCTAAGCCTAAAAAAGAGGTGTTCATGCGACGCGAAAAAAGCTTTCGCATCCCATTTCTGAAAATGGGATGCGATTTACTAAATGCCAGAAAACCGATAGTCCGTTCCCCGGTTCAACTACTCTAACTAGACTGAGATTGAGCGTGGCTACGCCAATCATTCCCTAACTTTTTTCTCCGGTTACAAAAACCGTTTACATTCATTTTTCTTCTTCTTCATCAACGAAAAACTAAAATTCAG
>OZ022253.1:3684200-3850200 GCA_963978915.1 Caenorhabditis parvicauda
GTGTTTGTGCCCTCTTTATGCTCATCAAGTGCTCTCTTGCAGTTTTGCTAGGATTTTAGCTATATTAGGTGACAGCTCAGAAAAGTAGGCATCAGGCATATGACGAATTGCTGAAGTTCTTTTAGGAAGAAGAAAAAAGACTTTTATTTTAGAAAGTTGCTTCCAGATCGGTTACATCTCTGTTGAAACACGATCCGAAGCGACGCTCATCAACTACATCCAGCTCTGCCTCCAGTTGATCGACCGCCACGCCAACTTCATCGCTCAGAACGACCTCATTCAAGACGCTGCAATCGAACTTTTGAGGCTACCACGTTGGCAGAACGCGACAACTGAAACGTCCATCCTGCAGTGCTTGAAGTCGTTCACGATCGATCATACACTACTTCTGAAAGTCGCCCAGAATCCGCTCAGAGCTGCCATCTGCAGCTTCATCTTAATGGAGCAGAGGAGGTGAGTTAGAAGCTTTTCTCAATGGTTGTACTGTAAATCATAGTGTCAGTATGCAACAGAGAAATAATTTTCTCTGACACCTTTGGGACTTAAAAATCTACAGTCCGGACCAGATTTGGTGATCCGTTCGAAATGAGGCAATTCCTAGTTTTTTCAGGGTCGCCAGATTAATAGTGGTGAGTCCAGGCGAGATTAGGGGAAACTCTGGTTTTTGTCGACTCAAATGGGTCTAGTTTCATCTCGATGTTCACCAGAAATGGCCAGAATTCACCACGACATCTTTCAGATTCGTAGAACTCGTGAAATGTTTCCTGAACGATGCGTCTAGCTCCAAGAACGTCTTCCATGCGATTTCTCACATTCTGAAATCGGCAATTCTGAGCCCAGCAGAAGCCGATGTCTTTAACAAATACGTGATCTCGGTGCTTCCGGTGAGATTTTGGAAGAGAGAGAGAGAGAGAGAGAGAGAGAGAGAGAGAGAGAGAGAGAGGGAGAGAGAGAGAGAGAGAGAGGGAGGGGGAGAGAGAGAGAGAGAGAGAGAGAGAGAGAGAGAGAGAGAGAGAGAGAGAGAGAGAGGGAGGGGGGAGAGAGAGAGAGAGAGGGAGAGAGAGAGAGAGAGAGAGGGAGAGAGAGGGAGAGAGAAAGAGAAAGAGAGAGAGAGAGAGAGAGAGAGAGAGAGAGAGAGAGAGAGAGATTGAGGGAAAAAGTTCATCACTTTCTTTTCAATATCATGAAAACGCAAAGAAAATGTGACCAGTTCGTGGCCGTTACGTGCTCGCCAAATTGAAAATGATTCCAGACGATGATGTCACTGGACGGCCGTACATGTGCAAAACTCATCGTTGAACACTACGCCGAACAGTTGAAAGTCATGGATTCGGCAGATGACGCTCAGAGAAGGAAATTCTTCCCGGTCCTCAAGAATATTCTTGACTTCCGCCGCGAAGGAAAAGAAAGAACGATAAGTGGTGATGAAGATCTAGACGAAAGGCTGATGGGATGTGTGGTAGAAGGTGAGTACGGTAGGCTGGGTACTGTATCTGATGGGATGTGTGGTAGAAGGTGAGTACGGTAGGATGGGTACTGTATCTGATGGGATGTGTGGTAGGAGGTGAGTACGGTAAGATGGGTACTGTAGCTGATGGGATGTGTGGTAGGAGGTGAGTACGGTAGGATGGGTACTGTATCTGATGGGATGTGTGGTAGGAGGTGAGTACGGTAGGATGGGTACTGTAGCTGATGGGATGTGTGGTAGAAGGTTAGTACGGTAGGATGGGTACTGTATCTGATGGGATGTGTGGTAGGAGGTGAGTACGGTAAGATGGGTACTGTAGCTGATGGGATGTGTGGTAGGAGGTGAGTACGGTAGGATGGGTACTGTATCTGATGGGATGTGTGGTAGGAGGTGAGTACGGTAGGATGGGTACTGTAGCTGATGGGATGTGTGGTAGAAGGTTAGTACGGTAGGATGGGTACTGTATCTGATGGGATGTGTGGTAGGAGGTGAGTACGGTAAGATGGGTACTGTAGCTGATGGGATGTGTGGTAGGAGGTGAGTACGGTAGGATGGGTACTGTATCTGATGGGATGTGTGGTAGGAGGTGAGTACGGTAGGATGGGTACTGTAGCTGATGGGATGTGTGGTAGAAGGTTAGTACGGTAGGATGGGTACTGTAGCTCATAAGGGCAGCAAGATTCAATACTTTGAAGCCTCTAGAAATTTCATCAGAGCCATGTTAGACTGACGTTAGCTGCTGTATTATGTGTATCCTTTTCCTAACTGTCTCATAGTGATATTGACTACGGTATCCTGCTGGGTCTTTAGTACTGTAAGAAATAGAGTCACCTAAATTTATATGTCTCTGGCGAAGATTTTGGGTGAAAAATGATGTTACAGCAAAGTTGAGTACAGTATCCTGGGTACTTTCGATACTGCAGCTCATTGAAATAACTTGGAGACCGAGGTGGAATACGGTAACCTGGGAATCTTGGGTACTGTACCCCACAGAATTCACTAACCTTATAGGAATCTTGAGAAAGGCTTTCAAAATTCGGGTAAAGTGATGTTAGATACTGTAGACTGCATATCAAGGGTATTGTATTTTATAGATTCAGCAACTGAACTATAGGCTGATAAGAGTACTGTAACCGGATTCTTGTTAACTACCAAAATACAGTGTGTTTTCAACATCTTGTCCCGAAAAAGTGTTTTATCCATAAAATGTCTCTCCCAGGCATCTGCAAGGGTTGGCTCCACGAGCCCATCGACGGAGAGCTGTTAGACTGCCTGCAGTACTGGCTTCCTGTGGGCTCCCGCACCGATTTTTGCCTCAATCAAGTTGCCGCCGCAGGACTCGTCAAGTGTAAAGTAGTGCTCCTGGAGGCGCGAAATTTCCCGCAAAGAGCCTTTGAAGCTCTTTTTGAACAACTCGAAGCGACTTGTGGTGTTGATGAAACACTTTTTGGTGAGTCTTTCTTTCTTTACTGCAAAAAGTATCCGGACCACGGTGCAATACTTTCGGCCATTCCAAAAGTGGGCGGGACAACCAAGGATGGTTGGTCAAAAATCGCTAACTTGAAAAAATTCAAATCGAGACCTCAACTTAAAATTACCAATATATGGCTGCAACGCGGTCATCCGCAGCGGAAAATTGAATCTATTGATTGGGATCGACTGATTCGCGCCTTTTTCGAAACTCCACCCCCACTCGATTTTTTTTAAATCTTGGCACACCGTCCGGACCAGAAACTGTTCCTTCCCCTTTTCTTGACCGCTAAATCCATGATAGTTCAAGACGGAAAGTTGTAGCTGTTATGACGTCGTATCGTCTTATGTTGGTAACTTTTATGAGATTTTACCATTCCATGTAGTAAAACAGTGCTAGGACCGAAAATTACCCCTTTTCTTACTAACTCAATAACTTCAACTTGCTGTGTCACTATCTTGCAGCCCCTATGTAACTTGTAGGTTATGCGTCGAATACATAGATGTCACAGATGTGTTCACTCTCTTTCCAACTATTTTCTAACCTTTTGACCCGGGTCAAACGAAGTAAGTTGAACGCGTAGCGGTCAGACATTGCAACTCGGACAAGTTTTTCCCATGGTGGGTGGGGTGATCGAACACTCCGGAAAAAAAATAATGTAATTTCTAGGTGCTGTGGGAAGCATTATCGAAGTTCCAATAATAATATTGCTAGTCCATAGAAATTTCTTGGTGGCACCTTGAAATGACATTAATTTCATTGAGAAATGTACCGTCAATGTATTTGTGGCACCTAGGAATAACATTACTCCCACCTAAAAATTTCTTTGTGGCACCTAGGAATAACATTACTCCCACCTAAAAATTTCTTTGTGGTACCTTGAAATGACATTACTCCCATCTAATAATTTCTTGCTGGTACCTTGAAATGACCTTACTTTCATCAAACAATTTATCGATATCGAATCAAATTAAGTACAATAATTTATTAAAATTGAATTAAAACATCATAGAAGGAATGTTGAACTATCGAACTACACATGGTGATTCGTGTACTTCTTCGGCGACTGGCTGACATGTAGTTTACTGATACTGGCGGAGGTTGACTGACTTGACATATTCTGGAATTGTGATCTCTGCATCACCATTACGTTTGTTAACCGTCTGCTCATGTCGTTTGGTGTTACTGAAACATTCAAACATGTCTTGAAGTTACGAAAATAACACTTACATCAAGCTTGATAAGTGAGATGTGAACGTTGAAGTGAAAAAGGCGTTAACTCGAGCGTCGGATAAATCATCTGGTTTGTTCAAAACTTCGATACTCCCGATCAGTGAATCTGAATTATTCACCAGTAAAACATGTTTAATGAACGTTTGATATTTATTTAATACATTAACTTTCTAAAAATCACCTGTTATGGTTTTCTGCGTTTGTGCCAGAATCGATTTTCTATTATGTTTAGGGATTTGGGAACTGGAAAATTGAAAAATGTTTTCCCGTTTGATAAGCTCAAATATACTTGTAGGAATACGCCGATTTATCACTTACTGTAAACAGTTGCTTCATCAATGGAATAGTCAATTGTAGTTGTATGAGAAATTTTTAATTCGAGGCTCCGCTGTAAAACATTAAGGAAATGTGGAAACAGACCACGTGTTTACCTTCACTTCTTCACCAACTTCTTTCTCACATTGAATAATAATCTTCCCTATAGCGTACGTCCGGAAAAAATTGATTTCTAGGTGCCGTGGGAAGCATTCCTGGAAACTGAAAGTGAGAGTCAAATGAACATTTTTTACCTATCTCGAGTACGGCGAGTTCATTGGTACTCTCGGTTGGTTGGGCAGTTCACGGCTTTTGTAGAATGTCAATAATATTATAATGGTGTTCCGTAGTTTGACGTTCTGAAAGATTATGTACGAAAAGTCAACGTTCGTGAGAGAATTCAACAATTTCATACATCTGAAGAAGAAGATTGTATAAGAAAGAGAACAGAAACAAATTGAAAAAAAAAACAACTGACCGAATGCGAAAGTTTTCGAATTGTTACTGGAATGCTTCCTTAACATTATAATGTGCCACACGATACATAAATGAACTACGCCTAACACATAACATTATAATGCCACTATTCGAGCTATGCAGAGAAACCTAATAATGTGTGACTAATGACATTTAAATGTTATATCCCACTAAGGTCACTCCAATATTTCGCAAAATTTCTAGGTGCCACACGATACATAAATGAACTACGCCTAACACATAACATTTAAATGACATTATTTTTTTTCCGGAGCAGCTTTATTGAGACTGGAAAAATATCTCTCCTTTTCGACATGAGGAGGTCAAAAAATAGTCTGGATGAGATTTCCTCATTCTAAAATGTTTCAGTTCACTGGCTCGACGAACTACTTTACTACTGCGAGCGGCACAGCCGAGAATCAGATGTCAAGGAGTGGTTGATGACCACATTCAACTATGTCCTCAGCTCATCCACCCGACGACAGCACCAATGCTCTATTGAAGGTTTGTTTAAAATATAGACCATTTTACATGAACTGTTCCTATCGACAAATTGTGAACAGAAGAGTGACCGCAAAGCCGCAGAGTCGAACTTTTTTCAGGCTCAGGAAAATTACAAAGTGCATGTACAGTTGGCGCCAGTGCCGGCGAAGTGCATTCAGGCCTAGGATTGGTTTAGGCCTAGGATTGGCCAAAATGGCTTGATTTGGGGGGTCGACCTGATTCCTAATTAGGCTTAGGTAAGGTTCTGAGCACAAGTACGTTCTGAAATCGGTGGTCCGATTTTTCGCAAGCGTGAAAAAGGAAAGACTTTGCGGCTCTGCGGTTAACAATTTGCCGTTTCTATCATTAAAAAATACTCTTGCGCGGTTTAGGTTTACCTATGCGTATGAAACCTACTTTTCACACCGTTCTCAACTGAGAAGTCTGTATAAAAAGCAGTTTTAGAGACCCGTTCTATCGTCTTCAGCATATTCGAAAACCCTAAAACCCAGTCAGACCTTACAATTTCGTTGGTTCTTTGTAGCATTTAGACGAAAAAATTCTCAATTTCCTAGTTTACCTTTTTCCAAGACTTGTTCACCTAATTAGGCCTAACGATTACATCGACTGGTCTGCCGTAGAAGAAGGACTCCTCGCAGCTGGTGTTAACGCCTACTACATCAAGGCACTGGCTATCACCAACGCAGAAGCCACCGCGAGGATCCCTGTGCATGGGAAGAACATCGACGTTCAAGTAAAGAGAGGTGTACGACAAGGGGACTGCTCCTCACCGACACTCTTCTCCCTGGCTCTTCAGCATGCACTGGACAGAATAAATTGGGAAGACAGAGGGATCAAAATCAACGGAGAAAGACTAGCTCACCTGGAATTCGCCGATGATCTTCTTATATTCGCAAACTCGTGTAAAGAGCTGGAAGAGCAACTTAACGACATCAGCCGCGAAGCCAAGAAGTCGGGTCTAATCTTCAACTACAACAAAACTGTGGCATTAGTGAACGACCACGCCCATATTGAACCAATCGTTTGCGACGGTTACGACATTGCTGTAGTCAAAGAAACTCGTTACCTTGGAAAGATCCTGAAGCACAAGATCCCACTCAAGAAGGCCACAACGAAGAAAGACGAGGTCCAACTGTACCCTGAGACATCAAGACGGATTCGAGCAGGATGGGCCGCCTACAGCAATATCAAGGAAGCAATCAAGCTCACTGGTAACAAGGTCAAAAAGAAAGAGCTGCTGAACCAATGCGTCATCCCAGCTTTGCTCTACGCAACAGAAACCTGGCAATTGCTTCTGTCTGAGATAGGAAGACTGCAACGCACGATGAACAAAATATGTGAAGACGCAGACGTCGACTCTGATGATTTTGTTATTCTGAAACGAATCACGGAACGGAAGCTAGCGTGGGCAGGTCATGTCGCTCGACAACCGCCTACCCGATGGTCAAGAAAAGTCACCGAGTGGACACCTTTGGGACAGAAAAGGAAAGCAGGTAGACCTCCTCTGAGATGGAGCGACGACATCATCAAAGCGAGAGACGATTTTCTTCACATCCGTTCTATGTCTGGTCAGAGAAGACGTGCTGGCATACTGGTGAGAAAGACTCCGTGGACAACGTTGGCAAAGGACCGTTCAACCTGGAAGTTTCTGATCCACGCCGTCACATGACAACGCGAACAATGGATCTCTGAAGAACTGAAGAAGAAGAAGAAGTTTCCTAAGCTTATTACAAAAGGCAATGCCTGTTAACTGCAGACTGCAGATTAGCACATGACGTCACGGACAGCGCTATTTAGTAGTTCTTCACTGTCCTTTTTATTCACAACTTCAGAGATGAACGAGAGGCTTTTTGAACTATGCGTAAGAATTTTGGATACGGGAACCGAAAATGCTGCCCTACTCATGCGGTCACTGTTCGAATCGGAGGTGTTCTTGAAGTCGACTCTTGGGTGAGGGTTTTTCAATTTTTACTGTAACTTTCCCTTCTTCGGTTTTCTTACATTTTCAAGAATTTTGAAACGTTTCGGTCCAATTTTCAGCGAGAACCAGCGACTACTCGACGAGATACTAACAGCGTGTAGGTTCGAAAAGACGCTGTTGAGAGAAGTCGTCAAGGTTATTGTAAGTGCCTCTTCGTACAGTATACATGAGATACTGTAACTTCAGAAATCCGAAACATCTACTCATGTTAACAGCACGGCGAAACATGTGGGTAAAAGGTCTCGAGCTGTTTTCTCCACTGAATGCTATGTGTGCCAGCAGTTGGTTACGAAATCTGCTTACGTCTTCAGGTTTAGTTGACTTCTAGACGCCAAGCAATATTGATTCGGTTCAGATGCGGTCACATCGTCCACATGGACTGTGAGAAAGGAGACAAAGTGTGTTCTTGTGAGAACAGGCGACACAATGTTCCTACAAGCCTAGAACAAGTCAAATCCAGGAGTGATGTGTCAAGGAGAAACATTTTCTCCAACTGGGAGACTCCGTTGAAACTTTACCCAAGAGCCGATTGATTATGTGATTCATAATAAGTGTATTATGTTGGTGCTACCCTACAACTTAACCTCATCCTGTGCCAACACACCCGATATTTATCAAACACTACGATTCCAATCTTCTGTGATACTCTTTCTGAATGCAATAATCCGCACTCACACATTTGATCATAATTCAACTCAACTCACTGACCTAATAAACTTCTATTAAATCACATTATTTGCGTAACCTGGATATTGGATTACTCGGACATTTCAATGTCGTGGAAGATGAACAAGACCGATATTGACGACGACTGGTGAGAGTAAAATCATGTCTGCTGAACGGAGCTTATGGATCGGACGAGAGACGACAGAAATTCAGAGTGAACAGAATATCTTCAAAAGCTGACTATAGAGTTTTCAACTATAACCTTACGAGATGAAATCTGTACGAGAGTGCGCAGATTGATGAGTAAGGAGTGCACAGTATACCGAGGAACGAGAGCAAACTGATAAGACATGAGTGAAAAAATTGATGAAACACGAGTGACGACTGATGAGAACCGAGAGCAGGGCTTTCACAGTAATAAGAGGTGGAAAATGAACTAAGGCTCAAAGAACTTCATTCAAACTTCAGGAATTACGATTATCCAACTGTGGCTCCATTCTTGGACCCAAAACTATTTACTTGCGAGCCTATTACCAATCTCATGTTCACTGTCAGCGAAACGGTTCGTCTAGAAAAATCGCCGACAAAATGTTTTTCAGGCAGTCAGAAACGTTCAACTGACAGAAAGATGTCGTCAAACATTCAAGCGCATTGATCAACTCATTCGGTTTAAAACTGAAATTCGCAAAAATTATTTAATTTAGACACAACGATATATATAAATATACCTGCTTGATTTTACAAGCTGGGTCTCAGGCTACTTTTCGCTTAGCATCATTTACGAATATCCCAGCTGATTGGAATACAATTGTTGAAATTCCATTCTGTTTGCACGTCACACAGGTTCGATTCACTCACTTTTAGAAAAATGTTCTCTATGGAAACTTGATATTGAATTCAGAATGGGAAATGTCCACGCATACTCGAAGCAGATCATCTTGAGCTACACGAAAAATGGCTTATTATATTTGAAGAAGTTTTAAAGCCTATGCAGGATATGCAAGAACATATGTTGCCACTCGTAGCACCATATCAAATCAGTAAAAAGGTTGCAAATTCCAACAAAAGTATCCTTACACAATTTTAGAAGCTCAACAACGATGTCGCAAAAAGAACACCAGAAACAAACTCACAGCTTGGATCTTCCAGTTCTAGCGGATATGATTCTTCATAACTCAACTTCCTGCAGTTTTGCATTAACGTCGTTCTATATTTCGATTATTCCTCATTTGTGGGATAAAACTTTTTCAATAACTTTTATGTATTTAACAAAAAACAATTACTGCGAGCTGTTGGCCAGGACCTTGTTGACAATCTTGAATTCGTCGACGAGGAAGGCACGCAGGATTCTTTCAACAACAGCGTTAGGGGAAAGGTTTCCTCCGTAAGCTCTAGTGACGGTTCTCTGGTTCTTCTTCAACAGAGCGAGAGCACGTGGACGAGCTGGGGTGATCTAAAAGGTCTCAAATAAATGGAACTCTTCAAGTCAATTTTTTAAAATTTAACAAAATCAGAAATAAGAAAATCTCACTCCATGGAGCTTGACTCCAGTGTCTCTGCAGACCGGGACGGATCCTCTCTTGTTAATGTACTGAAGGACAAGTCTTCCTCCTGGGGTCTTGACGATCCTCTTCTTGTTGGACTTGGTGTTGTAAGAAAGACGGCGTCTGTATGTGACACGGTTTGCCATTTTTTACCTGAAAAAACAACTCATGATACGGAAACAACGCGAAAAATGATTAAACTTAATATTTACACCCAAAAATCGTCCTAATTGGGAAAAATGGGTACCAGACAAGGTTTCGAGGATAGGAAAATGACTATATTCTCACAAAAATACACTCTAAATCCTCCAAACAGTTGAAAACAGAGAAAAAACACATAAAAAGGTTAGGATTCGGAGGGAAAATTAAAAAAGAAATAGAAGTGGGTCTCACGTGTGCGAATGGGTACGGTAGCGACATTGCATGTGTGTTGCGTAAATCGACAATTGTCAACATCTTCTTTCGTTTAGTGAGAGCTTTCGCTTGATCGATAGAAGCGAGGGAAAATGTATTATTTCAGCGTTGTTTGACTCCCTCCGTGCTTTCACTGACTACGAATCTTCTACTTTCGATGAAAAGATCTCCCCGAAGTTGGATTTAAGGCGAAAATGGATTTGGCTGCTAAAGTGATGTCAGCTATGTCACTTTCTACAGATGAAAAGGAACCGGCCAGAGAGAAGAGAGACAGATTTTTAGAGGACACCCGTGAAAATATATTCCTTGCCGGTTAATCCCACGTTCATACTCAAAAAATAGCAAACAATTTTCAGCGGTATCTGAAAAGCCTAACTATCCATACTGCCGTCCTGATTTTCTTTTCATGTCTCAAGATGAAATTGCGGTATCCGCTGACCATGCTGTACGACCGGTTATGTCACCGAAATTTCCTTCAAAAATGCCTCTGTATGCTGGCTACGCTGAAGTTATCAATGCTGGTAAATTGCGATTGTTAATGAAAGTTTTATTCAATTAAGGGAAAACCTTTTCAAACGAGGATCAAGCATCGGCAAGGTTTTTAACGTTGTCGCAAGGTTGTCGTGAGTCGAAACCGAAGAAGAAACCTTCAACTTGTGAACAAAAGAAGTGATTTCGACTGGAAATAGATAATTATTGTCATTTTCAGAAAAAGCAAAAAAGACGATGACCCGTTGATGAACCCGGCTATCAATCGAGAAAATGTAGGTTCGAAGAAAAAGAAAGTAAAAAAAGACAAAATTTTTGATCTACCGAATTTTCCAAAACTTACAGTAATCTTTTTTTTCTTTTTTTTTGGCATTTCTCGGGAAAAAATTTCATTCAAAAGTCACTAAAAAGTCACTTGGTAGAAGTGGCCTCGGTCATCGTGAAAACGCGAATGGTTCACAGGTGAGTCATTAGTGCGAAAAAGGTGAGAAAAGGGTGAATTTTAGCGAATGCGCTCTTTTGATAATTTTTTGAATTATTTTTTTTTCATTTCATTTTTCTTTTCTCTGATTAATTCCCTCTTCTAGTCTATTTCTTTACGATATCTCTATTCAGGATGTATCTATCGTCATTATCATCTTCGCGTTCACCTCCTGAAGGATGAAGTTGCTGTGTGGAATGTTCTGTTCTCCCTTTTCAATCTGTAAATCTGTAAGCTTTCGAATAATTGTTGTAAACTAAATACTGTTCAATTTTTTTTAGTACATCTGCTCAGGAAATTGGAAATCGACAAAATCCAGGTGAATATCGACAAAATTAGACCCATTTAAGTCGACAAATACCTGGATTTACCAGAATTTTAACTAATTGGCCTGGATTTACCACACCTGGCCAGAATTTTATCTATTTGAACATGAATTTACCAGGATTAACTTGGCATACCTGGAAAAACTAGATTTCCCGATTTCACACGAATCGCCAAATCTGGCATGCCATGACATGGATTTATCTGGACGTTGTCGATTTTCAATTCCCAGAGTGGGTTTTAATGACTCAACTGAGAAGATGTTCTGACAAACTTTTCTAAGCATTCTACAAGTAAACTACGTAGTATACTCGACCAACACGTTCTTAACTGTCTTCATTCAGAGAGAAAGAACAGCAAGTTATGCCATCCGTACTACCAATTTAAAATTAACGATGATCGCGTCCTTTTTTCTTTTTCGATGATAAATTACAGAGTGAGCTACTGTTCGGTCCAAATCCTCGTCGAAAGCAGATGGATGATGATGAACATTTATCACCTACCTTCAACCAGTATTCGAGTAAAAGCACATACACATTTTCTCATAAATTCATCTTTATTCATAAATTTTTAACCAATTTCTGCATCTTCACATACACGTGTAGGTTAAGAAAGTATTGTTAAATAATGAACATAATAAAAAATACAAGTTCGATTGCGGGTGTCAAACATTCCATTTCTTCAGATGTGATGTCGCCGATTACAGTAGTGACACAATGCACTGCAGTTCTCCTTAAAACTACCTTTATGATAAAAGAAAACATGATTTACCATTTACTTATATTCCCGCTCAATTGGAAGCACGGTTGCCCTAGCGATTCACTATCATATAAGCTGTGAAGTTTTATGCTTCATGAAGTTTCATCTTCCCTTGCAGAAAATTCCGATTCTCTATATTCTTATCTTATAGAAAGGGCTCACTGACTTTTCTCAGCTAGTTCACAGATCAGTCAATCTCACAGAGCGCGCTGCTGTGCGTCAAATTCTCTCTCATTTTTTGATATTCAAACATGGTCGTTTCATCCAGTAATTATAATTTTGCATCTTCAATTAACACTCTTCGTTTTGAGATGAACTATTTCCAATGTGATAAAGCGATTTTGGCTAGTTTTTCTCAATGTTCACCATGTAAATCTCCTAATCCCGATGTTCAATCTGCAGCCGATAGTTATTTACCTTTTATAATAAGCTTCGGTTAGGTTGGGAAAACAGTTTTTGTGAAGATCTGAGCCTTGAAAATCCGGGTGACTCAAGAATTTTATAGTGAGAAAAACTAGTCAAAATCGTCTCGTCTTTTCCAATTTATTTAATTTCTAAATTATGATAGAATACAAATTACTGTTGATCTTTGTAAAAGTGAGATATGAAGCAATACAGCCAAAAGGGCTCGTTTCAGAACTTACAGATTGAAAAGGGAGAACAGAACATTCCACACAACAACTTCATCCTTCAGGAGGTGAACGCGAAGATGATAATGACGATAGATACATCCTGAATAGAGATATCGTAAAGAAATAGACTAGAAGAGGGAATTAATCAGAGAAAAGAAAAATGAAATGAAAAAAAAATAATTCAAAAAATTATCAAAAGAGCGCATTCGCTAAAATTCACCCTTTTCTCACCTTTTTCGCACTAATGACTCACCTGTGAACCATTCGCGTTTTCACGATGACCGAGGCCACTTCTACCAAGTGACTTTTTAGTGACTTTTGAATGAAATTTTTTCCCGAGTTAGTAAAATGCACCCCACATAGCTCACATAGCTTTCTCTACCTGTAAAAAAATCTGGCCTCCGTAAATCGGTTACTTAGTAATGTAGCAGTTTTGCCTTGAAACACAAGAACGATTAAGTGATGCGCCTTTAATTTCAATGAACTGTAAGTAAGAATAATTATTTAAATCCACAAAGATCTAACTGTTCGTTGTGAGAGTTACCGTACGCATTCTGCAAAATTGAGATTAGAGCGCGTTTGAAAACGGCCATGCTTCTAGCGATATATGTGTAGCTTCCTCTACCTGTAAAAAAATCTGGCCCGTTGCACCGTGCACCCCGTTTTCTTCAAACGTTAATAACTTTGCTCAGAACATCTCAATCACTTCTTTTTTAGGCTTAGGTTGAACCTTAAGCTAGCCCCAACCTAACCTAAGCGTGAAAAGGAGGTGTTCATAGTAACACACATCACGTTTTTTACATTCGAAAAAAACGGGGTGCAACTGGATGCAGTCAAAACGGGGTGCATTTTACTAAATGCCTTTTTTTTAGTTAGACAGAACTGACTGTACTCCGCGAGCTGAAGCTGCTCTATTTGGGATTTTTGATGGTCATGCTGGAGCTTCCGTCGCTGTTGCGGCCAGTAAATGCCTTCATGAGCATATTAAAGTAAGTTATCTCACAGAATTTAGTCTTAAACATGTTCAGTCCCGATTGAGTGCAGTGCTGGACAGTGTTTTTACCAAGGATCGCATGGAAAGTTTATCATGTTCTCGGCATCGTGTTGACTCTTCGGATAGCATTTCTTCGGTATTTTCAACCGGAAAGTGAAGGATGAAAATATTTTTAGTGCACTGACGATGGTGAATACTATATCCGGAGTGATCAGTTGGTGAAAGGAGCCCTTGAATCCGCTTTTATTGAAATGGACCAGCAGATTGCCAGTGATAAAGATGTTTGGAGGATGCCTGGAGGTGCAGCCGCTATTTCCGTGCTGGTTTTTCTTGGAAAAATTTATGTTGGTGAGCTGTTAATTTGCCAAAATTACGTTAAAAAGAAGTGGTTATGAAGTTGTGATAATTCAAATATTCAGCTAACGCTGGCGACTGTCGAGCAGTCCTCGTCACTTCAGCTGGAACCAAAGCTCTGTCAAGAGATCTGACACCAGCTTCTGATCGAAAACGGATACAACAAATAGCGTACCATCACCCGGATTTGATAGGAAAACATTTCAGTCGACTTGAGTATGGAACGAGAATAAGGAAGAGTGATTTGAAGTATGTTTTTCAATGTTTTAAAAGTTGAAATGCAAATTCCTCATGTGGATGTGTCAAAACGAGTTAAATCGCCGAAATGTAGTTTAAGAGTGGGTTACTGTGGCTTTTAATGCAAATTATTCGATTACGGTAGGTCGAAGTTTGGCTACTGTAGGTGTTAATGTGCTAATTTGTGGTTAGGAATTAAGGTATGATAGGTATGTAGAGTCTACTGTTCATGTGGAAAATGGGTTACTGTAGATTTCAATTATCATCTTTGGTAATCGTAGATCAAAAATTTTGCTACTGTAGATTTCAATGATAATTTTATGTTTTCGGTTTTCTTTTTTAGAATTGACATATTATGCGGCTGAAGAGTGAATATCCGTCAAAGAAAAATGTTACTGTAGATTTCAATTATCATCATTGGTTTACTGTAGGGCAAAAGTTCGGTTACTGTAGGTATGTGATCTTCACTAACATAACATCTTTCAGTCAAAAAATAATGTATCGAGACTGGTTTATGGATGGATGGGCCGTGAAGACGGCCAAAGAATCGGATTTGAGACCTCCATTGATCTCGAGGGTTTCGAAAAAGGTGATTTTTATTCGAATTCTTTGTATTTTTTGTGGCAGGCACGTGGCATAATTGTGTCCAGTGTGTGTTAGCCCATTCTCAAATTCACAGTGATAGCTGTCTATCTCATCTGGGAATAACCTTCTCACATTTACGATTTCCGTTTAAAAAGTCCAACTTTCAACCATTCAACTCTCGCGACGCACATAGCTTCCTCTACCTGTAAAAAAGTCTGGCCTCCGTAAATCGGGTACTTAGTACCGTAGCAGTTTCGCCTCGAAATACAAGAACGATTTACGCAATGAGCCTTTAATTTCAATGGACTGAAAGTAAGAATAATAATTTAAATCCACAAAGATCTAACTGTTCGTTGTGAGAGTCCCGACCCTACCGTACTCATTCTGCAAAATTGAGATTAGAGCGCGTTTGAAAACGGCCATGCTTCTAGCGATATATGTGCACGTTCTAATTTTTCAGAAACGCCTCTTCAACACCCTTGGTGTAGCTCGCGGATTCGGTGATCACCATATGGTGTTGGCAGAGAGCAATGTGTCAATAAAACCATTCCTGTCACCAGTCCCCGAGATTACGGTAACTGCACTGCGAGACCTGGAATCGTTGTCGGACCTGGATGTCATCATCGTTGCGTCCGATGGCCTCTGGGATGTGATGTCGAATGAGGATGCCAGTAAGCTTTACATTGATTGAAAATTATCAACAGTTAAATTGCGACTGTCAAAGATTAATTCATGTTTGTCCTGGTGTGCCGTAAATGCAGTTGGAAAATGCAAGCAAAACAAAGAGCAAATCACGTAACTTTCCTTCGTAACTAGCTTTTTATCATGAATTTTATTTTTTTTTAAAAAACGTCAGAGAAAAACGTTTTTAAACTACAGTAACTGTAATTTGATCTACAGCGGTGCAGGGTTTACGAAGGGGCGGGGTTTGTGCTCTCTGCTCATTGGTCGCCTCCCCTCGCTGCTTGATCCGACACTTCTACTGCGCTTAGCACGGTGTGTATAGTAGATCAAAATTCAGTTATTGTAGATGAAAAAGTTTTTTTCATCTCAGAGTCACAAATCGTAACGGAAAAAAACCTTGGGAACGAATTTTTATAGATATGAGAAAATAAAAAAATAGGTTAAAACATTAGCAAAAATATAATAGTGAGGTCAGTGCGCTCCGCGGAGGATCTTGCATAGCGGTTGCAGAGCGGCTATTTCCACTTATCCCTGATCCGCAGTATGACACATGGAGTGAATATGGGATCTTGATAAACTGTGTCCTGTTGAGAGTATTGCTCTGTTGATAGGTGTCGAAATTTGACCTTCAAGTAGTTGACAAAAAATACCTTGCAGGTCGTATCGTACGGTCAGTACTGGGTTCAACAGAAGCGACGGACACAACTCGATACTCACAAGCAGCTCAAGAATTGGTGGTTTCTGCTAGGGGAAATAGAGATGGTGACAAGAGGAGATGGACCATTCCGGGCACCGGAGATGCGTCTCAAGATGATATTACGGTATGTTGGCTCGAAAATGCGTCAATAATGAATTTTCCGATGAAACGTTTACCATAGTGTTACTGTAGCTACTGTTACTGTAGCTGTCATATAAACATTTTATGTTAAGATGAAATGTTTAGTATTAAAATGTTAAAATATCAGTGAAACTGTACTAATGTTGATCAAAAACGGAATGACATTAGATCCACAATGTTTGATCTACCCCGGACTACAGAAACATGTGGTTACGGTATCAAAAAATTGATTTTCCAGGCTTTCGTAATACCCCTCAAGTACTGCGCAGCACCAGCTAACATGGATTCTGATGAAGATGACGATATTATTGTGATTCCTACACCCTAGTCAATGAAACATTTATGTAATAAACTTTTTCAATCGAGGAGAAAAAACAAAAACGACGGGAGTGATCGAACTTGCGGGTTACAGACAGTCGACTGGTCCATGATCCAGAGATCAAGAGTGTGATGAACCGTTCCTGACTTTGGTCTTGCCATTAGCATTGGAAGTCGAATTACAGTATGTTGAATTTACTTTCGAGTACTGTGGCTTTAGAAGGAAGGGTCAGAGTGCCGTCATAGTACGATATTTTGAATCTCACATCAAGACATTTTTGGAACTTGCCGTAGGGTCAACCGAGTTACAGTATCCCGAAACCGAAATCTTATTGGATTCCAGTTTTGGATACTGTAACTCATTGGATCCCAATTTTGCATACTGTAATTCATTGGATCCCAATTTTGGATACTGTAACTCATTGAATCCCAATTTTGGATACTGTAACTCATTGGATCCCAATTTTGGATACTGTAATTCATTGGATCCCAATTTTGGATACTGTAACTCATTGGATCCCAATTTTGGATACTGTAACTCATTGGATCCCAATTTTGGATACTGTAATTCATTGGATCCCAATTTTGGATACTGTAATTCATTGGATCCCAATTTTGGATACTGTAATTCATTGGATCCCAATTTTGGATACTGTAACTCATTGGATCCTAGTTTTGGATACTGTAGCTCATTGGATCCCAATTTCAGATACTGTAACTCCAGAACAAAAGTTCGAAATCGTCTCAATGAAAAAACGTGACCTACTATCGAACATTTCACTCAACTCGAGGCATTTTCAACATTTAGTTCAATGATGTCAATACGCGTGCTTTCCCTAACAATCCTAGGTAAGAGGGGTAAGAGAGAGAGACAGAGAATACAATTTTCAGCGATTTCGATCAGTTTTGTCTTTGCTGCGCGGCGGGCCCCGAAGTGTCTTGGTACTGCCAAAAATACCGAGCGTGGAACTGAGCTTTCATTGTTTTACGTTCATCTTTTTATAAACCTCTTCATACTCGGTCTGAATGTTTTCCTCTTCTTATTCGTCAAATTTAATGTGAGTCTCTCTCTCTCTCTCTCTCTCTCTCTCTCTCTCTCTCTCTCTCTCTCTCACTCTCTCTCTCACTCTCTCTCTCTCTCTCTCTCTCTCTCTCTCTCTCTCTCTCTCTCTTTTTTTTTTTCTCTCTCTCTCTCTCTCTTTCTCTCTTTCTCTCTTTCTCTCTTTCTCTCTTTCTCTCTCTTTCTCTCTTTCTCTCTCTCTCTTTCTCTCTTTCTCTCTTTCTCTCTTTCTCTCTTTCTCTCTCTTTCTCTCTTTCTCTCTTTCTCTCTTTCTCTCTTTCTCTCTTTCTCTCTTTCTCTCTTTCTCTCTTTCTCTCTTTCTCTCTTTCTCTCTTTCTCTCTTTCTCTCTTTCTCTCTCTCTTTCTCTCTTTCTCTCTTTCTCTCTTTCTCTCTTTCTCTCTTTCTCTCTTTCTCTCTTTCTCTCTTTCTCTCTCTCTCTCTCTCTCTCTCTCTCTCTCTCTCTCTCTCTCTCTCTCTCTCTCTCTCTCTCTCTCTTTCTCTCACTCTCTCTCTCTCTCTCTCTCTCTCTCTCTCTCTCTCTCAATCTCTCAAAGAAACATTCAGTTCATTCCACTAGTGACAGACATCACTATCACCAGCTGGTCAATCATGGACCATGTAATGATGACGAGCATTCCCCCGGTAAGGTGACACACTTTCCATTAAACACCCAGTTCTTCAGCAAGTTCGAACTGCTCTTGGAGTCGTATGGAAAGAAGAAGCAGATATTACGACTGTACAATAATAATAAATTATGCTTTTGATGTGTTTATTTGAAAGAAAGTGAGCTGAAAAGCAGACAAAAACGTTGAGAGTCAATACGATGTTTTTCGTAATTCAGTAAGGTTACTGTAGTTTTGCAGTCCACCACAATAGAAGATACTGTAGTTCAGAAACAAAAAGGCTGATGTAGTTTTGTAGTTCAACACGAGAGAAGATACTGTAGTTCAGAAAGGTAAGGTTACTGTAGTTTTGTAGTTCAACACAATAGAGAATACTGTAGTTCAGAAATGTAAGGTTACTGTAGTTTTGTAGTTAAACACGGTAGAGGATACTGTAGTTAAGAAAGAAAATGGCTAATGTAGTTTTGTAGTTCAACACAGGAAAAGATACTGTAGTTCGGAAAGGTAAAGCTACTGTAGTTTTGTAGTTAAACTCGATAGAGGATACTGTAGTTCAGAAAGGTAAGGTTACTGTAGTTCCAAATGAATAAGCTCACGGAAGCTCTTTCGCAGTTCAGAACAAGAAAACATACGGTAGCTTGCAGTACAGTTCTGGGAAAGTCACCGTATACTATAGTTCCGGTGTCCATTGAGATTTGTTTGCAGTCCAAAACAAAATGAATCACCTTATTTGCAGTTCTTTAAAAATTACTGTAGTATCCTTTTTGCAGTCCTCGTTACTGTACGCTAAAATAAATAAAATTTTATTCAAGAAGTGAAGCAAAAAACACGAATTAACAGAAATCACAGTAAGCCCGATAAATCACATGAAACAATTGACTACAGTCTATCTACATTGACCCCGAAAAATGGAAAGGAAGCTTTTGGAGATCATATTTAGGGTGAAAAAGTATACGAACGATTTTATTCGAATTCGTGGGGTTCATTCTTTTGACGTTCTTCCAAAAGTCGTTCGTCGACGTTCTTCCAGAGGAACTTCTGGAATTTGTTACCGGAGTCACATCGTCGCATGAACAAGAAGCCTTGGCCGTTTTCGTTCGCTTCGAGGCACTGACCAGACACCTGGAAGATTGTGACGTTATAATGCACGTGTTGCTTGAACGCTTCGTCTATACTGATTTATGTGTCTCTTGAATCTTACATCCCTTTCTCGCTCTGGACATCAACGGTTCGAACCCCTCTACCTCATGACCATTTTTGCTTTTTCCTCTTGGGTCCACAAAGTACCTTTTTCACTTCTGTATGTGATATCAAAATAGTAACAACGCAGAGAAGTTGTTGTATTCCCGAGTAAGAAAAAACAAAAATTCTGCAACGAGGAGGGAGCGAACCATACCCCTTGAAAGTTATAGACACACGACTGATCCCCGAGACAAGTGTCCATGAGGATTTTTTAGCATCCCGAGCGTAGCTAGGTTCAAACTTTTGGCGAAAGAAATCTTACCGGATGGAATATTTGACTGCTTTCAACGCGATACTTGAACAATTGATTACCCTTCATCGAGTGACTGAAAGATAGAGGTTACTGTAGAATTGCAGCTCGAAACCAGAAAAATTACTGTAGTTTTGCAGTTCAAAACCGGAAAAATTACTCTAGTTATCTTCTTGCAATTCGAAACAAGCAAAATTACTGTAGGTTTGCATCTCACAACCGGAAAATTTACTCTAGTTTTATTGTACAAAATTATCCGGATTCATTTGGATCTGCTAAACCAAGACATTCGAGCGCGTCGCGGTCATCCATAACATATTTCTCATTAGAGCACACTTACCAATCGAATAGGACTACTGGTGCTTTGTTGATACTTTGTGATACGTCGAAGCAGATTTTCCTGTCTTTCGGTCGAATGTCGTGCCAGCGTGTCAGCCGGAGATCTTGTTCACCACCACCATCAGGGTCAGATGATGTGCAGGTTCGGAGGCCGAATCTGGGAGATTATTGATTATTTTTGAAGTCTTGATTAATTATAGCCCGGAAGTCCTCTGTATCGTAAAAAAATGCATCAATATTTTTTTCATCCTTTTCTCCTATTTTTCTCAAGTTAACAAGCGAACTTGTTTCGACGACTGCTATTGAAAAATAGCAAATCATGTAACTTTCCTTCGTAACTAGCTTCTTATCATGAAATTTGGAAAAAAACATAAAAGAAAAGTTTTTAAACTACAGTAACTGTAATTAGATCTATAGCGGTTCAGATTTTACGAAGGGGCGTGGTTTGTGCTCGCTGCTTATTGGTCGCCTCCTCTCGCTGCTTGATCCGACACTTTTCTACTGCGCTTAGCGCGGTGTACCCCGCCCCTGCGTAAATCCTGCATCGCCGTAGATCAAATTACAGTTACTGTAGTTTAAAAACTTTTTTCTGACGTTTTTTTTCAAAATTCATGATAAAAAGCTAGTTACGAAGGAAAGTTACGAGATATGCAATTTTTCAACAGCAATTGGCAAAAAAAATTCGCGTTTTAAGATCCCTCCTTATTTTTTTCTTTCTCTCTTTCTCTCTCTCTCTCCATGTCAAAAACGTTCCCAACTCAATATTCCAAATCTCACCTCTGTCCCGAAGTTTTGAACTGCGTATCGACACAGAGATTGGATGCCACGTGGCGAATTTCTCCCTGGGCCGATGCCTTCGGTTCGACAGCTGGGTAATATTTGTCCTGGTCGAATGCGACTTCCTTCATGAACCAATCGAACGATTTGCACTGGAGGTTTTCTCTGACTGCCAACATTCTTGTTAGGTTTCCAGCGTCCGCACGTTCAACGCCAGTTCTGTGCTTGTACAGGAATTCTTTGTATTCGTCCATCCAGACCTGGAATAGATGGGGTTTTCGTAAATGATAAATTTCCAAATGATACCAGGGATGCTACCCAAATACTGACCCGGGTTATACTTTAAACCCAGAAATCTGAGTAAATGGGTAAATTTTGAGTAGAACAGTCAAATTTCACATAAAAACCATTTTTAGAGGGATTTTTTTTAATCTCTGGAATTTTGGTGTGACAGCCAGCACATTCCTGGAGAAAGCACGTGTCTGTCACAATTCAGACACACGCCAGCCACAATCACAGCTATGACTAGCACGTGCGACCACGTTCCTGACACAAATAATTCCACGTTTCTGCCACATTGAAAATACAGAGAATCTGTCTAAATTCTGACACGGGTGTTTCACCTTCGACCCAGAAATTTGGGAAAAATGGGTGAACTTTGAGTGAAAACCGTCAATTTCTACGTTTGACCACTTTTTTCTAAAAAATGATATGAGAAAATGAAAATTGAGTGAATTACCTGACATTGAAAAATAATTTTAGGTTGCGATAAGGGAATCAAAAATTGATGAATCGACGAAAGGAATTTTAAATTTTGAAAAAAACTGTAACAGCAATTTTACCTCCTTTACAGTGATCTCGATTTTGCCCAAGTCAAACAAAAATGCGTTGGGGCAGTACCTTTACAGCGATAAACTCGAAAACAAAAACGCCAGCCGCGTTGCGGACGCGTCGCAGTTTTTCAACTCATAACTCCCCAAAAGCGAGAAAAACGAAAAATAAAGCAAATCAATCGGGATTTTTTCAAACATGCTGAAGGGGGGCAAGGTTCGAAATACACTTACTAATGCAACTCTTTTATAATTTCTGGAGATGTAATCTCCATAGTAAAATTTCATCGGCGTTTTTGTTGTTTTCTGAAAAATTGACCTTTTTTTCTAGATTTTTCGACATTTTTCAGTAATTTTAGACATTTTTCAGTAATTTTCGACAGCTTTCAAACTTTCGTCCCCTTTTAAATCTTTTTCGTGGAGCGAAATGACAAGTTTTCGAAAGTTGAAAATGACCGTGACTACTCGAAAACTCCTGAAAATTACTGAAAACTGCTGTAATTTTTTGGAAACTTGAAAATTACTGAAAACTATCGTAACTTCTCGGAAACTTCTGAAAATTATCAAAAACTACTGTAATTTGTTGGAAACTTCGGGAAATTACTGAAACTTACTGTGATTTTTTGAAGCTTCTGAAAATTACCTCAAAAAGGTATTCTCTGTGAATTTTGTTATAATCACTAAAAAAAGTCCTAAAATGACTTCCTATCACTGATGAAATGTCATCATCCGGATAAATCAGAAGCGAATAAGATTATGTCCAAGAAAGCTCACCTCAGCGACTCTTTTATAGTTTCTTGACACAAAGTCTCCCTTTCCGGCATTTTTGAAAGGCATGTACTTGCAACGGTAAATGTGGGCCACCCTTGAGCATGGTGCATCCACCATTTTCCCGTGGCACTGCCAGATTTTGAAGCTCAGCTCGTATTGTTCACCACCCCAGATGTCGAGGCCGTCGTCGTACCCTCCGAGTTCCCAGAACCATTTGGCGGAGATGGCAAAGTAGCCACCAGCCATGACTGGCGAGGCAAACGGCTCGGTTGGTCGTTGACGGTCTGCCTGAAATTAGCAGATTTCGCATTAGAGCACCTTTTCCAACAGTCCAGGAAAGCTACAAGCGATACGATTTCATCACGTACAGTACACAATTGTGTTTTAGGGTTCTCAATAGAGCATACTTCCTGATTGTTTTGTCACGGTGATAACAGAGTGATCTCATTAGAGCAGGTTTCCCAACGATCCAGTAACTCTAGGCTAAAAATGATCCTGTCACGAAAGGCACCGCGCATGAACTCGGTGGTAGGATTCGCATTAGAGCACTTTTCCTGATAGTCTACAATACCCACAGAAGAAATGGGTTTGTCACGAATTCATTCTTATTCTAGTAAATCGTCAGGGAATAAGGGAGTTATGAAAATTACTACTTTGGTACTGAATCAAAACTGAGACTATAAAACCACCACGCATCGACCGTCCGCGGGTTTCGTCGGATTTCCAATTAAACTATCAAAATTTACCTTCAATAACGGCAGCCTTTTGTAGTTGAAACCCCAATCGAAGGAGCCTCTTGCACCTTCATCTTGTGGTTTTACTTCGTAGGTCTCACAGTCAATTACGTCGACGAACGGACAGACGACAGTTCTGAAGTTGTTTCGGGTTTTCTACATACACCGATTGTTCTCTGGCATGAAAATGCGTACAAAACTTCATATTTTACCGATATCATTTCCATTACTATTACTTTTAATGAACGGACTAATTATCGCACTTATATCGCTAGAAGCATGGCCGTTTTTAAATGGGCTCTAATCTCAGTTTTGCATCTAGATCTAGAGCCAGAATAACATCATACGGAGTTTATATCTCCTTCCGGGACTTTTCAGTCAAGTGTGACCTCTCCAATCTCATCCGGTACCCCGAATGATCACCGATTGGCTTGCTTCCTTCATTTTTACGCTTTGAAAGGTTTGAATATTCAAAACTATGCACTCGAGAACGGGTGAATGCGTGTAAAAGAGAAAAGAGAAACAAATGTAAAATGTAAAAAGTCAATTTTGAGAAAAGCACATAATTTTCTGCGAGAACACTACCCATCACTTTGATATTCTTCCACAGTGTATAAAATGTTTTCTCCAACATCTGTGAAACTTTCGGACAGATCTGATATTTCAGCGTTGAGATATGTCGAAAAATGATATCGTCCAAAAACTTTCTGTCGCAACTGTGAGTTGAGAGATTCTTCTGTAACCAGCAAGACCCGAGTTCGAGTTCGGTTACCTTGTTTTTATTTATTTCATGTCGCCAGAATTGATTAAAAAGAGAAGAAAGGAAGGAAATTTGGTTAAGTATAGTGCACACCGCGGCAAACGCAGTTGAAAAGTGTAAGCAAAGAAAATCGATAGAGTAGATCAAATTTCAGTTACTGTAGTTCAAAAATTTTACTTTCCCCTAATTTTTTTCATCCCAGATTTAAAAATCGTAACGGGAAAATGTTCGAATTAGGTAAAACTATCGTTGGGAACAGTCTGCAACGTTCATTATGTCAAGTAAAACATTCATTAAAGTAAAAAAAACACTTTCGAAAATGAAATCGGAGGCCTGCAAAGCGGTTGCGAAGCGGTTTTATTGTCTTTTTCCTTTGCCTAGGTGTGTAGTGGTTGAGGTTTTAGTAACTAGGAAGACCCTTGGATCAATCTCTCACGGTTACTTTTTTTCCATTTTCAAAAATTGATTGAAGCAGAAGCAGAAATCTCTCAACTCATGTATATACTACGCGAAATTGTTGACAAGACTCACTTGTAGTCCTCCGCGATCGGTTCCAGCAGTGGTGGCAGCCAGTTGTAACTCGCTTCCGAATGAGCGTCCAGGAATATCAAAACATCCCCTACCGCGGCTTGTGCTCCGAATTGCCTGGCTCTGATGAGACCTTCGCGTTTTCTGTAAATTTTGTAGATTCAGCTGTTTTTCCTCAAGTTCCTTAGGAAAAAAAGGTTATTTTGCCGAGTTCGAAACTATCAATTCACTATTGCTGTATCATTTTTAGAAGAAAGTTCAAGGGTTTTTTGCAAACTTGGTAGTTTTAGGTATTTTTTTTTACTCTTTTTCAACTTCTTTAAACTGCTTTTACGCTTTTTCATCTTCTTCAAACTGCTTACATGGATAATCTTCATTTTTTCCTTTAGTAATTCAAAATGTAGAAATGAAAATCTCACTTATTCCTAATGATCTTCACCATCTTGTCCAGATCATGCTCCTTGAGGAAATCTTCAAAAGGCTTCAAAAGTGCTTCCTTTTCTGAGAAATCGTCGACAAGAATGATTTCTTTGAGCAGTTCTGGCGGTGATCGATTGATAATGGAATAAACGGACCGGAGCAGTGTCGAATTATGTTCCTCGTGGAATGGGAAGATGACCGATACTGTAGGCAGTTTGCTGGTGTACTTCTTGGCTTTGCAGTCCCTATGGCGTAGGTCTTTTATCGATCGATCCAGCGGTATCAAATCGGACACAAGGGCGTTGTAACCGTTGGCTCGGTAGAGTTTTTGCTGAAATGTTGAATTTTTGGTATGGTGTGATGGATAGTGATCTCGATCAGCACCAGAGTTGCACGGAATTTCGACTTCCGACTTCCGTCAAAAAAATTTTTTGTGAAAAATGACGAAAAGACCGTGAAATCGTTTCTACTCAGTCAGACATTAACCTTCACCTGTCGAGAATGAGCGGATATACAATGTCTCTTGGTTTTTTCAACTTTTTCGCACTCCCGACTACCGTTGAAAATATTCTACTTCCGACTTCCGCCCTTTTTTTTACTTCCGACTTCCAAGAAAAAAATTTCACTTCCGTCTTCCGACTTCTGACTTCCGTTTAAAAAATTCACTTCCGACTTTCGTTTTGAAAAATTTTACTTCCGTGCAACTCTGATCAACACTAAACATGACAGAAGTTCGATTTGATTTTCACTTTTTTTCCCCAAAGTCCATGCGTGTGTCGAACAAGGGTGAAATAAAATTCCTCATCCGAGCGCGGTCTTGCGACGCATTCAAAAAACCTTACTGCCTTCTCCTGTGTCGCCGCGTCCGTTGGTAACTTCAAGGGCTGACCTTGCTCTCCGGGACCTTTTCTGTTCATTTCTTCAGCATATTTTTCAGGTTCTTCCCAGCTCTGAAGGACATGTGGGAAACTTTATTGGGAAAATCTTTTAAATTTTTGTAACATTCCGTAAATTGGCTTGTTTTTCTACTTTTTCATATAAATAAAGTTCATATTGTTGATTAATTATCTCCGTTGATGATTTTTTTTCAAACAACTTTTCATTAGGTATGAAAATCCATTTCGCCTGATTTAATTATATTGTTATTTTTTCAATTTCAAAATAAATTTCCCATATTTTGTCGGTAAAACACAGAGTACTACTGTAACGACCACTGGAAGCGTAAAAAATTTCACAAACCGAGTTTTCAAAAACAGAATGATTCGATGGAGAAGTAACACGCTCTTTAAAGAACAAAAATACAATCCATTATTTCAAATTTGATGAAATTTTAGTCTGAAACTCTATGAAAACTCACCCTCTTCTCAACCGATTTGAAGTTGTCGTTCAGGGAAGACCATACATTTTTACTCTGGCCTGAAAAATTTTTCATTGAAAAATATAGAAATGACATTACCTTCACTATGACCAACGCCTTCACTGCTGGGGACTTCTTCCGGTGAAGACACAAAACAGTACACAAAGTACAGAAACACCAGTAGGGCCAGGTACTGCACGATCCACTGGTTTTTCCGTCGGACCAGACGGTTCAACCCCATCTGAACGATTTTCATGATGAAAATGACAGGATTCTTCGAAATTTTTGGAAAAAAAATAGAACTAAGACCAAGAACGTTACTTTAACTGTGAGAAAGAGATGGAAAACTACAGAAGTCCAAAAAATCACTAGAAAGGGTTCAATTTCGATTGAATTTCAATATTTCCTACTCCGGAAAAAAAATAATGTCATTTAAATGTTATGTGTTAGGCGTAGTTCATTTATGTATCGTGTGGCACCTAGAAATTTTGCGAAATATTGGAGTGACCTTAGTGTGATATAACATTTAAATGTCATTAGTCACACATTATTAGGTTTCTCTGCATAGCTCGAATAGTGACATTATAATGTTATGTGTTAGGCGTAGTTCATTTATGTATCGTGTGGCACATTATAATGTTAAGGAAGCATTCCAGTAACAATTCGAAAACTTTCGCATTCGGTCAGTTGTTTATTTTTCTTCAATTTGTTTCTGTTCTCTTTCTTATACAATCTTCTTCTTCAGATGTATGAAATTGTTCAATTCTCTCACGAACGTTGACTTTTCGTACATAATCTTTCAGAACGTCAAACTACGGAACACCATTTTAATATTATTGACATTCTACAAAAGCCGTGAACTTCCCAACCAACCGAGAGTACCAATGAACTCGCCGTACTCGAGATAGGTAAAAAAAATGTTCATTTGACTCTCACTTTCAGTTTCCAGGAATGCTTCCAACGGCACCTAGAAATCACTTTTTTCCGGACGTACGCTATAGGGAAGATTATTATTTAATGTGAGAAAGAAGTTGGTGAAGAAGTGAAGGTAAACTCGTGGTCTGTTTCCACACTTCCTTAATGTTTTACAGCGGAGCCTTGAATTAAAAATTTCTCATACAACTACAATTGACTATTCCATTGATGAAGCAACTGTTTACAGTAAGTGATAAATCGGCGTATTCCTACAAGTATATTTGAGCTTATCAAACGGGAAAACATTTTTCAATTTTCCAGTTCCCAAATCCCTAAACATAATAGAAAATCGATTCTGGCACAAACGCAGAAAACCGCCTTTTTCACTTCAACGTTCACATCTCACTTATCAAGCTTGATGTAAGTGTTATTTTCGTAACTTCAAGACATTGAATGTTTCAGTAACACCAAACGACATGAGCAGACGGTTACTAAACATAATGGTGATGCAGAGATCACAATTCCAGAATATGTCAAGTCAGTCAACCTCCGCCAGTATCAGTAAACTACATGTCAGCCAGTCGCCGAAGAAGTACACGAATCACCATGTGTAGTTCGATAGTTCAACATTTCTTCTATGATGTTTTAATTCAATTTTAATAAATTTTTGTACTTAATTTGATTCGATATCGATAAATTGTTTGATGAAAGTAAGGTCATTTCAAGGTACCAGCAAGAAATTATTAGATGGGAGTAATGTCATTTCAAGGTACCACAAAGAAATTTTTAGGTGGGAATAATGTTATTCCTAGGTGCCACAAAGAAATTTTTAGGTGGGAGTAATGTTATTCCTAGGTGCCACAAATACATTGACGGTACATTTCTTAATGAAATTAATGTCATTTCAAGGTGCCACCAAGAAATTTCTATGGACTAGCAATATTATTATTGGAACTTCGATAATGCTTCCCACAGCACCTAGAAATTACATTATTTTTTTTCCGGAGTACTCGAAAAAGCCAAAAATATCCCATTTCAGTTCGAAATGAGGATATGAAGTTAACTTTTCGTATATCCACCTCAAAAAAAACATCAATAAAACTGAGAACAAACACATGCTTCTAAATCAGTAAGAAACGAAACTTTTATAGAAGAAACGACTTCTGCAGAAAAACTTCGATGCAACTAATTCGACTACTGTAAATCAGAATATAGTAGTTTTGTTTCCATTGATTCTATTTATTCTGCTGTCAGGCGGTGGCTGTTCGCCACGTAATTCAAATAAAACAGGAGTTTATTGATGTTTTTTGTCGAAGATGAGGCACTAAACTTGAGCCGGTTTTCGACAAAAAAATATTTGGGACATTTTTATTTATTAATCTATCGGAAAGTCTTAGTGGGTTGGCTTGATAAGATAAACTTTAAATAATGCTCAGAAACAATGGAAAACTGTGATTTCAAGAAGTAAGTCACCATGTTCAGAGAATTATAAAAACTTCTAAGAAAAGTTTTTCAAAACGCTAAAGCACATCGTTTCTTGGAACTTTGTACAGATCCGTCAACAAATTCTAGGGAGGAAACGAGTGAAGAAATAAAAATTCTTATTTTTGCACCAGAATCAAAGATGTACAACCAGTCTTTGACATCCGGAACTGAGGAAAAAGAACAAGATGGCTATGGCAGGTCTCATCACACACACAAACACACACACACACCTCTGTTTTACAAGGAGAAACAGGTGTTTCACAGCACTGGATACTTCTGACCGCAGTGCAAGAGTCATTTGTGAGGTTTACTATGTGTCTGTGTGAGCGGGAGAGAGAGAGAGAGAGAGAAACCTTACTCACAACTACGATGACAAATTGAGCCATTAAACATGCAACTTTGAAAAACTATTTGTGAGTCAGCTGAAGCACGAATAATGGATAACTGGGGTGCTACAGTACTACATGTGAAAAGGTTAACATTTTCGAGGAGTTTGACGGTATCGCACAAATGCTTAGCTCACCCGCGTTTCTAAAACTTGGCTCTTCACAAGTTTTTTCTCCTAACCATATAATGAAGGGGAATTACTGTCGTCTGCACATATCTTCCTCTACCTGTAAAAAAGTCTGACCTCCGTAAATCGGTTTCTTAGTTACCGTAGCAGTTTCGCTTCGAAAAACATGAACGATTAAGTAATGCGCATTTAATTTCAATGGACTGAAAGTAGGAATAACAATTTAAATCCACAAAGATCTAACTGTTCGTTGTGAGAGTCCGACCCTACCGTACTCATTTTTACAAAAATGCGACTGCCGCGAGTTTGAAATCGGTTAGACTTTTTGCTAGATATGTGGTCTGCAGATTGCAGACGAGACATGATTTTATACAGTGAAAAATGGAGGAATAGTTAAATTCGCTTTTTTCCTGGCATTCTGGAAAGATTGGAAATGCATGAGTGGCTGATGATGTTTGTGTTAAACGTTGGCCGTGGCACCATAACGACATAATAGCGCGTTATCTTCGCTTCTAATAATCGAGTGATAGAAAGAGGGAAAGTCGTGACAGGAAGCGAACATCTTACTAATAGATCTGTGAAAAAGGCCAGGTTCATCGCGATCGCTCTCGAGAACAAAAGAGGAGGCACACGTCCGATGCTAAATGGTTACGCAGAACAAACACAGATCGAATGAAAATTCGCCACGTTTCGACCATGGTTACACGCTCTGACTGAATTCGTCTCTCCACATTTATGAAACATGATGTGGTTTTAGGGCAACATCCGAAAAGGAACTTTAAAGTCGATCATCCCATGCGAAGCCGTGAAATTGGTAATTGACCGCCTTACAATTAGCTTCCGAAGCGTGGGAACAAGACCATTGCGGATACGAAATACAAGCAGGAAATCGAACTGCTACGCTCGGGAAACAACTGAATTGGAACAGAGTTTATTACGATTAGACCGGATAATATACAAAACGGAAAAACCGAAATAAAACAAACAACAACAAAATTTGTTTAGGCCTTGTATCCTCTTGAGGCACGCTTTCCTCTGGCGCGTTCGAACTTGCGTCCCTTCGACCTGACGTATGGCTTGGTGTGGCTGTGTGGTACTCCTGGAGCTGGTCCGAAGTGCTTCTGAGCCTCACGAGCCTTGCGTGGTCCCTATAAATGAATCTTTTTCCATGGAAGGTAGTTTTCAAGATTGCCAGGTATATTGAATTAAAATTTTACCTGAAGGAAGAGGGTGTTCTCTCCCTTTGGTGCGCGAAGAGCGAGCTGGTCAAGAGTGATGACTTCTCCTCCGGCCTTGAGGATACGAGCACGAGCTGGCTCGGTGACGTGGAGAGCAGCGACCTGAAAACATCCCTATGAATATAAGAAAAAGTAATAATACACTGCCGCCCGTAATTTTCTATTTCTAATGAGCTTATTTTATGAGTTGAAAACAGTACCCAAACTTTGAATTAAAAGGCAAAATGTAAACCGCAGAGCGCAGAGTCGCAGAGCGACCGCAGAGTTTTTCTTATATCAGGCTTAGGAAAAATCGGACCCCCATTTTCGGAACGTACTTGTGCTTAGAACCTTACCTAAGCCTATTTAGGAACCGTACGTGTTATTAGAAATTTTCCGAAACCAGAAACAAAAATTGACTCTGCGGCTCTGCGCTCTGCGGACACTCTGCGGTTTACATTTTGCCGAATTAAAACATACGGTGAGCTTTGGGACGGTGTAGAGACGAGCATCATCGGTGACAGTGGAGAGAGTGACAACAGTCTTGTTGGCGTTTCCCTTCTTGTTCAAGTTGCGAGCAATTCTAGCAAGAGAGATTGGCTGACGGAAACGACGAGCCATGTTGAGTCTTCTCTGGACGATAGCGTTGAACTTTTCTCCGGTACGACGGGCAAGGAAGGCATACAGCTGTAAAACTTGAACTGCTTAAAATATTATATAATGTTTTACCTTGGAGAGGATTCTGATGTATGGGTCCTCGCTGTGTGGAGTAAGTCTGCGGGCCTTGCGGTCGTGCTTGTGGTTGATGTCAATACCCTAGAAATGTATCATTAAGGCACACTAAATACATTTAAGTTCTACGAATCTCAAATTTTATAAGAAGGAAAACGAACCATGGTGTCCTAAATAGACGGTAGTACCCTGAAAATAAAACTGGTTGGTGAGAAAGTAGAATTTCTGATGACAGCAGAGACTCTAAGTTTTGAAAATAGATTCATCTTTACTTTTTTAAATGTTCAAAACATAATTTTAGCATGAAATTTCATCAAAAACAGAGAAAAACCAACGAAAAGTTTAGGGTAGGAATAAAAAAAGAAAATAAATTTCTAAAGGCGCAACTGAGAAAATAGCCGGCAAAGCGAGACCCATCATGTCGATTTACGCGCCTGAGTTTTAAATTTTTTATTTTCTCTTTCTTACCTTTTCTGCTGAATCGTGTAGTTTTTAATAAGTAGGATGAACATCATGAAGAAAATTAAAATATCCTGGATTTGATGTTAGGTCACGTCTAAGTTAACTCAGTTTATCCGACTATAAAAGCTTTTTCGTTCTTGTTGAACAATTTTTTATTATTAAAATTTGAGTTCATGATGCTTGATCAGGTATTCATAAAATATACATTTTTTTCTTGCAACAAACTGATCCCTCATAAAAAAGTAGTTTGCAGTTTTTTCATGAGTTTTCCGAAGTTTTCAGATGACCTCATCTTCGTTCCTCATTCGGCACCACTCTCATCAAAAGTATTCTACAAAAATCGGTGAGTTTTAGTTGGTTTGTTAAAAACGGGTTTTCCAACACGTACTTTTGATCCGAATTCTTTTGTTTTTGTCGTATACCAGGTGTCTCGAGGTGTCACTGGCAGTGGTGAAAACAAACACTGAAAGACAAGCTTGCGGGTAGTCGGCAGGCTATTTACATACCCTGAAATCGTTGTTCTTAATCCTCATAATACACCGCTCATTTGCTGTTCTCCTCTACTGCCTTATATAGTTTTCTTTCACCTTGTTATCTCGATTTTTTCAAAACGGTGCGATCCCATTTCTCAATGCAGTGCTATACAAACGTGTGTGAGGGACTGTGGACATTTCTAAATGAACAATAGAACAAGGGGACCGCCCACTTTGCCCCGCCCCTTTTTCGTGAAAGCCGATTTTCGGGTGGGCCTTTTTCATTTCTAATGGGCACACTTACCATGATAAAAAGAAATGAAGAGAAACGATTTTCCTCACGTTTTAATTTTTATTTTCACGTGATCAACCTTTTTTTCGCTGAAAATGCTTCAACGATAATTCACATTTTTACACCTTTTTTCTTTTGAAGAAGGAATCATTTTTTGTTGTGTTGTGGTTATGATTTGAGGCTTCATTAAAAAATAGACCTATAGGTTTTTTTTATATGACTTTCGAGAGAGAATATAATATCCTTGGTATAAACCCTTTTAGCCTACCAAATCTTGTCATTCTCGACTCCGCGCATCCCAAGCCAAAAATTTATGAACCGCCTGAATCGGCAAATGCAAAATGCTCATGGGAGCTTGACAAAGGCTTTTCATCAATTGCCAACGGCTCTACCCCTCTCTTTCTCTCTCTCTCTCTCTCTCTCTCTCTCTCTCTCTCTCTCTCTCTCTCTCTCTCTCTCTCTGCACCAATTCAACATGTGTTTTTTGTCCGAACAAGCCTATAATTGTGTAAACCACTACGTATGTTTCCGGCAGTAAATCATTCGTTGCGATGACCCCAGCTGTTCATTTTACTCACATTTTCTCTCACAATGGTGTTTTGCTTCATCGAATGATGTTATTCGACAAGAAAATGTTCTTTTCTACCATTTTTCATATCAGAAACGCCAGATTTTGTGCTTCTGACTGAAAAAAAAACAGAAAATATAAAATAAGCTTGGTTCCAAAATTTGTTTTTATCGATAAAAAGTAGAGCCTTTTGTGCTGAAATATTGAGACATCTATTATAATTTCGATTGACATGGTTACTTTTTATTCAAACAAAGCATGAAATTTTATTGAAAAGGAAAAAAAATTGTGGATTATAACTTCTCAAAATAATTTTTGACGTTATCAGAAAAAAAGTCAGTTGAAAATTGTTAATAAATTTTTTAAAAGAAAATCTATTTATTTATGTTCTTATTTAAAAGTCTCGATAATATAATCAACAATAAAATTGTTTATTATAAAATCATTTTCCAAGTGATTTTCGAGAATTTAATTTTTTCCTCCTCGCGAGACACTTTTTCCCAAGCCAAACCATGATGTGGACAGTTCAACAGCAAAAAAGCGTGTTCTATTGATAAAGTGTGTAACTTTCTTATCATTTTATTAGCTTAGTCGATTCTCCATTTTCCGCTCTCAAAACTTCTAAACGTGCTGGTCGATCGTATAAACAACACATTCAATTTCCTCCGTGTTCTTATTTTCAGCGTCTCGCGTTCACTTTTTCTCTTATTGAACGTTCGAATGTGTTTTTCAAGCTTTCGCGTAGATAATACGTTCGATTTGATAAGAGTTTGATACTTTTCTGATTTAATCTCAAAACGTTGGTTTTTTTTTCATCATTTGCGACGTTTTCTCTCTTTTTTTATTGATAAAATTGTTGAGTTTTACGGATGGTTTTCAAGTATTAGAGTAGCTTTTACATTGATGGTATTTTTAAATTAAATTCTAGTAGACTTTTTAATATTTTGATAGTTTCATTAATTTTTAATGTTCAGTTTTATTTTTTAAAAGTTAGATCTCAAAAGTTAAAATTTGAATATCTTTATGAATTAGGTTAGGTGAAATAAATGCTATTGTTGAATTTTACGTTTTTAAGATACCTGTCAGCAAATGTACTATGAGTTGTTTTCTCTCTCTCTCTCTCTCTCTCTCTCTCTCTCTCTCTCTCTCTCGAAAGTAAAAGGACAGGGTTATGTTCTAAAAGTGGCCGTTAGAAAGCCATTAAAACCACTTTATTATGCAGAGAGTGACCACGCGCGTAGGGCTTCAGAATTATTATTCCGTCATCTCGACGTGTTCTATAGGTTTATAGGCTTGTTATTCAGAACATGGATTTGAGTTTGCAGTTCAGATGGTGTTTGCAGTTCAAGTGTTTTTCTTGGTGCTCACATTAGTAGGAAAATACGCCCGGATAAGTAGAATAGAATACTATTTCACATGTTTCTTAAAAGATTGTATATTTGCAGTTCAGTTTTTGTGTAGTTTTATCTGTACTGTATAGAAAGACTGGAACAAAAACTACGGTAGCGCTATAATTCTATTAGAAATCAATCACAAAACAATCGTATTTATGCATTCCATCTTTTCTTTTTCACATAGCTTCCTCAACCTGTAAAAAAGTCTGGCCTTCGTAAATCGGGTACTTAATACCGTAGCAGTTTCGCCTTAAAATACAAGAAGGATTTACGCAATGAGCCTTTAATTTCAATGGACTGAAAGTAAGAATAATAATTTAAATCCACAAAGATCTAACTGTTCGTTGTGAGAGCCCCGACCCTAGGGTAGACCTACCGTACTCATTCTGCAAAATTGAGATTAGAGCGCGTTTGAAAACGGCCATGCTTCTAGCGATATATGTGCTTTTCGAATGCTCAAAAAAACTAGTACCTACTCCTGTTTTGTTGATTAATAACTTCTCATCACTCTCATTAGACTGTGGAAGACGTAGGTCGAAACAGCATACTTTTCTGATTTCAAATCAATTCGCGGTAAAAAAAAATACAGTAGGTACTCCTACGATACAGTAACAACTTCAACGAACAATGCTTCTACAGTACAATTATAATTTCACATTCGCTTCGCTTGTTAGATTTCATATACAGTACTCGTACAATGATTTCACAGTACAGTAATGCATAGAGTTTGAAGTGACGGTATCCGTAACTACAAAAAACTCGAATCAATACCGCCACACATGTCTAGCAAAAAGTCTGGCCGATTTCAAACGCGCGCCAGTCGCATTTTTGTAAAATGAGTACGGTGAGGTTGGGACTCTCACAACGAACAGTTAGATCTTTGTGGATTCAAATTATTATTCTTACTTTCAGTCCATTGAAATTAAAGGCGCATTACTTAAATCGTTCTTGTATTTCGAGGCGAAACTGCTACGGTACTAAGTAACCGATTTACGGAGGTCAGACTTTTTTACAGGTAGAGGAAGCTATGTGCGCCACCACCCGCCAAAATTCAAAATGCTTTCCCAGCAGCCGAGGCAAGAACTGAATCATCGGTCTTCTTTTTGTGACCCAGTATGATGATACTCCTCCACCAACCCTCCCCATCCTTTTCCACCCTGCGCGCCCTCTACGTCAGTGCCTGCCTAGCGCCAAGAAACAGGTTTTCCCCAAGTGAAGCTTCCACTTAATCCCGCGTAGTTTTTTGTGTCTTGCAGAGTTACTCTTGAGAAAAAAGTCTCTCTCTCTCTCTCTTTTTCCTCTCTCTCTCTCTCTCTCTCCCCTCTCTCTCTCTCTCTCTCTCTCTCTCTCTCTCTCTCTCTCTCTCTCTCTCTCTCCTTCTCTCTCTCTCTCTCTCTCTCTCTCTCTCTCTCTCTCTCTCTCTCTCTCTCTCTCTCTCTCCCTTTCTCTTTCTTTTCTAACAACTAAAAAACTCTCATCCTTCAAAACTTGTTTTTAACCAAACCCTTACAGATGGTCCTAGTCGACCGCAACGTGACCGCGTCGCTGCTGGAAAGAGCCGACCTATCTAGACCGATCCCAGAAAATGTTCGTAAACTAGCAGGAACTGTGGACTATGAAGAAAGTCGAGTAGAGATGGGGGTAGGTCACATTTTTGTTGAATTATTTTAAATTAAATTGTCAAAACCGGCATAATTCCAACAAAAATATGTTATTTCGCAGTATTTTCATGATTTCTTTGTACATTCATGAAAATAATAGGGAAAGTTCAAACATACTGTCAAAATTGTAATCAAAACATCAGGATTGTAACGATTTTCATGATTTTGTCATCAATTTACAGTGTGGACAGAAAATACAGGAACGGTACACTAAGCTCCGCTACTCGATCAGCATTCTAGATTTCTTTCTGAAATTTTGGTCTATTGTAGCCAACACTATTCTCCACAAGTGTACTAAATTTCATTCTGATTCACTAACTTCGAAACGGTGTATGATCATTTGACTGAAAACAGTGGATTTTCAAGTGGACATAAAATAGAGGAACGCTACTGTAATTTGAAGGTCAACGCTCGGAATTTGGAATTAATGATGAAAATGACACGTCATAAAGTTTTTTTTAACAATTGTTATTTTTATTTTCATCATTCCGACAATTTTGACAGAGTTACAATCAAATCTTGTCGAATCCTTTAATTTTCCGCATTTTAGAAGTTTTTGGTCTCTACCGCGTTAGTTATCAAAGCGTTAGTTATGTCATCATAATCAGACAATGATTCTTAACAGTTTTCCCAATTTTCACAACAATATCGGTTATTTACGTTTCGGAAAAACCCACTAAGTTAACGTCGCTGCAAAGGTGACTACGGTGACTTGTTGTAAAACGTGATGATATTGAATGATAACTGTGAAAAATTTTTTTAAATGTCATGGGGCACTTGTCATCTACTTAATGAGGATCGTTTCCTATCCAAAAAAAATTTGGATCTGAAGGAACAGGGCTGTTCGAACCGCTTCAAAGACGCGCGTTAAAAAAACAAGGAGAAAACAGACACTTTGAGTGCAAAACTCCGTTCATTCCAGCGCCATCACTTCGACAGTACGACTTCTCACAGTATGATGTTTCTTTTGGTCAATAATGACTTAAATGATGTCTTCAAAATATCCTTCTCCAAATTTGAGTGTTTTTTTCACATTTATCGTTCAATATCATCGCGTTTTACAACAAGATACCGCAGTCACCATTGCAGCGACGTCAACTTATAAGTCAGTTTGAAGGGCTCTTCGGAGGGGTAAAATAACCGATGTTGTTACGAAACTTCGGAAAACTGTTGAGAATCATTGTCTGATCATGATGAAATAACTAACATTTTGATAACTAACTCGGTGGAAACCAAAAACTTCTAAAATGCGGGAAATTACAGGATTCGACAAGATTTTATTGTAACTCTGTCAAAATTGTCGGAATGATGAAAATAAAAATATCAATCGTTAAAAAAACTTTATAACGTGTCATTTTCATCATTAATTCCAGATTCCGAGCGTTGACCTTCAAATTACAGTAGCGTTCCTCTATTTTATGTCCACTTGAAAATCCACTGTTTTCAGTCAAATGATCATACACCGTTTCGAAGTTAGTGAATCAGAATGAAATTTAGTACACTTGTGGAGAATAGTGTTGGCTACAATAGGCCAAAATTTCAGAAAGTAATGTAGAATCTTGTTCGAGTAGCGGAGCATCGTGTACCGTTCCTGTATTTTCTGTCCACACTGTATTAAAAATGAAATTGAAAAACCTGTAAAAGTAGGTATAATTGTTTCCCCTCCAGTTTTTTTAATTTTGAAATGATGAAACAGTTCAAATACAAAATAATTGTTATGGAAGTGAAGATTTTGTCATAGTTTTTATTTCAAATTGAAGTTGAAAAATTACAGAGCCATTCGGTCTTTGTGGTTGAAGCCAAGCCACCGGGAACTCATTATGCGAAAGGATCGGTTATACTTTTGCACGGACAGTCTTATAGCTCGAGCACATGGATTGATTCGAATGTTATAAGGTAATATTTGATAGAATTATTAATTATTACGCTATTTCGACAACTCTCACAGTGAAAAATCTCCACTTTTCAGGACATTCGCAGCTCTCGGGTACCGAACCGTTGCTATAGATCTTCCAGGATCGGGAAAGGTGAGTATTGTAGGAATGTCCTAGAAAAACAAAAATAGCATCCCGGGCGGGATCCGATCCAAGTTCTAATCCAGGTGGGTGTGGCGGATTGGAAAAAATCGAATTTCGTTTTTTTTTCCGCAAGATGCGGAAATTTTAAGAAGAAAATAATTTTTTGTCAAATTTATTTTCTCGAAAAATCAAGTTGTTTTAGTTTGAAAAGATTCGACTCGAATTTTTGGGAAAAGATGAAAAATATTACACATAGCTTTCTCTACCTGTAAAAAAGTCTGGCCTCCGTAAATCGGGTACTTAGTACCGTAGCAGTTTCGCCTTGAATTACAACAACGATTAAAGTAATGCGCCTTTAATTTCAATGGACTGAAATTAAAATAAATAATTTAAATCCACAAAGATCTAACTGTTTGTTGTGAGAGTCCCGACTCCTACCGTACTCATTCTGCAAAATTGAGATTAGAGCGCGTTTGAAAACGGTCATGCTTCTAGCGATATGTGTGTATTAATCTTTCATGTTTAGATCATAATTTCAAATTTTTCAAAATTGAAAAAATAAATTTAATTCTTCAGACCCAAGGTCCAGCCGTGGAAAAGGAGGAAAAACCGAATTTCCTGAAAGATTTCATCCAAACGATTGGATTCAAACAAGCGATAGTTATCTGTGCTTCGATGGCCTCTCAATACGTTTTCCCCTTGATGAAGACGGATCTGCTCTCGTGTGTGGTCGCCATTGCACCAAGCAACACCCACCAGCTGGGTGACGTTAACCAGTACATCACACCAATACTATTGGTGTGGGGTGAGCGGGACACGTCACTGGGGCCAACAGCAGCGTCAAACTTGAAAAACCTGCCAAGGATAAAGTTGCAAAAGATTCCGGACTCTGGGCACGCATGTTATCTTCACAATACACAGTTTTTTGAAGATGTATGCATTAACTTTTTTGAGCTTGTCAGGAACTATAGAAGCGCATTCGATTAAGATCTCAATTAGGACGTCTTAGGGAACTGAGTATCGACATCCTGAGATACGCAGCTCAGAGTTTTTTCTATGTCTTGCAGAGCTGAGTATCGACCTCCTGGGATACGCAGCTCAGATTTCTTCTATTCTTACCTCTCTGAGCTTGTCGGAACATATAGAAGCGCCTTTGATTAAGATTTTAATTAGGACGTCTTAGGGAACTGAGTATCGACCTCTTGGGATACGCAGCTCAGATTTCTTCTATTCTTACCTCTCTGAGCTTGTCAGAACATATAGAAGCGCCCTTGATTAAGATTTTAATTAGGACGTCTTAGGGAACTGAGTATCGACATCCTGAGATACGCAGTTCAGAAAGTTTTTTCTATGTCTTTTGCAGAGCTGAGTATCGACCTCCTGGGATACGCAGCTCAGATTCCCCTCATTCTTACCTCTCTGAGCTTGTCAGAACATATAGAAGCGCCTTTGATTGGCACTGGTGCATTTAGGCTTAGGATTGGCCAAAATGACTTGATTTGGGGGGTTAAGATTTTAATTAGGACGTCTTAGGGAACTGAGTATCGACATCCTGGGATACGCAGCTCAGACTTCTCTCATTCTCACCTCTCTGAGCTTGTGAGGTTATACAGTTCGATTAAGATCTTGATCAGCGCGTCTTAAGGAACTGAGTATCGACATCCTGAGATACGCAGCTCAAATTTTTCCCAACCTTGTAAACCCTGTTCAAAAAAGAGTTCAAAAATAATTATCATTAGAACACATTTGATAACTTCTCACTATCAAACCTGTGTTATCGAGTCACTTCCCCTCCAATGCTGTTTATACGGGTTACTAACCTATTGAATAAATTATCGATTTTCGGAAAATGTTAAAAAAGGAACAAAAACAGAAACGAAGGGGGCTTGATGGGATTCGATCCAAGCACTGATTCGATGTGTTAGACGAAAAAAATCGAACATTAACAGATGGAACTTTATTTCGAGGCGGGAATTCAAAATGATCAGTTGGCACTGGTGCATTTAGGCTTAGGCATGGCCAATAAATATTAGTCCTAGCCTCTGGTTACTGTATCGAGAAGGGAATAAAAACGTGGATACGTGAAACTTTATTTCGAGGCGAGAATTCAAAATGCTCAGTAAATGTTAGTCCTAGCCTCTGGTTACTGTATCGAGAAGGGAATAAAAACGTGGAGACGTGAAACTTTATTTCGAGGCGGGAATTCAAAATGATCAATGAATGTTAGTCCTAGCCTCTGGTTACTGTATCGAGAAGGGAATAAAAACGTGGAAACGTGAAACTTTATTTCGTGGCGGGAATTCAAAATTATCAGTAAATGTTAGTCCTAGCCTTTGGTTACTGTATCGAGACAGGAATAAAAACGTGGAGACGTGAAACTTTATTTCGTGGCGGGAGTTCAAAATGCTCAGTAAATGTTAGTCCTAGCCTCTGGTTACTGTATCGAGAAGGGAATAAAAACGTGAGACGTTAAACTTTATTTCGTGGCGGGAATTCAAAATGATCAGTAAATGTTAGTCCTAGCCTTTGGTTACTGTATCGAGACAGGAATAAAAACGTGGAGACGTGAAACTTTATTTCGTGGCGGGAATTCAAAATGATCAGTAAATGTTAGTCCTAGCCTTTGGTTACTGTATCGAGAAGGGAATAAAAACGTGGAGACGTGAAACTTTATTTCGAGGCGGGAATTCAAAATGATCAGTAAATGTTAGTCCTAGACTCTGGTTACTGTATCGAGAAGGGAATAAAAACGTGGAGACGTGAAACTTTATTTCGTGGCGGGAATTCAAAATTATCAGTAAATGTTAGTCCTAGCCTTTAGACGTGAAACTTTATTTCGTGGCGGGAATTCAAAATGATCAGTAAATGTTAGTCCTAGCCTTTGGTTACTGTATCGAGAAGGGAATAAAAACGTGGAGACGTGAAACTTTATTTCGAGGCGGGAATTCAAAATGATCAATGAATGTTAGTCCTAGCCTCTGGTTACTGTATCGAGAAGGGAATAAAAACGTGGAAACGTGAAACTTTATTTCGTGGCGAGAATTCAAAATTATCGGTAAATGTTAGTCCTAGCCTTTGGTTACTGTATCGAGACAGGAATAAAAACGTGGAGACGTGAAACTTTATTTCGTGGCGGGAATTCAAAATGCTCAGTAAATGTTAGTCCCAGCCTCTGGTTACTGTATCGAGAAGGGAATAAAAACGTGGAGACGTTAAACTTTATTTCGTGGCGGGAATTCAAAATGCTCACATGTAATTGCCACCAGGACACACTAAAATTGTGAATTCTGACAGGTCTCTAAGGTTTTCGAATGTGCTGAAGATGATAAAACTGCTCTCAAAAGTTGCGGAACAAGCCTGGTTTTCGAGTTATGACCGACACCAGTTTAACATGTAAATTACAAAGAAAAGTGGACATCTATCCATTTATGATGGTATCCATATATCAACTTTGCCTCGATCCACAAAAAATGTGTTTCGGTCGCCTAGTGGTTAAGACTTAAGACTTCCATTTTTGGTTTCGAGAGTTCGAATCCCACTCGCTCCATTCTGTTTTGCTTTTTTTCACGAGTATAATTGTTTTTTTGTAGTTCTAACCAATTAATGTATAAGCATTTCTCAACCATCTGGAATAAATTTGCACTTCATTATGCGACGAAGTACTATTATAGTTAGACAATGTCGTCCTTCTTCAGCAAATCACCCACGTGGGTCAACTTGTCACTAAACAATGAAATCTGCACTTTTTCCATCGATTATAATTACCCGGGTTCGGATTGAGTAGTACTGTGAGTATGGCTGATTCAAGTATGGTATCCTGTTCAACAGTAAGAGGGTTCTACTCAACCAGTAAATCCTTGAAAAACATCGATGTTGCTACTCACGAGTTTCGAGAACAATCATAACAATGAGTGACTGTAATTATCGAAAAAGTAAACAATCATCATGAAAAAAGCAAAACAGAACGGAACGAGTGGGATTCGAACCCTCGAAACCAAAAGCGAAAGTCGTAGGTCTTAACCACTAGGCGACCGAAACACATTTTTTGTGGATCGAGGCAAAGTTAATATATGGATACCATCATAAATGGATAGATGTCCACTTTTCTTTGTAATTTACATGTTAAACTGGTGTCGGTCATAACTCGAAAACCAGGCTTGTTCCGCAACTTTTGAGAGCAGTTTTATCATCTTCAGCACATTCGAAAACCTTAGAGACCTGTCAGAATTCACAATTTTAGTGTGTCCTGGTGGCAATCCCATGTCAGTAAATGTTAGTCCTAGACTCTGGTTACTGTATCGAGAAGGGAATAAAAACGTGAGACGTTAAACTTTATTTCGTGGCGGGAATTCAAAATGATCAGTAAATGTTAGTCCTAGCCTTTGGTTACTGTATCGAGACAGGAATAAAAACGTGGAGACGTGAAACTTTATTTCGTGGCGGGAATTCAAAATGCTCAGTAAATGTTAGTCCCAGCCTCTGGTTACTGTATCGAGAAGGGAATAAAAACGTGGAGACGTTAAACTTTATTTCGTGGCGGGAATTCAAAATGCTCAGTAAATGTTAGTCCTAGACTCTGGTTACTGTATCGAGAAGGGAATAAAAACGTGGAGACGTTAAACTTTATTTCGTGGCGGGAATTCAAAATGATCAGTAAATGTTAGTCCTAGCCTTTGGTTACTGTATCGAGAAGGGAATAAAAACTTGGAGACGTGAAACTTTATTTCGAGGCGGGAATTCAAAATGATCAGTCAATGTTAGTCCTAGACTCTGGTTACTGTATCGAGAAGGGAATAAAAACGTGGAGACGTGAAACTTTATTTCGTGGCGAGAATTCAAAATTATCGGTAAATGTTAGTCCTAGCCTTTGGTTACTGTATCGAGACAGGAATAAAAACGTGGAGACGTGAAACTTTATTTCGTGGCGGGAATTCAAAATGCTCAGTAAATGTTAGTCCCAGCCTCTGGTTACTGTATCGAGAAGGGAATAAAAACGTGGAGACGTTAAACTTTATTTCGTGGCGGGAATTCAAAATGCTCAGTAAATGTTAGTCCTAGACTCTGGTTACTGTATCGAGAAGGGAATAAAAACGTGGAGACGTTAAACTTTATTTCGTGGCGGGAATTCAAAATGATCAGTAAATGTTAGTCCTAGCCTTTGGTTACTGTATCGAGAAGGGAATAAAAACTTGGAGACGTGAAACTTTATTTCGAGGCGGGAATTCAAAATGATCAGTCAATGTTAGTCCTAGACTCTGGTTACTGTATCGAGAAGGGAATAAAAACGTGGAGACGTGAAACTTTATTTCGTGGCGGGAATTCAAAATTATCAGTAAATGTTAGTCCTAGCCTCTGGTTACTGTATCGAGAAAGGGATAAAAACGTGGAGACGTGAAACTTTATTTCGTGGCGGGAATTCAAAATGATCAGTAAATGTTAGTCCTAGCCTTTGGTTACTGTATCGAGAAGGGAATAAAAACGTGGAGACGTGAAACTTTATTTCGAGGCGGGAATTCAAAATGATCAATGAATGTTAGTCCTAGCCTCTGGTTACTGTATCGAGAAGGGAATAAAAACGTGGAAACGTGAAACTTTATTTCGTGGCGAGAATTCAAAATTATCGGTAAATGTTAGTCCTAGCCTTTGGTTACTGTATCGAGACAGGAATAAAAACGTGGAGACGTGAAACTTTATTTCGTGGCGGGAATTCAAAATGCTCAGTAAATGTTAGTCCCAGCCTCTGGTTACTGTATCGAGAAGGGAATAAAAACGTGGAGACGTTAAACTTTATTTCGTGGCGGGAATTCAAAATGCTCAGTAAATGTTAGTCCTAGACTCTGGTTACTGTATCGAGAAGGGAATAAAAACGTGGAGACGTTAAACTTTATTTCGTGGCGGGAATTCAAAATGATCAGTAAATGTTAGTCCTAGCCTTTGGTTACTGTATCGAGAAGGGAATAAAAACTTGGAGACGTGAAACTTTATTTCGAGGCGGGAATTCAAAATGATCAGTCAATGTTAGTCCTAGACTCTGGTTACTGTATCGAGAAGGGAATAAAAACGTGGAGACGTGAAACTTTATTTCGTGGCGGGAATTCAAAATTATCAGTAAATGTTAGTCCTAGCCTCTGGTTACTGTATCGAGAAAGGGATAAAAACGTGGAGACGTGAAACTTTATTTCGTGGCGGGAATTCAAAATGATCAGTAAATGTTAGTCCTAGCCTTTGGTTACTGTATCGAGAAGGGAATAAAAACGTGGAGACGTGAAACTTTATTTCGAGGCGGGAATTCAAAATGATCAGTAAATGTTAGTCCTAGCCTCTGGTTACTGTATCGAGAAGGGAATAAAAACGTGGAAACGTGAAACTTTATTTCGTGGCGGGAATTTAAAATTATCAGTAAATGTTAGTCCTAGCCTCTGGTTACTGTATCGAGAAAGGGATAAAAACGTGGAGACGTGAAACTTTATTTCGTGGCGGGAATTCAAAATGATCAGTAAATGTTAGTCCTAGCCTTTGGTTACTGTATCGAGAAGGGAATAAAAACGTGGAGACGTGAAACTTTATTTCGAGGCGGGAATTCAAAATGATCAATGAATGTTAGTCCTAGCCTCTGGTTACTGTATCGAGAAGGGAATAAAAACGTGGAAACGTGAAACTTTATTTCGTGGCGAGAATTCAAAATTATCGGTAAATGTTAGTCCTAGCCTTTGGTTACTGTATCGAGACAGGAATAAAAACGTGGAGACGTGAAACTTTATTTCGTGGCGGGAATTCAAAATGCTCAGTAAATGTTAGTCCCAGCCTCTGGTTACTGTATCGAGAAGGGAATAAAAACGTGGAGACGTTAAACTTTATTTCGTGGCGGGAATTCAAAATGCTCAGTAAATGTTAGTCCTAGACTCTGGTTACTGTATCGAGAAGGGAATAAAAACGTGGAGACGTTAAACTTTATTTCGTGGCGGGAATTCAAAATGATCAGTAAATGTTAGTCCTAGCCTTTGGTTACTGTATCGAGAAGGGAATAAAAACTTGGAGACGTGAAACTTTATTTCGAGGCGGGAATTCAAAATGATCAGTCAATGTTAGTCCTAGACTCTGGTTACTGTATCGAGAAGGGAATAAAAACGTGGAGACGTGAAACTTTATTTCGTGGCGGGAATTCAAAATTATCAGTAAATGTTAGTCCTAGCCTCTGGTTACTGTATCGAGAAAGGGATAAAAACGTGGAGACGTGAAACTTTATTTCGTGGCGGGAATTCAAAATGATCAGTAAATGTTAGTCCTAGCCTTTGGTTACTGTATCGAGAAGGGAATAAAAACGTGGAGACGTGAAACTTTATTTCGAGGCGGGAATTCAAAATGATCAGTAAATGTTAGTCCTAGCCTCTGGTTACTGTATCGAGAAGGGAATAAAAACGTGGAAACGTGAAACTTTATTTCGTGGCGGGAATTTAAAATTATCAGTAAATGTTAGTCCTAGCCTTTGGTTACTGTATCGAGACAGGAATAAAAACGTGGAGACGTGAAACTTTATTTCGTGGCGGGAGTTCAAAATGCTCAGTAAATGTTAGTCCTAGCCTCTGGTTACTGTATCGAGAAGGGAATAAAAACGTGGAGACGTTAAACTTTATTTCGTGGCGGGAATTCAAAATGCTCAGTAAATGTTAGTCCTAGCCTTTGGTTACTGTATCGAGACAGGAATAAAAACGTGGAGACGTGAAACTTTATTTCGTGGCGGGAATTCAAAATGATCAGTAAATGTTAGTCCTAGCCTTTGGTTACTGTATCGAGAAGGGAAAAAAAACGTGGAGACGTGAAACTTTATTTCGAGGCGGGAATTCAAAATGATCAGTAAATGTTAGTCCTAGACTCTGGTTACTGTATCGAGAAGGGAATAAAAACGTGGAGACGTGAAACTTTATTTCGTGGCGGGAATTCAAAATTATCAGTAAATGTTAGTCCTAGCCTCTGGTTACTGTATCGAGAAAGGAATAAAAACGTGGAGACGTGAAACTTTATTTCGTGGCGGGAATTCAAAATGATCAGTAAATGTTAGTCCTAGCCTTTGGTTACTGTATCGAGAAGGGAATAAAAACGTGGAGACGTGAAACTTTATTTCGAGGCGGGAATTCAAAATGATCAGTAAATGTTAGTCCTAGACTCTGGTTACTGTATCGAGAAGGGAATAAAAACGTGGAGACGTGAAACTTTATTTCGTGGCGGGAATTCAAAATTATCAGTAAATGTTAGTCCTAGCCTCTGGTTACTGTATCGAGAAAGGAATAAAAACGTGGAGACGTGAAACTTTATTTCGTGGCGGGAATTCAAAATTATCAGTAAATGTTAGTCCTAGCCTCTGGTTACTGTATCGAGAAGGGAATAAAAACGTGGAGACGTGAAACTTTATTTCGTGGCGGGAATTCAAAATTATCAGTAAATGTTAGTCCTAGCCTCTGGTTACTGTATCGAGAAAGGAATAAAAACGTGGAGACGTGAAACTTTATTTCGTGGCGGGAATTCAAAATGATCAGTAAATGTTAGTCCTAGCCTCTGGTTACTGTATCGAGAAGGGAATTAAAACGTGGAGAGAAAAATCGTGTCCTTGCTGGGAATAGATCCAAGTACTAATCTGCCTCGATAGCTCAGGCTCAGCAGATCGGACAGTAGTATACATATGAAACAAGTCGCGCTACAAGTATACGAACTGTGCGAGAGGCTCCGAAAAAAAACGAAAATTTCGTTCTCGCTAGAAATTGATCCAATGACTAACTCTACTCGACGTATCAGACTCGACAGATCGGACGAAACTTTATTTCCCACCATACAAAAATTGAGGCGACAAAAAGTAAGTCTTCTGATTTTTCTGATTGAAAGGGAGGTTGAGCGGCATTCCAATGTCGTCATCGACGTATCTCGCAGGATTCACGACCTGAAATGGGGTAGGTCAAATTTGGTTACTGTGGGTGCGGTCACAGTAACCGGTATACGGTAGACGAACCTGACTCCATCCTACATTGGAGAAGTTGGCGTGTTTCTTCAGATCCTCTTTTTCGTTCTCATAGAACGGAGCCTTTAGTGGCGGGTATTCCTGAAATGTGATAAGTCAAAAATTGAAGAGTAGGTCAAAATGTTGGTTACTGTAGTTTTGAGGTTAGGTTTGAAAAAATATTTACTGTATTTTCCTATTCGGATCAAAGACTTTTGTAACATTGAATTTGGGCTTAGGTGAGGAAAAAAGAATACTATATAATCTGGAGTGAGTCCCGGAAATGGTTACTGTATATTTGGAGTAGGTCAAAAATGGGTATGATTCAGTCAAAAATAGTTTTGTCAGATGCTGGTGAATACTGTAAGTTTATAACAAAAGGGTTACTGTAGAAGTTGGAGTATATCAAATGACTACTGAAACATTAAAAGCTACACATATCTAGCAAAAAGTCTGACCGATTTCAAACGCGCGCCAGTCGCATTTTTGTAAAATGAGTACGGTAGGAGTCGGGACTCTCACAACGAACAGTTAGATCTTTGTGGATTCAAATTATTATTCTTACTTTCAGGCTATTGAAATTAAAGGCGCATTATTTAAATCGTTCTTGTATTTCAAGGCGTAACTGCTACGGTACTAAGTAACCGATTTACGGAGATAAGACTTTTTTTTTACAGGTAGAGGAAGCTATGTGAGCTAGTCAATGATGGTTACTGTATAATTCAGATGGTAGGTCAAAGACTTTGATTATTGTAGGACCCGAGGTAGGTCAAAATATACTTATTGTGACTCTGGCATGAAAAAAGGTAGGAAAATTGAAATTTGTAGCACTACGTAACTGAAATTTCATCTACTATACTTACACTTTTCAACTGCGCACATAGCTTCCTCTACCTGTAAAAAGGTCTGACCTCCATAAATCGGTTACTTAGTACCGTAACAGTTTCGCCTCGAAATACAAGAACGATTTAAGTGATGCGCCTTTAATTTCAATGGACTGAAAGTAAGAATAATAATTCAAATCCACAAAGATCTAACTGTTCGTTGTGAGAGTCCCGACCCTACCGTACTCATTCTGCAAAATTGAGATTAGAGCGCGTTTGAAATCGGTCAGACTTTTTGCTAGATATGTGATGCGTTTACCGAGACCGTGACTCGGATAAAAAAACACAGTAGATATTGGTTACTGTAGAATAGGTCAAAAACATACCGTAGTCGCATCCCACATCGATTTGAATACAGCTCTTCTCTGCAGCGCTTTCCGATACCCGATCCATGCTTGGTTGTATGTTGTATACAGTAGTTGTCGCTTTTGTAAATCCTCGTTTCGACTCATTTCGAACGTCTTTTCGATAAGTGAGAAAAATAAAAATGAGAAAAGAAGACTTGATCGCATGCTAGTGTGAATATGTACAACGTTGTAATAATTGATGAGAACTTAGATTGTAGACGAAGTGTAAACTGGATCATCGTCATCTTTGATAGTGCAAGAATCAGCTTGACAGCTGTGAGAAAAGAGCAAAAATACTTCACCGAGCAGGATCGAGCCTGGTAGTGGAATTATACAAAGTGGCAACTGTAGCATTGTGGTAAAAAGTGTGAAAACACAGCTACGACTGAAAAATTGACATTACAGAAAAAAAGCAAAAAAATCCAACGGGCAGGATCGAACCTGTGAGCTGAATTTTACGAATTTTGAACTGTAACATCGTACAAATAAGTGTAAATCCTACCGTTCACTCAAAAATTGAAATTCCGGAAAAAGCAGAAAAAGATGCACCGCGCAAGATCGAACCCATGAGTAAAACCACACGTAGTTTCACTCGAAGTTTCGTTCAAATACTTCTACGAATCCATTTTTCATAGAAAAATTGACATTACAGAAAAAAAGCAAAAAAATCCAACGGGCAGGATCGAACCTATGAGTCGAATTTTACGAATTGTGAACTGTAACATCGTACAAATAAGTTTAAGTCCTACTGTTCACTCAAAAATTGAAATTTCGGAAAAAGCAGAAAAAGATGCACCGCGCAAGATCGAACCCATGAGTAAAACCACACGTAGTTTCACTCGAAGTTTCATTCAAATACTTCTACAAATCCATTTTTCATAGAAAAATTGACATTACAGAAAAAAGCAAAAAAAAATCCAACGGGCAGGATCGAACCTGTGAGCTGAATTTTACGAATTGTGAACTGTAACATCGTACAAATAAGTGTAAATCCTACCGTTCACTCAAAAATTGAAATTCCAGAAAAAGCAAAAAAGTAAGCACCGAGCAGGATCGAACCTACGAGCCAAATCTTTTGAAGTGTAAACTGAAACGTCGTACAAATACGTGTAAAACCTAACTTTGACTCGAACAAACCAGAATTCGTAACAAAAGGAGTGACGAGTGATAAACAATGAACGTTCACTTCGTTGATAGTCGAGCTTGTTCTCACTCTACACACTTCGTCTTCCAAGAAAAAGCAAAAACTGCAAACCGGATCGAACCTGAGTCGCTATTTTGATAGTCTGATCACTTACCAGTTGCACCATCTCCGGTAAAAGTGAGTTTTTTTTTGAAAAAAATAATTTTTCATGGTGATCTATATCAGAAGAATGAAAATTCGGAGAAAAAGCAAAAACCTTGTGTACTCGAACTTGGCTCTCATTCTTGGTAGATTGGTCCTTTACTATCTGCGCTATGAATTTGAAAGAATCTTGATTGGAGAAAAAACAAAAATCTCATGTCATTGACCAGAATCGAACCTGATTCATCTTAAACGCTGCGGCTCTTTCTGTACTCTCTTCGGTTTCAGCAGCAAAAAACAAAAATCTCATGTCGGTGTCGGGAACCGAACCTGAACTCCATCTTGGAGGCTACAACTCGGTATCATGTGCTCCAACAGTTACTGATAACATATCACTTATTATTTTTGCTTGCTCACCTTTAGTGTTCAGTATAGTTCTGCCTTCAGAATGCCTCAAAGAAAGAAAGTTCTTGTGGTTGGAGCTGGAGCATCCGGACTTCCTTCCATTCGACACTGCCTTCTCTACAAAGATGTCGATGTTGTCTGCCTCGAAGCTTCCAACGAAGTTGGCGGGCTGTGGCGTTACAAACCGCATGAAACTGATGGTTTGTGCTTTGCGTACACGGAATCATTGGATATAGCCGCTCTGCAATCGCTTTGCAAGACCCTTCGCGGAGCGCACTTACCTCATTATTTTATTTTCGACTTTTTTTCGCCAATATTTCAACCCAATTTTCTTGTTTTCGACCGTTTATTCCGTTACCTGTAAAATCCGAAAGTTTTCTGTCAATTCCGGTCGCTATTTTTTAAAACATATTTTTGTCGTTTTCTTATTTCTATAAACGTTGCGGATGGAATTAGTTTTACCTACTTCAAGAAGTTTTTCGTTATGATTTGTGTCTACTGGATGAAAAAAGATACACATATCTAGCAAAAAGTCTGGCCGATTTCAAACGCGCGCCAGTCGCATTTTTGTAAAATGAGTACGGTAGGAGTCGGGACTCTCACAACGAACAGTTAGATCTTTGTGGATTTAAATTATTATTCTTACTTTCAGTCCATTGAAATTGAAGGCGCATTACTTAATCGTTCTTGTCTTTCAAGGCGAAACTGCTACGGTATTAAGTACCCGATTTACGGAGGTCACACTTTTTTACAGGTAGAGGAAGCTGAATGATGAGTAAAAAGTTACAAATTTTAAAACTTTCTATCAAAACATGCATAACTTTGTTCAAAACTGATGAATCTTGGTCAAATTTCGTATATGTTTTGAAATACCGATTAATCAGAATATTCCAAAGTTTCAGTCAGAAATGACAAACCGCACCAGAATAAAGAACCTTTTTCAGAATCCTCGGTCATGAAAACTACGGTAATCAACACATCCAAAGAAATGACCGCCTATTCTGACTTCCCACCAGAGGGAAAGATGGCGAATTTCATGCACAATACCGAGATGTTGAGGTAAAAAAACAAAAACCATTCGTGCGGGACCGAACCTTCGTCCAAAAGGATACAAGTCAAGCGTCTAACCAACTGCGCTATTCCAGATACCTTCAAGACTACGCCTCCGAGTACAACCTTCGTGACTACATAAAGTTCAATCACAAGGTTAATTGGATCCTGAGGAACCCTGATTATGAATCTACTGGGCGTTGGTTAGTCAATTATACAGATGAGTAAGCCACGCCCATTTTGAGTACTGTAGGATTTGAATTAAGCCATGGAAACGTGCAAGATGAAGTGTTCGATGGAGTTATGTTGTGCTCTGGACATCACACTAAACCACATTGGCCGAAAAAGTTCCCAGGACAGGAAGATTTTAAGGGAAGAATCATTCACAGTCATAGCTATAAGGTGAGTTTCTCTCTCTCTCTCTCTCTCGCTCTCTCTCTCTCTCTCACTCACTCACTCTCTCCCTCTCTCTCTCTCTCTCTCTCTCTCTCTCTCTCTCTCTCTCTCTCTCTCTCTCTCTCTCGCTCTCTCTCGCTCTCTCTCTCGCTCTCTCTCTCTCTCTCGCTCTCTCTCTCTCTCTCTCTCTCTCTCTCTCTCTCGCTCTCTCTCTCTCTCACTCACTCACTCACTCTCTCTCTCTCTCTCTCTCTCTCTCTCTCTCTCTCTCTTTTTCTCTTTTCATACAGTGTATGTACACTCTCACAAATCACATAACTCTATAGACCATAGATTTTTTGCGATCCTCGAAATGTCGGAAAAATTCTATTTTTACGCGATTCTGACCCTCCGTTCGAAAGTTACAGTACTCAAATGTCACTCTCAGAAGGAGAAAAGAGCCCATGGATGTTTTCGATTTTGATCCCAAAAAGTTTTGAAGGTTAAGACAAAATATTTTTTGGTGATTTTTTCGAAGTTTCGCAGATTTTATTCGACTTTCTGAGACTCCGTTTTGAAGTTACCGTACTCCGAAGTCACGCTGAGAAAAATGTCACCCAAAAACATTAATGAAATTTCAAAACTCCAGTTATTTTTTTTTCAAATAAGGAATCAAAGAATATTTCTTTTTAATTCAGGACCACCGTGGTTACGAAGACAAGACAGTCGTGGTGGTCGGCATCGGGAATTCTGGCGGTGACGTGGCAGTAGAACTTTCGAGAATCGCCAAACAAGTGTATCTCGTGACGAGACGAGGAACTTGGGTCTTCAACAGAATCTTCGACTGGGGAGAACCATTTGACTTCATTTTGAACAGAAAATTCATCTTCGACATGAGAAAGGTCGTGCCGGAATTCATAACCGAATGGTTTGTGCAACTCAAGTTGAACCTCCGATTTGATCACGAATTGTATGGATTGAAGCCGGAGCACAAGGTTTTCGGGTTAGTTGAAAAGGCAAAAATTTATGGTTATGGTGGAGAATCGAACTTTCGGGAAAATTATGTTCTTTAATGGAACCGAATGGAGAGTTTAAACTCGAAATTTCAGCTTTAGCCATCGCGCTGTACTCCAAAACTTTTCGTGGACCAGCATTGGACCGTAGATGGGCGACAGTCGTCCCGGACATGTGTCGCCCGATTACAGTCCAATTCCGGTCCATTTACAGTCCAATTCCGGTCCATTTACAGTCCATCTGTCGCCCATTTACGGTCCGGTCCATGTGTCGCCCACTCATAGTCGCACTGTCCAATTCATTCACTGTTCAATATCAGATTGATACATTATGTGGACACACATAACTTTTGCGGAGGGAAGACACATGAAATATTTTCCTTCTCTATCCGGACCCCTGATATACGATAGCGGGTACCACTTTCAAGCCAAAACTGAACCTAACAGTAAGTGGACAAACAAATATAGCCCAATGTTCATCAGTTCAAAAATAGTCCAATGTTGGAAATCACATGTGCGAACACACATTACATGCTATATTTCGGCTTACAATCGTTCCTACTCCGAATTGCAGAGAAGAAACGATCTAAAAAAGTCGTCGAGCGCTAGATAGGTCATTGCAGCCACTCGCGGACATATCGCGGGTTTCGCCGTTTTGTTCATCTATCGGCCAGTCCATTTGTCGCCCATCTACAGTCCATGTGTCGCCCGGCCCATGTGTCGCCCGGTCCATGTGTCGCCCATTCACGATCCAATGCCGGTCCAAATTTGACACGCAGCGCACTCTCCCCGCCACCGGTCCATGTGTCGCCCATATACAGTCCATCTGTCGCCCATTTACGGTCCAATGCCGGTCCACCAAAAGTTTTGGAGATATTTAATGGTACATTTTTCGAGAAGAAAAAAATTCTGTTTTTGTGAGGTACCGAACCTGACCGATGGAGCGCTATAGTTGTTCTTGATCGGTTTGAATCTTATTGATCTATGTGCCTTCACTATGCTCAATTTCTGGAGAGGAACTGATTTTCAAGAAAAAGCAAAAATCTCAGTTCCGACCAGGATCGAACGCGCAACTTCAATCCCATAGGCCAAAAAGTCAATTCTACAACTGTCCTGAGGGGAGCAGCTTTTGAAAAGGTTCTCCTACGGTTCCCAAATCTCATTATTCTGTGCTCGTGGTGGCTATTGCTGGTCGTCATGAAGCTTATGAACTTATTCTCAATGAATAAAGTTATTATTATTAAATTCTAGAGCTCACCCCACCGTCAACGACGAGCTTCCCAACAGAGTTGCCTGTGGGACGGTTCGAATCAAGCCGAACATTGCCAAGTTCAAGGAAACTTCAATAGTCTTCGAGGATGGAAGTGTGGTGGAGAATGTCGATGAAGTAGTCATGTCGACTGGCTTCTCATTCGAGTTCAACGTGGTAGAAGACGGAAAACTGATTCCGGTTATAAACAATGAAGTGGACTTGTACAAATACATGTTCCCCGCTGTTACCGCCGACCACAACACTCTGGCTATCATCGGTCTTGTGCAGGTAAGCGAGAAAAAGCAAAAATAAATGTCACGGGTGTGATTCGAACTTGCGCTGCCCTCAACTGCGCCACAGAAATTGAATTTGGATTTGAGAAGTACTTTGAAAAAGCAAAAATGAACGCCACGGCTGTGATTCGAACTTACCTGCCACTAACTGAGACGTAATTTGAAAAAAAAACAAAACTTTGAAGTCAGGAGCGAGGAGGAACCTGGGACTAAAAATTACATACTCTGGCCATTGGGCAGATATAGTGAAATGTTTTTGTTTAATTTGGGTACTTTTGAAGAAAAAGCAAAAATATCTGCCTCCAGCGAGGTTCGAACCTACCACCAAAACTTCTTACCTAATCACTCTGCCATCCGAGCTATGCTTTTCTATTAACCAGAAAACCTTATTTTGAACCTTTCGAAGAAAAAGCCAAAATCTGACTCCTGGAAGGTTCGAACCCACAACCTGAAATTACCACCCATTTTTCTACCAACTAATCCATAAAATTCCAGCCGTTTGGATCCATCATGCCACTCTCCGAAATGCAAGCCCGTGTCTACCTGGAGAACCTAGTCGGGACCCACAAGTTACCATCGAAAAAAGAGGTAAGTAGGCGGGGCGACTCCGCCCATTTGGTTCGCTTTTGCAGATGGTCGACGACATCGAGAAGAAAAAGTCAGAAATGGCCAAGCGATATGTGAAGAGTCGAAGGCATACCATTCAAGTCGATTATGTACCCTTCATCGACGAATTGGCCAACATGATCGGATGTGGCATCCAATGGAGTAAGATAATCAAAGAAGACCCTTATTTGGCTTTCAAGGTGAAGTTTTGAATGATTAGTGTAATGGTCTACGAGTCGAAAATTGAAGTGCGAAGTTCGATCCCCACCTGGAACTATATTTTTACTGTTTCTTCGAAAAGTTGCAGAGTGACTGTTTTTTGCTAGAATTTCCTTGCTAGCTATCCTCTCGAGCTGGAAGCCGAAGTACGATCCCCAACCAAGACCAATTTTTTTTTTGTTTTTTCATCGAAAACTGGTAACATGTTTTTTTACTACTCTCCCTTCACTTCCGAATTTGAAGTTAAGGTACGATCCCCAAACAAGACAGTTTTTTTCCTTTTTCTGGTAAAAATAGTGAGACTCCGGAGCTTGGTGTAACGGTCTAAACGCGATCTTGTCATTTCAGACACAAATGTTCAATTCCGCAACTTGACGACCATTTTTGCATTTTTCAGCTCTACTTCGGTCCAATTGTTCCATACGTCTACCGACTTTCTGGACCTATGGCCTGGCCCAGGGCCCGATCGGCAATCATGACTGTGCCTGAACGCGTCAGAGAAGCTACAAACGACAAACCACTGGTCAAAGAAGATTATCGACTGGTTTACATCGCCGTGGTTATCATTGCTTTCATCGTGTACTGCCTCATTCAAGCTTAGGGTATTTATTTTGACCTCGATAAATATCGAGAGCCTTGTGTTATCATTACAGTGTCAGAAAACATAGCTTCTCTAGAAACGAAATACCGCTGATATGAAGTTCATAGGCTGTTGATATCTGCGGCCTATGACGCAAATGCGCTGTTGTCTCATGCGCGCATGAACTTCATATTGTCTCATCAAGAGCACATGAACTTCATAAAATTTATCAACAGCACATGAACTTCATGAATTTCCATTAACAGCCTAGGAACTTCATAGATCGCCATTAACAACCTATGAACTTCATATCAGCGGTATTTCGTTCCTAGAGTTTGTCAACCAAATGGCAACGTACCGACTTGTCACCGCAACGTCGCTGTTCGGTAGCATAGACCCTATATTTTCTGCAAAATTGAGACTAGAGGAAAGTTTGAAAACGGTCATTCTTCTAGCGATATATGTGTTGGGTGCAGTCCTCTCTGAATCAAGGAATTTTGAACAGACATTAGGCAAAATTTCAGCAATGTTAATCTTAACACTGTAATAGTAGTCAGACTTTTAGATGGAAAATATTTTGAGTATCGAAAACTGATCATTCAAAAACTAAATGGAAAGTTCTATCTGTCACTTTTGAATTGCAATGTGTAACGAACTTCGTCCCCAAGAACTAAAGACATTTGTCCAAAATCTCAAAACACTCACTTGTCACCTGATCGATTCCTGATGGCGTTGACATCTGGACGTATAAGGTTGTCGATTAAGTCCCCGAATTTTTTGGGGTGTTTTCGAGTGCACATTCTGGCTTTCCTAGACAACAACCGCCCCCCCCCCCCCTCTCTCAGTGGATTGTTATTATCGAGTCTTCTCCTTGCTAGTAGTCTAAGTGAGTCTTCACTCAGTTCCATTGATTGGTAATGGTAACGCTTTTTTTCCGCGGAAATTATCGCGTCCGTCATGTTTTGCTATTTCTTCACGTTTCTGACTCCAACCAAAATGGAACCAGGGAGGGTCTTCATTAAACGTACAACTAGAATCTCTTCTCTGCTGGCACAGTCAACAAATCGTACACTTAAATAAATGAGAAGAGCTACAACCTCGAACATGTCCCAAGGTCAGGTCGTCGGTCTGAGATGTATATATTGACTAGCTACTTGAAGCCTTGGAGACTGAGCCATGTGTGAGTATTTGTGAACTGGAGCCCACAGTTGGCTTCAACCATTCCACAATTGCTTTCCATTCCACAACAAGAAAAAACCGCTCGAAAGATGGGTAATCGCCAATATTGATCGAATTCGGAGGGTCGACATGCCTGATCGATTCCTGATGGCGTTGACATCTGGACGTAGATGATCACATGGGTAGTTCTCTTTGGCAAGACGGAAGACGTGTATCAAATTTGTACGCCCGTTCACCATCTTCGAATCACCTCAAAACAACGAAATAAAGTCAATCCTAGTGAAACGGAACTCACATCGCAATAGGCTTGGTTATACAGTGTGTATAAAAATGTCATGTTCTGCTTTTTTGCTGATTTTTAGATATTTTTGAGAATGACAAAAACTTCTGAAACAAAAGCTGTTAATCACATTTAGATACACATTTCATGCAAATTTCAACTTAATCCGTCCAGGAGCTCTCGAGTTATGTCCATTGAACAAAAATGGGCCTGTATAAAAATAATGTCATGTTCATTAAAAACCAAGATAACGAAAACAGAACACTGAGAAATTGAATTTCTCTTGAGGAACAGTCATTTTATTGATCCTTAGAATAAACAAATCATGTTTTGTAGAGGTTTACAAAAACTTAGAAACCTGGAGAGCATAAATTGTCATTTTTTGATCTAAAGATCAGCAAAAAAGGAGTGCAAAAAAGTTGAAAAACCCAGAGATATTGTATATTCGCGCATTCTCAACAGGTGATAGTGCAATGCCAGACTGACGAATAAACCGTGAAATCGTTTCTACTTTCACAAAAAATAATTTTTTGACGGAAGTCGGAAGTCGGAATTCCGTGCAACTCTGATGCGGAGGTATCAGTCCATTGGCGTAACGCAACGTTGATATTTCAAAGAGACTCGCGTTGCGTCGGGAAAATCCGTTGAAAACGTCGATTTCGGGCCCCTCGCATGCATTCCGCCCCGAATAGTAGACAATGTGTCGGATTTTCTCAAATCACCAAAAAGTGTCGACAAATATCAAATTTTTTAATTATGGAGTAAGTGTTATCTTTCTCTTTCTATGCCAGACAGGACCTCATAAAGGTTACGTATATTTATTCATGAAAATTAAAAAAAAATGGGATATAAAAATTGGAACATATCCCTGCTTACTGCTTTGAGGTGTACGAACTCAAACACTTTCCAACAGTATCACACTGTCTCGCCGCCTCTGGGTCTCGAAACTCACAAATTTCACTTTTAATTTTTTGTAGCATGTTTCTGATTTCGAACCTAAAATGTGTTCAGGACACTTGAAAAAACCTACACAAAACCATCTATGACTGGGCGTTTATCTCTGTGTTCTCTCATTTTCGCTACCGTTCTCACCTCGGCGCATAAACAGGGAAATTTGTATGGTACAAACGGAGTGCTAATTCAGATATGTCTTACGGAGGTCGTCAAGGGCGTCCAGCATTAGCCAGGGTCTCCCAAACGTGGTTCTAATCATAGGAGTTGCCACTAATTGGACAACTCCGGTAGTTACTTTGCATAAACCATCAACTATGGTTCTGGTGGGATCCTCGTTCTGACGTTGTTGAATGACATGTTTGTTGTTCATCATCTCATATTCATTGTACTTCTCCTGAATACTTTTGGTTTTTGGATGAACTTCTCAAAAAAAAAATTTCAAGAACTATGAATTCAAACTGTGAGTTTTATTTAATAGAATTAAATATGAGATAAGATGACTGTGAGTTAAAAATTATTTAACTATGAGTTAAATTAAGGGTACCGTGATACTTTCATTACCTTTTTTTGGTTTTGTTCTATTTTTCATTTAGATCAGTATTCTAACTCTCTTTTCTTCCCTCCTCTCTTCTTCTTCTCGTACAATCCAAACGCGGCTAGAACTAATGCAGCAACCTGCAAGGTCCCCAGTTGTCACGCAAAAATCGATCAGAGAAAACGTGCAGCGGTGACCGGGTGGTTAGAGAGTTGGATTTCTACATAGGTATGGGCATTGGGAATGCCTCTTTTCAATTGCAAATAGCATTGGCAGTCGGTTAGCAATGCAATTAATAATAATAAAGTTTATTTCGGGAAAAGCCCTCAATGGAAATTTTTCTAATCGTGAAGAACTATGCAGAACTTGTCAAGTAATAACGAAGAAAAAAGGGAAGATAAGATAAAATTATAAAAGGAGGGGAGGGAAAAAAAACGAACCTTAAGAAAACTAAATTTAGTTTCGAAATGAATAAATAAATAAATTGAGTCTACCGAATGAGAATGAAAAACAGGGGTTGGCTAATAAATCTTTAAGCTGCGTTATGTTTCTTTATTGACATGGAACGGTTTGTTGTAGTGGAGATGCATTACTTGAAGAAAAAAAAGAGAGAGAGAGAGAGAGAGAGTTTATCAATTTGGCTCACCTCCAAATCCTTTTCGAGAGTTTCCAAAAACTTCAAAGTGAACACGTCACCTCCAATCTTTTCGGCGTTGAACACTTTGATAGCCTCGTTACGGCATCTGCAAAGTCATGTCAAGAAATAAAGATTTATGAGACGTTTCATAAGAGAATATGACCAAACACAGTCGAAAAGTGAAACGAAATATCAAAAATTCCACACTTTTCCGAAACAATACTGTTTTATAAGTTTGTTTCTGGAAAACTTTATTTTTTTAGTAAAAAAAACCTGATCTTAGTTTTTAAAACTTACATTATTTGAAAAACTGATAAGAATCAGTTTTGAATCTTGAAACTATTAGAAAATGTGCAAATTTTATTTTCAGATTGGAAATAGTTTTGAAATCATAAAAATTGATCAAAAATGAGCTGAAATGGGCAAAAAACATAGAAAACCAGCCGAAAAAAGAAGTAAGATACAGTATTCGTCCTCGCTCTTTCTTTTCCTTTCTGAGCGACCCCCCACCGTGTTTTTTGCCCATTTCAGCTCATTTCTGATCAATTTTCATGATTTTACATGAATCCGATCACATTTTTACGCAATTTCCGACCATGAAAACCAACCTATTATGTGTCTTCAAAAGATCGTCAGTTGACAGGGGAGATGTATTCTCAGCAAACTTCTGTTCCATCAACTTCCTATAGCTGGAACAACCCGAGGTGATGGCATTCTGGTTTTTCAGCTCATATCGAAGACGTTTTTCGCTGTTCATCCTTTCATATCCAATATAAAGATCCTAAATACTTTTGATTGGGCAACAGATGGACCTGCGTGTCAAATTTGAGTTGGATTTGGACCGTGATTGGGCTATACGTGATGATACGTGAACCTCATCACAAGCAGTGCGACAGTTCCAGCCGCTGGCTGCACTCACGAAGCGTGTCAGGATGAAGGAAAGTGCACAAGAAAGACACGAATCCTGTCGTCTCACCATCCAGCCAGTGCGGCTTGAAGGACGTCGAAGAACACACCTGGAAGAGTCAAGCAGACCTCTGCCGACAGAATGACTCAGCGTTTTAGTGGGTCGACTTCATGAGCAGCAAGTCACCCGTCGTATACCCACCGATCCAGCAGCACAGACAGCGTGTCAGGATGAAGGGAAGTGCACAAGAAAAACACGAATCCTGTCGTCTCACCATCCAGCCAGTGTGGCTTGAAGGACGTCGAAGAACACACCTGGAAGAGTCAAGCAGACCTCTGCCGACAGAATGACTCAGCGTTTTAGTGGGTCGACTTCATGAGCAGCAAGTCACCCGTCGTATACACACCGATCCAGCAGCACAGACAGCGTGTCAGGATGAAGGGAAGTGCACAAGAAAGACACGAATCCTGTCGTCTCACCATCCAGTCAGTGCGGCTTGAAGGACGTCGAAGAACACACCTGGAAGAGTCAAGCAGACCTCTGCCGACAGAATGACTCAGCGTTTTAGTGGGTCGACTTCATGAGCAGCAAGTCACCCGTCGTATACCCACCGATCCAGCAGCACAGACAGCGTGTCAGGATGAAGGGAAGTGCACAAGAAAGACACGAATCCTGTCGTCTCACCATCCAGCCAGTGTGGCTTGAAGGACGTCGAAGAACACACCTGGAAGAGTCAAGCAGACCTCTGCCGACAGAATGACTCAGCGTTTTAGTGGGTCGACTTCATGAGCAGCAAGTCACCCGTCGTATACACACCGATCCAGCAGCACAGACAGCGTGTCAGGATGAAGGGAAGTGCACAAGAAAGACACGAATCCTGTCGTCTCACCATCCAGTCAGTGCGACTTGAAGGACGTCGAAGAACACACCTGGAAGAGTCAAGCAGACCTCTGCCGACAGAATGACTCAGCGTTTTAGTGGGTCGACTTCATGAGCAGCAAGTCACCCGTCGTATACCCACCGATCCAGCAGCACAGACAGCGTGTCAGGATGAAGGGAAGTGCACAAGAAAGACACGAATCCTGTCGTCTCACCATCCAGCCAGTGTGGCTTGAAGGACGTCGAAGAACACACATGGAAGAGTCAAGCAGACCTCTGCCGACAGAATGACTCAGCGTTTTAGTGGGTCGACTTCATGAGCAGCAAGTCACCCGTCGTATACACACCGATCCAGCAGCACAGACAGCGTGTCAGGATGAAGGGAAGTGCACAAGAAAGACACGAATCCTGTCGTCTCACCATCCAGTCAGTGCGGCTTGAAGGACGTCGAAGAACACACCTGAAGAGTCAAGCAGACTTCTGCCGACAGAATGACTCAGCGTTTTAGTGGGTCGACTTCATGAGCAGCAAGTCAGGACAATCGGATAGGTTTGTAAGGTTCAGGAATTGTAAATAAAACATTTTTATACACTGCGAAGGAATATTCAACCAATAGGAATTTTTTCACATGAAAGTAGTTATTTTCTGCAAAACCCCTGAAAATTTACTTTTTCTCTCAAAATGCATTTCCCGTTTTCTTTCCTTTATGTTCATTTTTTTTGTGCGTATGTTTTAAAGATTAAATAATTCAAATTTGGAGAATAAAAAAAACCAAATCGGAGGTCGTTCGAGATTATCATATGGGATTGAAGTGGCTACATTTCACTAAACAGTCCCAGGAGAAGATACCACCTCCGTATGATTTTAGTCTTGCTCCTTATCAGCTGAAATCGTTTGAAAAACCTTTGACGTCAGTTCCTACATTATATCGACTCTTATTGAGATTATCTAGGAATTATGCAAGGACGTTAGCCATTGATCTTGTGGCCAGACTTTCCAAGAGTCATGGAGTGACAGTCAGTTTTTTGACCATAAAACTGAAACGCCTCCATGAAGACGTCTAATTTTTTGCAGACACAATGTCTACATTAGTTTCCTTCATTCCAATTTCTAAACGTACGAAAATCACCGATCTGGCAGTACTACAATCAAGGCGAACAGGAAAATGCAAAGAAGCCTGTTTTCAGATTTCATTTACCCGAGTTCATAGATGAATTAGGTCACACAAGTAACTTTTTTGGACATAAGAACATTTTCCGAATGTTTACGTTTGGTTCATTCAACAAAAAACTCGAATTTTCAAACTATGATAACTTTAAACCACTTTTGTAGAAAACATCGAAAATTTTCAGCCGCTCGCTCCAGTTCGACTATCTTTTAGTATTTTTAGAAAATTTATTATTGGCTCTCCTACTCATCAAATAAACAAATCTGATGTATACAATGTGTCTGCAAAAAATTAGACGTCTTCATGGAAGCGTTTCAGTTTTATGGTCAAAAAACTGACTGTCACTCCATGACTCTTGGAAAGTCTGGCCACAAGATCAATGGCTAACGTCCTGGCATAATTCCTAGATAATCTCAATAAGAGTCGATATAATATAGAAACTGAAGTCAAAGGTTTTTCAAACGATTTCAGCTGATAAGGAGCAAGACTAAAATCATACGGAGGTGATATCTTCTTCTGGGACTGTTTAGTAAAATGCAGCCACTTAAATCTCATCTGATGACCTCGAACGACCTCCGATTTGGTTGTTTTTTTATTCTCTTAATTTAAATTATTTGATCTTTAAAACATACGCACCAAAACAAAAAAAAGAACATAAAAGAAAGAAAACGAGAAATTAATTTTGAAAAAAAAAGTAAATTTTGAGTGGTTTTGCAAAAATAACAACTTTCATGTGAAAAAAATGCCTATTGGTTGAATATTCCTTCGCAGTGTATAAAAATGTTTTATTCACAATTTGTGAAACTTACAAACCCATCCGATTGTCCAACGTTGAGATATTTCAAAAAACGATATCGTGCATTAACTTTCTCACGCAACTGTAAATCGCATGTTTTAAAAATCGGTAACCCACCATCTCCTGTTAGATACCATTATGATAAGCTAATATTTTGACCTATCCATACGGTTCCATCATTCATCAATTTGGCTCACCTCCAAATCCTTTTCGAGAGTTTCCAAAAACTTCAAAGTGAACGCGTCATCTCCCATTTTTTTGTCGTTAAACACTTTGATAGCCTCGTCACGGCATCTGCAAAGTCATGTCAAGAAACGGAAATTTGCGTGTGTTCCACATGAATATGACCACATACATATGTATATCGCTAGAAGTGTTTGGGAGATAAGAAGTTATAACCCATTTGTATTATGTACGTGTAGCTCTAGGTAGTGACCCCTCTACGCCAGCACTAAGAAGCCATCACTACCACCACAATAAATATATTGGATATTATATTGTACATCAACCACAAAGTCGACAACCTAGCATGGCCGTTTTCGAAAGCGCTCTAATCTCAATTTTGCAGAATGAGTACGGTAACTCTCACAACGAACAGTTAGATCTTTGTGGATTTAAATTATTACTCTTACTTTGAGTCCATTGAAATTAAAGGCGCATCACTTAATCGTTCCTGTGTTTTAAGGCGAAATTGCTACAGTACTAAGTAACCGATTTACGGAGCTCAGACTTTTTCACAGGTAGAGGAAGATATGTGCCACAGTAATACGACAGTCCGACTGCAAAAACCAACCGTTTGTGTAACTCGGAGAGCAAGTGAGTTGTCAGTATGACAGGAGTATCTTCGCCACACTCCAGTCCCATTTCCGTCTTGTAAGTGGAACAAGCCGTTTTGACTGCTACCATGTTATTCACTTCAGCAGTTGCTTTGAACACTGTCTTCAGTTCCGGCAGATCTTCTCCTTGGAAAACCGTCATGTACGCTTTGAAGTACTCGAGCAGTTCGCGACATGTGATTTCCACATTATTGACTTTCTAAAGCAGAATCTCCGAAGAATTTTTTTCTCATTCAATAACGAATTTCGATAGAAGAAACCGTGTTCAATGTTTAAGTTTTTCAAGTGAAAACATGTAACAACGTATTCAAACCTTTTTATGACAGGTCCAGCACCAAGTTCAGTAATTTATGTTCTATCGAATAAAAAAACAAAAAAAAACTTGTTTCGATATTACCTTTAAGACCAGATTGTCTGGGTGAAGAAGTTTGGGGACGAAAACTTGAAGTTGCTTTTTGAATTCAGGCTCAACTTCTGAAGTATGTAATGTACGATGCGTGTTTTTGCATACTTTAACAAGCAGATAGTCCTCGCTACGCTCAGAGCCCCTTTTTTCATTAAAAATCACATATTCAGACTTTTAATTGAAAAAAGTGGTTTTTAAAGGCAAGGTCCTTGCTGTTTCTCTCCCTACTTCTCCCCCCCTCTCTCTCTCTCCCTCTCTCTCTCCCTCTCTCTCTCTCTCTCTCTCTCTCCCTCTCTCTCCCCCTCCCTCTCTCCTCCTCTCAACCGTATTTCTGATTATTCAGAAACATGGAATTACAACTTGGAAGTGTTTACTATAAGATTTCATACCAATATAGGTCTAGTTAACTACGTGAAGACTAACGGTCGAGATTTCCGTCGAACTTCGAATTATTGGCGGCATAAAGACCGGGATGCGGCAATAGGAAGCACTGGATTTCCTCGAAACAACCACGGATGTGTTGACGTAGTTGTTGGAGCTCGGCATGCTGGTTTTTCTTTACCTGAATTTTCAATCGGAAAATTGGAAAAATGGAAAAAAAAAGAAATTATTTCACGATAAACAGAAATTAAAATGGAGAGCGATGTATACCCACGAAGATGGCTATATAGGCGGAACGTTGGAGAATAAATATATCTTGTGCAATTTTCCTGGACAAAACAAGACGATCCGTCAATAACCACAATAATGAACACGATGCACAATAACATTCTTCACCACTTACACTTCATTCATTGTTCTTACCTCCAATCTTTTGTTCAAAATCGTTTGACCACCTTCAAATCCGAAACCAGCATCGTCTGGGTAGGACCAATCACGGATGAGGAACGTCAGAGACTGAAACGGTTTCGAGCCGGGGGTTTTCTTCACAAGCCTTCCATACTCAGTGAAGAGCTGAAGATGTTGCAGATCGTCTTCTTGTATGTTCTGTGATACGTTGTAAATCTGCACACTGGAAATCAAGGCTGAGAGAGCGAAGATGGTAGCACAATCTTTCATCGTTGTATTTGAATCGAAGGTTCCTTGGGTGTCCATTAGAAGGACCACCACCTCTTCACCATTCTTGTTTTTGACCAAAAATGGCTCGCTCCAGATGAGGATTCCTTTTGTATTAGGGGTGCATCCATGTCTCCATGAGAATCCTCCAAGCTTTGAAGACGGTGAAAGCCAATCGTTGGGTCCACAATCGATTCGTTCTGAAATTTTCCATGACTAATTTTTGTTACAACGAGTTAAAACAATATAGAAACAGAAGTTGTTTTACGCCTTCTGAATCTTTTGCTTCTGACTCAGATGACAGCGTAAAAACTCCTCGGGTGCAAGTCGACAATAGCACGCAGGTAGTTGACGTCTCAATCAGCTCATAACTTCTGGAGTTTCACATTCAGAGCTTCCAACCTTGAGTATTATGTAGTCGAGACATCTATCGTCAATTTTCTCAATCCGCAAGATTTCTTTAGTTCATAGTTGACGAGAAAAATATTCACTTTTGAGTCGGACTGAAACCAGAAAAAATGAAATTCGCGAAAATGCTGTCCGAGAGCCGCAAAACCTTGATAGAAGCTGGATGATAGATTTTTTGTTAATTTTTCTACTTTCATGTGTAGTAGAAGAATGTAGGATGAGATTTTGTTATTTTGCCTGTCTCTTCTAGCTTCCACAGTGAAGAAATCTGGTCCGAAAACACAGTGAAAAGTTCGTTCCAACCACTGTGCCGCAAATTGCGCGTTTGCTTCGTTCAACTGCTGCTCTTTGTTCTTGAAGGTTAGAGAAGTGATTTTATTTTTTCTACACTAAGAAAATTTGTCCCATAGTATTTTCAGCTTCTTTATTTCGTTCAACACGAGTTGAAAAAAGAGTTCAAAACAGTTTCGATAGCTCTCGAGCAGGGCGTCGTAGAACGTGGATCTCTTGAAGTATCTCCGGGGCGCGCTCTCCCTCATTCGACTTTTTGAAAAGTGAAGGGTGGTATGGTTATGGTGTCACATGTCCCGTTAAAGGGGAAACATCAAGATGAAATTTTGACGGAATATACCTAAAGGTTATAAAAAACTAATAAAATTAAAAAAAAATTGAATTTCGACTTGTGACGTGGCTGCTGTTTTGACATAAAATGACGGACCAATTTTTATTGGTCACCCTATACATTTTTTTATTCCCTTTTTTCTTTTTTTTAAATTCCTAAGTGCAGAGAACTGACAATAACCCACCGCCAGTATTATCAACTGTTATCGACACCATGAAACGAAGAAAGAAGTTGAGTAGGAAACTCTTTCCTTTTCTGTAAGCGCCAACCACACTGACGAGGACCACCTGGAACAGTTGAGTGAATTACGACAGAGAGAGAGAGAGAGAGAGAGAGAGAGAAAGAGAGAGAGAGAAAGAAAAAGAAGGGGATAGAGGAAAACTAGCTTGATTGAACAATAAGAATGAACTACCCACATCTGTAGTTCACTGACAATTTCCCACCTTTTTGTCTGCATACTTTGGTTTCAGAAGAATGTCTTCCAGAGCACGCGTGTTCCATTGGGTTGACTGACCATCTTCTTCAGCGACTTCCACAACCGGAACTGCGTGTGGCTCATTCATACTCAGTTTTCACGTGTCTAAGTGTATTCTGAAAATAAAATTTCGAACAAAGTTATCATATTAATAATCGACAAATACTCCCCCCAATTTCGGTGGAACCAATTTTTGGGTGAAGCTTTTCGGTTTTGTTGTTGGCGAGAGAGAGAGAGAGAGAGAGAGAGAGAGAGAGAGAGCAAGCCGAAAACGCTCATAAATTTTTGACCTATCGCTATATTTTGTGATCTGAAATCAGTTTCTTGAATTTTCCGCCTTTTGTGGAAACGCTCTGGCTGACGGGTATACACTCATTCGATGCAGAAAAACAAGCTGCACACGCTCATGTAGGTCATTACACTGGCGGAGACCTCTAGAAAATGCCAATTTTCCGACTTTGTCAATTTTTGACGGAGAGTTACAGTAGTTCATGGTGACAATAGAGCATAGGTCTCACGGGATAAAATGTAGCTCTCATCGAGCTGAATATTTTGAACCTAATAACGGAGCGTTTTGGACAGTTTTGAAGAAATTCTGACAATTATTGGTATACGGTAGCGAAAAAAGTTGTAACTCGGAAATGTTAATATTCAAGGTGTCTAAAGTGCACCTCCGGAATTTTTCCTAATGAAAATGAAAATGAAGCGAGTTACAGGCCTAAGACCATTTTGGGCCTTTTTGTCTCGACGCGAGAGAATATTGCGTCTTAAATTATTACTGTCACAGTATGCCATGCGGGGTCTTACTGTCAGCTCATGTCCTGCGACTATTGCTGCCAGGTTATTCCATTCTGCGGCTCTTACTGTCAGGCTATGACCTGTGGCTAATATTGCCACGCTTAGCGCTGCGGCTATCATGATTAGGCTATGCCCTGCAACTACTGCTGTTTATGCCATGTGGCTATTACTGTCAGGCTTGGTTCTGGGGCTCTTACTGTCAGCTTATGTCCTGCGACCACTGCTTCCATTACTAGGCTGTGAAAATTGGCTTTAAAACGTTTTCTGTGATCAATTTAGAGTTATTAGAGTTACACATATCTGGCAAAAAGTCTGGCCGATTTCAAACGCGCGCCAGTCGCAATTTTGTAAAATGAGTACGGTAGGAGTCGCGACTGGTCGGGACTCTCACAACAAACAGTTAGATTTTTGTGGATTTACATCATTATTCTTACTTTCAGTGCATTGCAATTAAAGGCGCATTACTTAATCGTTCTTGTACTCCATGGCGAAACTGCTACGGTACTATGTAACCGATTTACGGAGGTCAGATTTTTTTACAGGTAGAGGAAGATATGTGAGTTAGAAGGAATCATTATCACGGTGAAAGAAATTCGGCCGTGTTCGCACAGAGCGAAGGGAAATAAAAGAGGCTGGCGTCGGCAAGTGCGTGCGTAGTGCAAACACATTTCGCGCGCATTACTTGACGACGCAAACCTTTTATTTATCATCTTTTTTCCATTTCTCTTCAAAATACTCTTCGCTCTGATAATTATGTTTCATTGCTTATGTATAATCATTGTATTATCATTTTCTCATTATTTCCTCTGAATAAAGGTTTAATTACCCTAGTTTGAGGTCTATCAAGCAAGGGGAGAACAGAGCATTCAACTACTATTGACATCCATCGTTTTATGGTGCATCAAGGATTGGATCAAGGCATCAGAAGACCCGCGTGGCAGCAAGACACAGAAAAGTGAGCTTTGAAAGTACAAGATCAAAGTTTCCCTTTTTGACAAAACAAATTTTTACGGAACCAAAACCAAGAGCAATCAAGCTCTAATTTCTATCGTTTTTCACCCAAGTTTCTCAGTAGACAAAAAGAGTCGGCGTCTCCACGCAACATCGTCAAATCATTTACGGTGTTGTTTCCACACACAGTGGAGACTTCGACAGAAAACCAGTAGGAGGTGCACCAACACCTCACTCAATACTCCATTCCCACTTATCAGAACTCAACAAATCATTGTTGCAAGTTCGACCCAGACTCAATTCAAGTCACTAGAGTACAACATCCAGTTGTCAGCTCAAACACAGTCCATTCACTTAGTTAGTAGAGTACAACATCCAGTTGTCAGCTCGAACACAGTCCATTCACTTAGTTAGTAGAGTACAACATCCAGTTGTCAGCTCGAACACAGTCCATTCACTTAGTTAGTAGAGCACAACATCCAGTTGTCAGCTCAAACACAGTCCATTCACTTAGTTAGTAGAGTACAACATCCAGTTGTCAGCTCGAACACAGTCCATTCACTTAGTTAGTAGAGTACAACATCCAGTTGTCAGCTCAAACACAGTCCAATCACTTAGTTAGTAGAGTACAACATCCAGTTGTCAGCTCAAACACAGTCCATTCACTTAGTTAGTAGAGCACAACATCCAGTTGTCAGCTCAAACACAGTCAATTCATCCAGTCAGTAGAGCACAACTAACATTTGTTGTCAGCTCAACACAATCCAGTTAGTGAAGTCTAACCATCATGGCTCACGATCAGCCAACAATGGGAAGAGTCAAGACAGACTCACAAGACAACCCAGACGTTGAGGGCACGGAAAATCTCGGACCTCGTCTGAAAAGCCAACTAGTATACGCCAAAGGTTCCTTGACCAGAGAAGTGAACCAGCTGCAACAGTTCATCTACAGATGGCTCAAGGATATCAACAACGAAGAAAAATATCGGGCGACGAACGACAACAGAAAGAGTCGACCCGCAAAATACTGGGAGAACGTAAGAAGGTTGTGCGACGCCAGAGAAGAAGACACGAGACAGCAATTGTCGAGACTGGACAATGCACTGTTGAGTGTTCGCCACCACCTAACAGACGAAGAAGAAAGACGAGAAACTGATGACGTCAATGCTAGAATCGACACGGCTGTGACAAAGATGTCAATGCTGACGGAACTTCGCGAGGCAGCAGAAGAGTACTGCATCAGCAACCAAATCGAACAAATCGTGACCGTAGTCGAAGAAACTAGGGACGTAAGGCACGACCACACCGAGACAAGAACGATGCACGAACATCGCAGACCTCGATACATCCGAGAACCGGAAGTCGATCTACCAAAGTTCAACGGATGTGAAGACAACGACTTTGAACACTTCTGGAAACTGTTTAAGGAAGTGGTCGATGCAGACCCAACAACCACGGACGATGTGAAAATCGCCGTACTCCAGTCGAGACTCGTCGGAGAGGCCAGGAAGAGATTCGCGAACTTGGGATGCGACGGATCCCAATATGAGTACCTCAAAAGTCAACTAGCAGCCAACTACGGGAACAAAGAGGGCAACAAGATCCGACGGCTCGAGAAGAACCTACGAGGACTACGAAGAGAAGCCGATCACTATCGTGCGGAGATCACGCTTCTGCAGCAGACACGGAACCTGATCTACCTGTTGGAACAAGAAGGGGTCGACACGAACAAGAAAGAGTACAAACGAGAAGTACTGAGTAAATTCCAGCCGACCACAATTCGAAGAACGGCTCGGGAGGAAGCTCAACGACGACACGCACCATGGTCAATGGAAGAAATGCTTCAATTCATCGCACTGACTATCGAAGAGATCGAGTATGAAGAAGAGATTTTGAACGAATGTCTAGAAACCGCAGAAAAAGAACAAGCCTACCGATCACGACGAGAGAACAGCCGACAAGAAAGTCGAGTCACCACCCCAGATCGCATGGAAACAACAGCAAACGGCAGAAAAGGATGCACCTTCTGCCAAAGTACAACACACCAACCAGATGATTGTCCGATTATCACAGACTCCGAAGAGAGGAAGGAGAAGCTGAGGGGCGATCATCTTTGCTTCATCTGTCTCGATCCGTCTCATGGATCACGGCAATGCATAGACGCAAATCCATGTAAACATTGTCACACTCGGAGAAGTCACCACTCAAGTATTTGTCGCAGGAGAAATACAAGCTCCGAAGAAGCGACACCCATATTCAACTTCGTGCATGTCAAACCGGCACCAGACGAGGATAGCTCCGAAGAAAGCACCGACAGGCGTCCATACGGTCAAGAAACTAACAGCAACGAGGAAAATCGCCCGAAACTTCTTGAACCAAAGTACCGCTCGGTTATCTGTCAGAAGAAAAAGGAAGGAAGCAGTCGACGATCAAACACAAGTACACCAAACAAAATCGTCCAAACGGAGACAAGCCCGCATGTCGGTTTCCAAAAAACCGTCCATGTGAGAAAGAAAGAGTCGAGATCCAGATCAAGGGACAGCCAGTCCAGACAAAAGTCTCCATCTCGAGTTCCAGACTCTCGAAACTACAGTTCTACACACGTCACACCGATCGAGACACTGGAGAGACTCTTCAGTCAACCCGATCCATACGTCGAAGAACCGCCTGAAGACCTCGGGCAAGGAACCACAACACATCGTCAGCCCGTTTAGAAGGAAGAAAAGTCTACCGTATCACAACCCACCCCCCCCCCCCCAACAAAAAAATACTTACGTATGTTTTCACCCCCCCCCCCTCCCACATGGTATTAAATTTTTGTTATTCATGTTAACGTCCATGATTATTTAAACTTTGCAAAAAAAAAAACAAAAAACGTCAAAAAAAAAAAAAGAAAAAATATATATATAAAAGAGCGAAAACGCCAAAAAAAAAAACGTATAGATTCATCTCCAAAAATAAAGGAAAAGCTCAAACAGTCTACACAAATCAGTAGACCTACATCAACATTGTCCATCGCAGGAGCCAACCTGAGGGGCCCAGGGTTGTCAGAAACAAGATGAAGAAGCGACCAGCGACTGGAGAAGAAATGATCGACGAAGGGTAGTTGTCTACAGTAAACCTCGATGTCAACTCCATCCACCACCAAGACCAAGGCTATGATGTACTAGAAAGAGCGAAACCCAACGAAGGAACTGATAAAGTTGGTAATTCTAGCACGTGCAAGTTCATAAGGTACCCTCAAGGATCAAGAGGAGGTGACAAGCACAAAGCCAAGGGGTCAGAAGATGAAATCCAGTTCAAGAAGAATGAGAGTCGGTCAAGTCTCTAAGGTATCTGAGACGCTCCATGAAGAACGACACTTTCAACAACCGAGCGACAGCGAGATGGCAACGACGTTTCCAACAGTCAACAGACCATTCGGATATTTCTACAGCACGCTACACTCATCAGTGTCAGACGCCACCAATCTCACGACAACATGTCGTGAGCCCCCATTTGTGAAGGCCCCAGTGTTCGCACAGAGCGAAGGGAAATAAAAGAGGCTGGCGTCGGCAAGTGCGTGCGTAGTGCAAACACATTTCGCGCGCATTACTTGACGACGCAAACCTTTTATTTATCATCTTTTTTCCATTTCTCTTCAAAATACTCTTCGCTCTGATAATTATGTTTCATTGCTTATGTATAATCATTGTATTATCATTTTCTCATTATTTCCTCTGAATAAAGGTTTAATTACCCTAGTTTGAGGTCTATCAAGCAAGGGGAGAACAGAGCATTCAACTACTATTGACATCCATCGTTTTAGGCCGTGCGGCCAAATTTTTTATTTAGAAAATACTGTCGTTTTCAGTAATTCTCGGTTGTTTTCGGAATATTTTTCTGAAAACGATCGAGAAATCCTCTGACGTTGAAAACGATCGTATATCGACACCTGAGCATTCCCGGCGGCCAAAATCGTGGCCGCCCTGAAAAACTGAACGCTGACGCAAAGCGATCGACCAATACTTACGGTTCTTAAGGAACAACCTGAATATGAATAAAAGACGTCTACGAAATGGAGTACCGAGATGATTCGAACGGCCAAAACGAAGAAGAGAAATTCATATTTTATATTTTATTTTCAATAAAACTTGTTTTTGATTTTGTTATATGTGTTTTGGAATATTAGAGTACTAGTATATAGGAAAGAATGTGCGGATTGAATTCGGTGGCTGTATAGGTGAAAACGGTGTCTGGATGAATGAAAACGGTGTCTGTGTGGGAGAAAACGGTGTCTATATGGGTGCAAACGGTGTCTGTATAGTTCCACGGTGTCTGCATGGCTTAAAACGGTGTCTATATGGCTCGAAACGGTGTCCAAATTGGTAATTTTTTTATGCCGTACGGATTCATTTGGACACCGTTTTCATCCATATAGACACCGAACGATTTCGCAGAGCCTGTAGATATGTTACGGGATATCGGATAGGGTGATGTGGTGGAGTTGATATATTCATTGGGTTGGTTGGTACAAGAATTGAGGAAAACTAAATGCAATAGCTCAGGGAAAACGTTCGGTGCATCTAGAACTCAAAATGGTGCATCGATATACTCCGCCGAACTATGCTCCCGTTACCAATCGATTCACCGTTTCTAGTCATACATGCACCGGTTCAATCATACATACGCCGTTCCCAGTCATACATACACCGTTTTCAGTCATACATACACCGTTTCCAGTCATACAGACACCGTTACCACTCATACAGATTTCTTTCCACTGACATAAGAGCTTTCATCAGAAATCAAAACATAACATTAAAACAGTTTATTTATAATTAAAGAACGACACTGGATAATGACAACCATTAGATATTCTTTACCTTTTTCTTCTTTGACGTCGTTAGTGGTCATCCTTCTTGAGGTTTATGAGCATCACAACCTGAATATTCATTGTAATTATAGTGTAAACAAGGTTCACCACCGCATCGAACACATAATTATTCTCACGAAAAAGAGCTTTTGGTTCCAGCAAGTTACCCTCAGAAGTCATTCGCATAGCATAAAAAGCGGTCCAAATACCTTCTGATGCGTTTCGTATCAAAATAAAATTTCAAGTCTACCGCGCGCTGCATCAACGGAGTCCTAGGAAGACGACAGTGAGGAATTCGACACATTGTGAAATCCCGCATTCATGACCTCATGTATTAATCTCATTCTGCAATCTGCAGTTAATAGTATCCTCTTATAATAAGCTTAGAGTAGGTTGAGAGAACACTGGGAAAGTAACCATTTTATGATTTGTCGAATTTATCACTCCCGCCTTTGTAGCACAGCGTTCTGTGTCATAGCATAAACTATATATGAATTAATGCCTAAATTTAGTTTGGAAATCATGAAAAATACACTAACCGTTGTTCCTGGTAGAGCCCCCAAAAGCCGCCGTCAAGGAATTTCTCCACAGAATAACATCTTTTGATGAGGGGATGACTGATGATGACTTCTGTAAATGACTTGTTTTAATACTTGCAGAACAGATATTATTGAAATAACTTCGTTCACTTTTTCATTCTTTGTTTTAAGTATCAAAACTGTCATTCTAAAAAGTAGAATGTGGGGCGCAAAGCACCCCTGAAGAGTGCTTGATATGAAAGTAATACGTAAAATCTTACCTTTAAATCGTGGAGAACTTCCTTTGGTAGAGGTCGATACGCATTTCTACCGCGACACCAGAAGTACGACTGAAGAATTTTTGGGTGGACAGAAAAATTGAATCACTTACCTTTTCATCGACAGCAACTTGTAGAAATCTTCTTTTGATTGCAGCCAGTGACCGACAAGAACAACCATTACTTATAGTTTCCAATTCCGAACCTGTAAATGAAATTGATTCACAAAAAAAACAGAAATGTAATTTTTGTACTAAAATTACACTTTATAAAAGTTCAAAAAGCTCACCCAATCACGAAAAGCAGATAAATAGATTTTCATCCCCGGTATGAAGCTCGGGCGCTAAAAAACAGCATTAAAAACGGTTCGAAAACAAAGAAATATGAAGTAGTAGGATTTTAAAAAAAAAGAAAATGAAAAGAAATACAGCAGTATACTGTAGGTCAGTACCAAGGAGCATGTTTCCACGCACACCTCTACATACACCGTTTCCAGTCATACATACACCGGTAATCATACAAGCACCGTTTCTCAAACCGATGCATGTATGCACTCATACAAGCACCGTTTTCAAAACGGTGCATGTATGCATTCATACATACACCGTTTTTACTCATACATACACCGTAAATCATACATGCACCGATCGTTTTCCCTGAGTAGTTGTCTCCGGTGAACAGAGTGACTATCTGGTTTTTTTTCCACCTTTTTAAAGTTTTTCTTATCAGCAATGAGTTTATCTTTGCTGACAGGATGTAACACAGTACTCTGGTACACGGCTGGTTACGAAATTTCCGATTCAACGAATCCGTTAATCGTTAATTTAACGGTTTTTCCAAATTTAACGAATCCGTTAATCGTTAAATTAACGGTTTTTCCCAATTTAACGAATCCGTTTATCGTTAAATCGGATTTAACGAAAAATTTCGTTAAATCGTTAATTTCGTTAAATTTCGTAACCAGCCCTGCTCTGGTAACGATATCACATTCATGTGGGTAGGGGATTCATGTGAATGCAAAATGCGGTTTTTACAAGCATATGAATCCATATGCTTGTAAAAACGCAAATAACATCCATATGAGTAGGGACATTCATTTTTTTTTCTAGTCCTAAAATTTTCACACATTACTTTTCTCGTTTGCTTACTTTCTTCGTGTGCACACACTGCGCTGAGCGCAGTAGAAAAGTGTTGGATCGAGCAGCGAGGGGAAGCGACCAATAAGCAGCAAGCACAAACCCCGCCCCTTCGTAAATCCTGCATCGCCGTCGATCAAATTACAGTTATTGTAGTTTGAAAACTTTTTTTCCCTCAAGACCAACAAGTTACAACACCCCGAAGAATACTTCACGCGTTCTAGCAACACGAAGATACAAGTGAAACTTTTCTATTCGGCATCTCTCCGTGTTTCTATGTTAAATAAAAAATAACATTTTAATGTTCTACGAAGAAATCTCACGTCAGATACCTTTAAATAACATTTGAAAAAAATAATGGCATTTGAAGATGCCATAAAGATATCTTTAGATTACATTTGAAATATCAAATGATATTTAAAGATATTTAAATTGTCTTCAAAGATACTTGTGCTAACTTCAAATGACATCTTTAAATCACATTTATTCTTTTCCGGAGCTTCTACTCCGTCCACTCACCACACTACTCGTATATCATGTTCTCTATTTCTTTCTTTCCTTCTTTTCCCTCACCAATTTCTATTCGCTTCAGAGTTATAAAAAGCTTTTCTTCCATTTCTCTTCCACAAAAACATCCAATTCAAGATTAACCTTCAACATTTATTTGTATTAATCCACGTTGCATCCGAATTCACCGAGCTCGAAACGTAATATTCCATTGTTCGTGTGTGCGCATTTCACTGAAACGCAAATGGGAATCATCCAACTAGACGGGGTGATGACCGTGGATGAAAATCAAGTTATTTTTCGGGAAATAGCCAAAAACCCATCGGTTTGTGTGTGTATGTGAACCTAATAATTAGATTTGTGAGGGAAATAGAGAAGAAAAAGTGGAAGACGTCGGAAATTGCATGAAGAAAAGAGAGAGAAAGAAAAGCACTAAATCATAATACTTGAATGAACGAAGAAAAAAAAAGAGCGGGGAAATCACATCAACAAGCATTTCCTGCAGAATCCATTCCGATGACAGAAAACGCTCATATCTGACTTGACGTAGATAAAATTATACTTTTGTGGGAACTACTCGCAAAGGAGTACCCACGTGCTGAGTCACTACGAAAAATTGGAAATTTTTTGAATGATCTCCGTTTTGAATGGTTTTTCATCTAAATTTTAGAAAAGGATCTCACATGAGCTTCATAATCTTGGTACCGGCACCAATAGGCAACGAATGAGTCACCCAAGGGTAACAAAACCAAAAATGTGGAGCAGACTTTTGATTATAAAAAATTTCTCTCTGCTCTGGGAAAACATTCAATACATGTTTGAAACACGGTTTTTATAAATGTGAAAATGAGATCTGCTTGGATTCATGTATCTTCTGTCACTTTTATAAGTTGTTTTTCAAACAGAAACTGAATTTTTTCCAGAGCGTATTTTTTTTCACTTTTTTCTTGGAATATTGTTAAAAAACTTCGATGTCTCTGTTTTTTGAAAAGATAACTTCACCTAAAAGTACAAAAAATATTTTTATTGATTTTTTTTCCAATTTTTCGCAGAAAACGACACCAACCTCCGGTACACCTCTGACGGCAATTCTGCATCTTTTTTTTTGATATGAAATGGGTACAAAAACTTAATAATTGATCTAAAGCAAATCTGAAACATATCACCGGTGACGCACAGAATGCTTGGTATATTTGGGTGGGGTGAAGAGGGTAGTTCAAAAGACGCATTGCTTGACCACTTTGCAAGCCAGTCTTCAACTCTTCACCACAACCCACAAAGAAATGTTACAGAAAATGGAAATGAGAGAAAAATGGTGGAAACTCGAGCCGGAAGGTGTAGAGAGTGAGAAATCGATCAATGATGAAATCACACCGTCCGGATCGATTGATTATGTGGATTCGGAATAAAATTACCGGAATCCCGGTGGTGGTGGAACTGCGGACCTCGGGATCGATGTCGGCTCGTAGGCATTCGATGATGCTTCCGCACTACTACTGCTGTTCATGAAACGAACGTTGACGTTCGGTAGGAGTGCCTGCAAACGTACATTTTCTCTGTATCACCTCTATAAAAAAGATTCTTAAAGGTCAAGTTCTTCTCTTAAGTAAGACTTATATCAAAATTCGTTGGGTCTGAACAATCGCCTAGATTTTCAAACATGCTGAAGTCAATACAACCGGTCCCAGAAATTGATCGATTTTCAATGTTATGGCTAAAAATGTAGATTTCTTTCTCTTGGTTTTATTAGCGATTTTTTGCTGTTTTGAATGAATTGAGTGAATCTATTTATGTTCGCAATTTCTTGAACTATTCGGAAAACGACTTCATTTAAAAGAGAAACGGACTGCAACGTCTGATTGAGGAGTTTTCAGGGAGGGGTTCATTACCCTAGTTTGAAGTATATATCCCTGAAGATTGCCGAAACGTTGGAAAAATAAATATATCTTGTGCAATTCTACTGGTCATAACAAGAAGATCTGTCAACAACCACAATAGTTTTCAGAGGCATTGAACATTCTTTACTGGGTTCTACAGCACCGTCCAGAAGCTTATGACCGGTAACATGTTCTCGTCGGACTGGCCGTTTTCATCGAAATTTCCATACAATTCATGTTGAATTTTCAAATCTTGCTATTTTAATACTTTCCACTTTTCATATCTCTACAGCAGAGTGCGGAAGTGAAAATTTTCAAAACTGAAGTCGCAAATAGAATTTTCAACGGAAGTCGGAATTCAAAAGTCGGGGTGCGAAAAAGTCGAAAAACCCAGAAATTTCGTATATCTGCTCATTCTTAGAAGAACTAGACTGCGTAAACAACAATTTCCGTCATTTTTCACGAAATTCAAATCCCGAAAAAAGTTTTGTGACGGAAATCGGAAGTAGAAGTTGTCAGAAGTGAAAAAAGGACGGAAGTCAGAATTCCGTGCAACTGTTCTACAGAAATTAATAGGGTTACTAGGTCCAGGTCAGTACCATAAAATAGGGAAACTCACATGGAAAATTCCACCCACACCTAGTCAAATCCCATTTTCATGATAAAAACACGGGAAAAAGGCTCACCTTGAACCCTTCTTGCCATTCAGTCATGGTCTGCTGCTGCGAAGGTGGTGATGGCCTTCCTGGTGCTCTGGACAGTCCTGGTGGCATCATCTGACTGGTCGTTGATGCTGCCGACGCAGACTGTTGACGTTGCAAACTGGCTAGTCCTGGTGGGGCTCCAAATGGTGCCTTCTGAAACTGTATGTTGGGCACTCAGAAATTTTTTTTAAAGTTGAGGTAAAGTACAGGTGAACTATAAATTATCATAACTTTATACCCTCAACATTTTGTTTCAGCGTAAAATAAACAAATGGCCAACACTAGCAATGTTCTTCCGGCAAGATTTCTACTTTCAAGTTGCATTTTTTTCTGTTTTTTCTTCATAATGTCGCGAGGGGCAGGGTGGGGGGGGGGGAAGTAACCATGAAAAAGATGGACAACTGTTTCTGTGGTTTCGTGTTTCAAACACATTTCAAAACAGTCACTTTTATAAAGTTTTTGTTTAAGAGTGTTCTTTCAAAATAACAATAGCAAATTATAATTTTCAGGTGAAAAGTAGCCAACTATTGAGAATCTTGAAAACTTCCTATAGAAAAGTTGTTCAGCACCCTATTTCTTTCCTGGATAATTCATCCATTCCGGATTATGTATACGGGATTTTTCACTATTTTTTTTTACTATTTCATTCATAGAATTATATTACATTTACTACTTTCAGTCTCTTAAATTAACATACCTCCTGCATGTGACTCTGCTGTTGTTGTTGCTGTTGCTGCTGCTGCTGCATCTGCTGACTGTGAAGCATGTGTAGAAGAGAACCTTGCGGATGCGAACTCTGTGGCTGCGGTGCCGAAGATTGTCTCTGAAACAGTAGAGGTTTGGAACCATTCTGAAATTTCTGCTTGAGGGTGGTTTTGTTCAATGGAGATTCAGTTCTGAGTAAAATCTTCCAAGAAAAATCTCCCCCTTCGGAGTTATTTATCCCTTTGAATGCTAGAAAGGCTTCGTCAACAATAACATTTTTACTGCAATTGGTCTTGGTGAACATGCGCCCTGCATCGTTTCTAACAAGAAAATTGCGATTCCGCTCATTTTACAGTTATTTTAATGTTTTGAAATAAGAAAATCTCTACATTTGTTCCACTGTGACTTCATTTGGAATCAATACCGCGTTTTCACTAGGACAATCTTTGACGATCACAACAACTATCTCACTCGACATATCCATTCTTCGTGATACACGAAAAATTTTAATACTAACCTGGTACTGTTGTTGTTGTTGTTGTTGTTGTTGCTGTTGTCTCAACAACTGTGACGATCGTTGCCTGGCAAGTTCCTGGAGCATCGCTTCCGACTGGTTCATTCTCGATTGCTGTTGCTGCTGCTGCTGCTGTTGTTGCAGGAGCTGCTGGAGTGGATCCACGGTAGAGGAGGTGGTTTGAGAGAGCACTGAAAGAGGTTTCTTTTATAATAAAACATATTTTCGGTCATAAGGTGTCTTTTACGTTTGTTCTCTGCAATTGACATCTTATGAGTTCTGTTGGCGGTAAGATGCGCATCAAGTACAAAATTGAATGGTTCCTTCTCAGCGCATATGAATCGGATCGAAAGTCTTAACATCATTCGAAAGATTATTATGACTAGTACACGCTGGTCACACTATCTCTCCATGGCCCGTTCTCAGCTTATGGGCATCGGACCAAAACGGTCTGAATTTCCTGCGCGCAGAGGCGCCTAATTAGGCGTTTGAGATCAAAATGACTCTTCTAAATTGTCTTTTCAGTGTGACCATTACGACAAGGTCCGCGAAATCTAGAATACCACGTCTGTAAAAGCACTAAAACGGGAAAAATACGAAAATCTCACTTCTCAACAAACTGTTATCGCCTATCTGCTGATGCTGCTGCTGTTGTTGCTGCTGGAGGTGTTGAAGAAGTAGCTGCTGTTGCTGTCTATGCTGCTGCAGGTAGAGCTGTCGCTGTTGTTCTTGGTACGCCTGCAGGTAGCTGCTTGTCGATGATGGCGCTGTCGGTGCTTGGGTCGGCTTGTTCCATAGGGAGTGCAATCCGGACAAGTCTGACTGTTGTTGTTGTTGCTGTTGAGACGGTGGCTGTCCGTATGCGCTCATCTGTTGGAACAACGAGTTCTGTGTTTGCATCTGATGCTGTTGGCCGAACAAGGACAACCTGAAAGATGAAGTAGTACTGGGATTTTTTCTTTTTTTTAGCGGAAAAATGCATTGACAAATTAAATGCCCTTTCAAACCATGTTTAGCAAAGCTTTACGGATTTTTTTTACTTCCGCGAATTAAATGTGGTCAAATACTTGATTAACAAACCAAACTTGGAATAAAATCGCTGAAATTCTTCACAATTGTACACAATTGAGATCATCGCGCGAATAATTTTCTATGCAATATTTTCCAGTTCAATCGTACTCAAGTATCAAACTTGTGTTTTTCAAAATTTTAATACCTTGCAACTCTGTAATACATGAAGGCATCTATTGTTAGGTTCAACTGATTGTAAGACCATTGCGATAAATTGTGAAATACACATAGTGGTGTTCATAAAACATATTCAATCTTAACTGCTTTACTGAATATGTTGAACTATTGCTTGCTTTTACGATATCCCCGTCATTTCGACAAATTAGAACAAAAAAACTCACTGTGACAAAGAGTTACCAAGACCGGACAAGCTCTGGGAGTAGTGCGATGACTGTGGTTGTGGGGACTCTTCCTCTTCTTCAAGTAACTGAGCAAGTCCCTTGGCTGATTCACTGAACGGATCAAAGCCGAGGTCATCGTCTGACGTGCATTTGGAGAGTCCTGGCGGTGGATTCCGGCACGACGCGACTGGTGACACTGAAGATGGAGCGTGTGAGAGCAGCGTTGATGATGATGATGGAGGAAGCCCGAATGGAGCTGTTGTCTGTGGAGCTGCACTTGGAGTCGGTCGCTTGATCGGCGCTGGAACTGTTGGAGTTGGAGCTGATATAGTCGTTGTGGATGGTCCTGCTGAAAATCGATTTTAAAGTCAAGTAATTTCATCCCATTTTAACTCATTTTCCGAAATTTCTAGAAAAAATAGTTTTCGGAAATTTTCAGAAAGACGGTAGTCTATAGAAGTTTCCAGAAAACGTTGTCTCTCAGAAATTTCCAGAAAAAAGTGGCAGTCTTAATTATCTTTTTGCATTAATTTGTCAATCTTTTAAAGATTGATGAAAACTATCCGAAAACTATTATACCATCTGTTCATAATGAAAACTTTAAAAGATTCGATAAATGTTCGTAAAATTACCAAATAAAGACAATCCATTCTGTGAAGTTTGTGGCATCGAGAATCCGAGAAGCGATTGCCAATCTGTGAGTGGCGCTGGTGCATCGCCACCCGATTCTGGTGCTGGAGCCAAGTTGCCGAAACTGCCTGAAAGCAAGGATATCAGCAAAAATCAATAGTCACCATGGAAGTTTCTAGACACAAAACTCTTACTTTCTTCCTCCTGTGGATAGATTGGAATCTCGACTCTGACAGCAGCCGGCGTTGGTGCTTCTTCTGACACTTCATCTTTCGAGATCTCGCTGAGAATTTCATTGACTCTGGAATATTCGAGTGTCTTTCGTATGAAATTTCCATGTTTCGTTAAATTTACAAAATGTTGAACACGCGTACACATCGATCTTTATTTGAGGATGATATTGCAGTGGTCAATTCAGGTTGAAGTGAGCTCGATTAGGATCAGTGCGCCTGTGGCGCATTTACTCGAACTTTCTCAACGATTTTTGCGTCTCTTCATGGTGACTGTCAATAAAAATTAAGGTCTCTGACCGCATAGCTATGTTTTAAATGCTGTTTTCCTTTGCAAAATTTCATATTTCATTTTTGCCCAGTTAAAAAAAACACTGAAAAAAAAACAAACTAAACACTTCTCATTGACATTTAAAACTTTTCTTCACGAAAAAAATATTACCTGTGCAGAGAATCTTCGACTTGTCTATCTGTGGACCCTTCTGGATCGGACGGAGGTGAATGGCTTTGGTCCATGACCGTGTCTCGCTCTGGTCTTCTTCTTGTGACACTCTGTTTGACCTTCTTGAGCTCCTGACTGATTTTGGAATTTCCAACGTCTGATGGTGCTGGGTCTTCGACTGTCGACTGGAATCATTCAATTAGGAGTGTTTTGAAGAAAAGTATAAATTTTACTGATCAAACACTTCGAACTAAAAATTTTGGACGAATCTAAATGGTCCTTTGTTTAGATTGGATCCGTTTTATTTTCACGAACGCCATAATGACGATTTGAAGTTTTGATAAAATCAAAGCTTCTGATCTAATTCTGAACAAACTTACTCCATCGTTCGAACAAGAGTCGTTAAAGGCCAACTGACTCATAACTTCTGCTTCATTACCTGTAAGAACAATTTTACGAACTTCCGTGTATTCGGTAATTCAAAACTGTCAATCACTGAAACTCACTAGCAACAACAGGCTGCTTGTTCTCCTGTTCTTCACCGAATCTGTTCGCTTCATCCATACTTGGCCAAGCGCTCTCGTCTTTTGCAGGTGTAACATAGCTGCAATTCATATTTCAAAATTGATCGATAGATAATTGGTACCTTTTGGAAGGTCCAACCTTCTGACTGAGATAGTTGTATGTCATTGGTGGTTTTGACAGCAGAAGATCACTCAATCTGAAAATTTACTTTTTTATAAAGTATTGGAACCTACATTTTTTTGAAATATGAACTTCAACCCTCGATAAATCACTGACGATTTACTGTGAACACGTATAAAGTACTGAATGCATGAATGATCCATAAGTCTTAAATCTTTGCAACATTGTCTCCGGTCAGCGATCGAACTCGTGACATGTAGAACGGGTAGTGGGGGAAATTATTCGCTAAACCAACCCACCCCTTGTAAAAATAGTGAAACATACCTTTTCTCATAATCAGCATGCTTTCCAGCGTGCATATCGTCTCGAGTGAAGCTGATTTCCGGTTCTGCCACTTCATGAAGATACATACAATCCTGAAACATTCGAGTTCATTCACAAGAACTTGCTGAAAACATACAGGCTTCAGACACTTCTTCGACTGCAAGAACGATGAGCAGTACTTGGTGGTACCAAGCGACGCTTTCACGGGCCGCCCGTCAATGTAGCAGTTGTTGACACCCTGTAGAGTACCTATTACACCAGTCAAGTCAGCTAACTACCTGAATTGCTCGCAGAGCTTCTTCAACCTTTCCGTAAGTAACGTAGACGGATTGCGCGGGCGGAGCACCAACATGGGGCCCAGGTGCTGTTCCGGTGACCATTTTCAGGATTTTTCCGTACCTGCCGAAATACTCCGGCTTTTTGAGAAGTTCCAAGTCTAACAGCTTATTCGACAAGCCGACGACATACATCAAGTTCTGAAATTGAAAATAGATCTTCCGAGACAGATCATGAAAATACCTTTTGTAGAACTCGATAATTCGCCAGGTGCTGTCTACTCTCAGATTCCTTGACCTTCTCAGCTTGCTGTTTTTGCTTCTTTCGATCTTTGTGCTTTCGCACGTCGGCAGACGAAATCGGCTAAATCGATATTTAAAATCTGAAGTTCAATGCAAAATTACCTTGAAATTGACAGGGTTCTCCGGATATGGTTGTCGACACGCAGGGCACAATCCATTCTCATCGGTTCGTATCCGATGCCAACAGAAACGGCAGATCTCAAGTATGAGAACTCAAAATTGTATCAGAATGAATTTCTCACTTGGTATTCACACTTGCACGGGTAAAAGTCGATATCGTCAATTTCGAGGGACTCCATACATAATGGGCACTCAGACTCGCCGTCGCTACAAGCCATTGCAAAGTAAGGGATGGGTTCACGGGTTTCTGAACAAAATCGATAAAATGGAGACTGAATCGGGGTCTGCGGTGAAAGTGAAGAGGTGAGACGTATGATTGATCGGAGGTTTACTTGTTTCTACCACTTTTTGTTACAATGAAGAGAAGAACCGGAGAGAAACACTCAAATTCATCCTTGCTGGATTGAACATCGATTTTCAGGCGGTTGTGAATGTCACCTGACTAATAAATCTTTTTACTATACTGTAAAACTGCCTAAGCCAGTGGAACCGATCGCCTAGAATTCTATTAGAATTCCAGAGAATGAAAAACACGGTCACGGGAACCAAAAATTCCCTAATTATCGACCGAATAAAATTAGTAAATCTACCCGTTCAAAGTGACGTGTCGAGAGTGTGCGGTCGATTTACGAAATGCGCCCTTACTTTTGTTTATTTATTTTCACCTGGTTGTTTTTTTTTGTTTTAGCCTCTTGTATTTGTATTTTATGTCTTATGATTCATAGTAAAACTGAAAAATACTTTTTTGACACGTGTGAGAAATATGCTATTTCTGTATTAAATTAGCTTGATCATCAAGTAGAGAAATAATCCCATTATATGCAAGAAGACGGAAGTAGACGCATTCCAACAGTGATTTTATAATTATTGAACTTTCATAGTTAGGTGTGTCATATGTTCTACTCACAACCATTCTTCCAGTGAAGCGGTATTTTTTTGCTACAAATAGAATATAAAATACACAGAAAATGCGTTGCGTACTTGACGTGAAAGTTATATTATTTATATATGAGAAAATACAGTTGGTGAAATGTGAATAACTGATTATAAGTTCTGAGCAGTACAATAAGAATGTGTAGAAGAGATAAAACACTGAGTAACTAGGAACGAAAAATGATGTGAAAAGATAAAGTATGTTAACATAAGACAAGAAGACTGAAAAACACAGAACCATTGAATCTATTTTCATCATTTTCTGTCACATTTTAAGCCAAACCTTTTCTCTGAAGTTTGAATCGAATTTCGAAGTTTTCTGCTTTTTTCCAAATCGCTTTGCGAAACTTGCAATGCGTTTATTTCTCGGAAGATTAATAATTTCAATTTTTGCCAACAGCTTCTAATGAAATTTTCGTAGTTCGGTAAGTAGTTTTTTAATAAGGAGATTTTTATTTTCAAGTAAACTTAAAGTTTACCGAAAAACAACATAAAATAATCTAATAACCATAATTTCATTAGATTTACGCTAAAAATTGGCTAAAATCATGAGCCTTCCTACTTTAGTTCTCGTACTTCAGAGTTTCATACTGTTTTCTCATATGATACCTTTTCAAGTTATACGAAAATGCAAAATTTTCATACACTTAACCGAAAACTGAGAAAAAATCCTCGAGTAATCAGTTTTCATACATAAAATTTGGAAATTGGCTATGAACGTCAAGATTTTCATTGTAGAAATTTATTGTAGCAAAATTTTTATCGATCTAACCGTGAACCAATACGAAATTATCGAATAATCGTACTTTCCATACCTTTAAATTGAATATTGGCCAAAACATTCAGTTTTTTCCACAGTAGTTTTTGGACTACGTAACTTTATACATAGCGTTCTTCGCTAATGACAGCGAAGTAACACGAAAAATACATTGAAGTGTCGAATAATCGCACTTTTCATGAATTAATACTGAATTTCGGCTAAAAATGTCAAGTTCCCTAGTCCATTTCTCGTACTTCGAAGTTTGATACACAGAGTTGTCCGCTGATAACAGTGAAGTAACACGTTGTGCCTACAGTCACAAATATAATAGTTCCAAAGTGCAATAGAGGTATCATTGATCGGCGATAAGCTGGAAGGCCACAACGTAGTTTGTTTATCACATTCGTTCCGTACAACACATGCGTCTTGTCGACGCTTGTTGATACTGAACAATGTTCAATTTTTATTGTCCCGTTCTATTGACTAGTAATGAATTGTATTATTATATGCTATCTGTGTTGAAAAGATCGTGTCTAGTCATGTTATTGGTCGAAAATCACTACAAATCTCTTATGGATCAAGAAAAAACTCCAGAAAGAAGAGTTAAAAATGTTTTGCTCGATAAAATGATTTTAATATATATTTTATTAGCATTTTTAATCAATTCAAATCAAGTTTCATTTTTTCAAAGTTAGAAATTTTTTACCAGAGCTTTACCACAAGTTTCCCAGGCAAAACGTTCGATGCATGTATGATTCACGGTGTATGTACGAGTAGAAACGAAATATGCATGAATTCATATAGGCACCGTTCGCCAAAATGATGCCTGTATGAAATCATACATACTTAGTTTCTACTCTTAAATATACCGTAAATTAGACATACACCGAACGTTCCTCATGAGTTTTTACAGTTGAGAAAGCTTTACATATCTTTCTGAACTATCGTTGAAAAAACGAAAGTTGAGTAGGTAGGTATTGTCCGACCTATTCAATTTTTGGTTGGTAAGAGTAGAAACATAGTTGAAGTTGTAGTATAAAATAAGATTTCTCGCATACTTTACCTAAACTTTAGTTCCTAGTTAAATATGTGAAATTCAATCACGAACCTTAAAATATCTCGAAACTCTCCTACGAATCTAGAAATTGAAATTTCAAAAATTTCATTTTTATGAGTAAAAATTACGCATATGTTTAAAATGCAAAACCTAAAAAATTCTCACACAAACGAGTTTTGTATTGGAATACACAAGACACAACAACTAATGGACTTTGCCCTCTCGCGTTAAACTTTCTCTCTCTCTCCCTCACCTTTTACCCTTTTTACCTCACAAATCTCATTTCATTTCAGAGATGTCGGATGTTCTTCTCAATTTCATCGCCGGTGGTGTTGGTGGATCATGCACAGTTATCGTGGGACACCCATTCGACACAGTGAAGGTGAGTTATTGTTTTATTTGGGATCGATAATGATCTTGGATGTTGGATGGTAAAAGATTTTTGAGTGTAGAAAAAAGGATTGAGTTTGTTACCGGTTCCATCAGAATGTTAGAATACACTCTGTCACCATAAAACAAGAACACCTATGTTTTCTCATATTTCTCAGCTCATATTGATGTTAGAACTATGCCACTTCACGAACGTTTTTTTAGAAGCTTCATGTTTTATGGTAACAGTGTGTAGTCTGAAACTTGAACACGATGGGTTTTGATAGTTTCCGTTTTTATCTCTGAAGTTCTACCTTTGTAAAACAAGAAAGAACTGAAAGTAATACTCGCACCATCAAAAACTATAAAATCCCAGTGCCTTTTTTTAATACTGAAGTTTTTCGCCTTTTCAAGTGGTTTCAACATCGTTTCCGAAGATTCTGCTCGCCTTCCGGATCTTTAAAGCGTGAAATTATAAAAAGTCATAGATAAAATGAAGAAACCACGAATATTGAGAAAAAATAAATGACAGCTACCAAGAAACTGCGAGAATAACAGAAAGCTATTAGAATTTACAACTTTCGAATATTTGAATTTGACTGCTACTGATGTCTTTGTTAGTTTCCGTAGTTTCAACTATCGTTTCCATTTGGATACTACTATTTTAACCAGGAAGATATAGAAATCGTGATTAGTATGGAATTACCACCATAAAAAGAAGTACTGACAGGCTACCAAAAGCCTGGAAAAATGAAAAAAATGAATATGAATTTCAGGTCAGAATCCAAACGATGCCTCTTCCAAAACTGGGTGAGAAGCCTCAATTTACTGGAGCTCTTGATTGTGTCAAGCAGACGGTGGCAAAAGAAGGATTCTTCGCGTTGTACAAGGTGATTTTTTGTTAAAACCCCAAAATTTTCTCAAAAAACAAGTTATGAATGATTTTTTATGATGAAAACTGGCAAAATTATCATGTTTTCAGCTATTCCCATTGTATATATAAGAAATTTGAGTGAAAAAGATGAAAAAGTTCAGCAAGAAAGTATTGAAAATATGTGTTTTGTTCACGGTTGTTGAGATAACTCACACTGCGGCAAACGCAGTTGAAAAGTGTAAGCAAAGCAAATCGATAGAGTAGATCAAATTTCAGTTACTGTAGTTCAAAAAAATTTACTTTTCCTACTTTTTTTCGTCCCAGATTCACAAATCGTAACGTAGAAATGTTCGAAGTAGGTAAAACTATCGTTGGAACAGTCCGCAACCTTTATTATGGTAAGTGAAACATTTATTAAAGTTCAAACGCTTTCGAAAATGAAAGTAGAGGTAGGCAAAGCGGTTGCAAAACGCGGTTTTATTGTCTTATTCCTTTGCCGAGGTGTGTAACTGCAAGAAGGAATAGGAAAAATGTTGAAATGAGGATTGGGAATGAAGCTCACCTCGGAAAATGTAGTCCTGCCCCTATTGCTCCGCCCACTAGTGGAATTGATCACTGTGTGGATTTCGGGCAAAACACCGTAGAGGAAGAAAGAAATAATGGTGAAACTTTTGTGGAAAACGGAATTCTGTAGAATGCGTATAAGTTTCTATTTAACACCTATTTTTAAGCTCATGATTGGTTTGGGTCAGCTTAAACTTAAGCCTAACATTATGTAGGGGGTTAGGATTGGGTTTTCCTGGGCTTAAGCATATATGCAGCTATAGCTGCAACGTAGTATGTCAGGTCGACCCCCCCATATCAAGCCATTTTTGCCAATCCTAAGCCTAAATGCTCCAGTGCCAAGCCTGAAAATGTGATTGTAATGTCCCGAGCGAAATTATTCACGTTTGAAAAGCGGGATGTGGTGCTTCGGGGCTATTTAGGTGCTATAACCTTATATAACCTCATAGGATGCAACACTTGGATACAGAAAAATCAGAATGGATCCCAGTTATTCCCAAGCTAGGTCTGGTAAGATCCAATCAGAGTTGCCTTCTCTGAGCACGGATTCAGTTTCCACAACTAAAACTCAACTTTACATTTTAGGGAATGGCCGCCCCACTTGTCGGTGTTTCCCCACTCTTCGCCGTCTTCTTTGGTGGATGTGCCGTCGGGAAATGGATCCAGCAGAAGAACCCAGAAGATGAGATGACATTTGTGCAGAACGCGTTCAGTGGTGCGTTGGCTGGTTTGTTCACGACTGCAGTCATGGTCCCAGGAGAGAGGATCAAGTGTCTGCTTCAGGTGTGTCATTTTTTAAATGAAGAAAACTCAAAGATCACGGTAGTTCACAGCAGAGTTGCACGGAATTGCGACTTCCGAGAAAAAACATTTCGTGAAAAATGACGAAAAGATCGTGAAATCGTTTCTACTCAGTCCGGAATTGACCTTCACATGTTGAGAGTGCGCAGATCTACAATATCTCCGGGTTTTCCAACTTTTTTGCCCTCCCGACTACCTTTGAAAAAATTCTACTTTCGACTTCCGCCCTTTTTTCACTTCCGACTTCCGAGAAAAAAATTCACTTCCGTCTTCCGATTTCCGTTTTGAAAAATTTTACTTCCGGGCAACTCTGGTGCACAGTTCTGTAGATAGCGGGGTTGCATAGAAGTAGAATTTTATGGAACGGAAAACATAAGTGGATATATGTAGGTTCAAAAAGTTCGAAGTATTGAAAACTTGTAAACTTTATTCGAGGATTAAGTTCAAAACAACGAAACCAGATATAGTTGGTACGTGCCTGTGAGACAATACTGAAAACCTAGGTAAAAGAGCTGTTCCGGTCAGGACAGACGAATTGCATAGCTGCTCAAATTTAAATGAACTAGGCCGGATAAAAAAGGATTTCACTGTCTTTTTTTTCATAATGGTGCACAATAGATTTTTCTACACGGAAGTCGGAATCCCGCGCTACTTTGGTAGGTCTGAATTGAACTCCGAATAAGGTAACGTATTAGTACACACATGATGAAGTTGTTGATGTTCCGAGAAAGTTGTAAACGTTTGAACTTCGAGGTGTTGCAAGACTCTGGTAGGACTAAATATAACGAAACTAATATGTTCACTAGATTTTGGCTCAAATGGAGTTCACAGTCTTCAAGAGTTGATGCTGAACACTGAAAATCCCGGTTTCAGGTCCAGTCTGCGGGCAACGTCAACCCATCCGGAGTCCACTACGATGGACCATTGGATGTTGTCAAGAAGCTCTACAAGCAGGGTGGTATCGCTTCGATCTACAGGGGAACTGCAGCTACATTGTTGAGAGGTTTGGTTTTACTCTCGCTGCGCACAAAAGGGTGTAATGTAGCTCATTTACTGAATAATCTGTAAAAACAAAGTACATTTTCAAGTACTGTAGAAGGTGTACTGTAGCTTATTCGCTGAAATATTTGTAAGAACAAATCACTTTTGAATACTGTAAAAGATGTACTGTGCGGAAAATAAAAATATTACCCATCAAATGTTCCCGACGTATAGAAGTGGTTTTGTTTCTTTCGCTTATGTAACAGTCATATATCGTCCACCCAAAATAATGTTTAGTACGTAATATCTTTACAGATATCCCAGCCTCTGCAGCTTACCTATCCGTCTACGAATATCTCAAGAAGAAGTTCTCTGGAGAAGGTCAACAAAGAACTCTGTCTCCTGCCGCCACGTTAGCTGCAGGAGGTTTGGCTGGTATCGCCAATTGGTGAGATTTTGCGGCTTATCCGGGTCAATGTGCACAAAATTATAAAGGTGTGACGAGCACAGGTTGAACAGAGTTTTACGAAAATACTACTTTCACCAGCCATTTTGGAGCAAATATTTATGACTATTCCGGATCAGCATAACTAAAATGATAGTGTAATGACATGTTTCTAGTTTGCACTAAAAACCGACAGTTCCAAAGAGAAGTTAGTCCCACTTTTCTCTTCCAGTTCTGAGCAAATGAGGACATCATTTTTATGACTGACCCTATTCAGCATGTCGGAAATCTTCGAAGGGTGATAGTGCTATGTCGCGCAGTATCCTGAAGAGGAAACCCATTTCCAATTCTGAACAAATACCCATAAAAATAGTGTTCGGCAAAATCCATTTCATTGTAGTATCTCAATCTCGTTTTTATGGGTTATGAGAACAATCGTATGGTGAAATTATTATTATCCAGTTGAGTAAATTAGAAAATCTGCTCGGGTGTTCGATTTACTATCGGGACTCGAGTTTTTTGCACTTTCTATATTCTGCTGAACTTCTGAACTGTTCAAGAAATGTATGAAGAAATGCCACCTATAGTGAATATTTGGTCAAAAAATGAAAAAGTTACAATCACGATATGCCGGATATTTTGAATGTTAGGCCATTGGTTCGATTCCTTTTTTGCGCTTTCCTAATTGTCTTGAACTTGGAGCGGAATAATCTTGTACAGAGTTAACAAGTGGTTGAAAAGATTTCAAAAATAGTTAAAGTTAAAAAATCCAATTGAAGCTAGCAGAAATTTTTATTGAATTTTGATAACTTGAGTGTTCAGGTCGTGAATTCGATACCCTATCTAGACAATAGTCTTTTGTATTTTCTTCACTGTCTAGAATTTGGTGAAGTATGAAAAGCTGTTGTAAAAAGTTGTCAAACTCAAAGAAGTTCTTCTATTTTCTTTGTACGAAGTTGAGAGTAATAGAAATTCAAAGTTAGGCTGGAAAAATCGTTCATAGTAATAATATTACAGGGGCGTCTGTATCCCAGCTGACGTGCTCAAATCACGACTCCAAACAGCCCCAGACGGCAAGTACCCAGATGGAATTCGTGGTGTGCTGAGAGAAGTTCTGCGAGAGGAAGGTCCGAAGGCTCTGTTCAAGGTAATTTTGAAGGAACACTCTTTCGTCCATATTTATACGAACGGAACATTTTTTCTAAAGAGATCAACAAAATGCTCATATCCTTTAGGTTTCCAGTAATTTAGATTTTTCATGATTTAACGATTTCTACCGGTTATTTGTTGAGGTCATAATGTTTTTCTTAAGTTTTGAGAGACGAACTTCGGAAAACATGGTTTTTTCAGCAACTTTTAGGAAATTTCTAGAAAATATAGTAGGTTTGGTTGATTCTCAGATATCTATTTTTTCCAACAAACACAGCATTTAAAAAAAGACAGTTTTTTTTTCCAAATAATACGCTGATTTTGAATTGTTCTCAGAAATGACCAGAAAATATGGTTGCTTCAGTAATTTGTATGAATTTACAGAGAATACAGATTTTTGAGTAATTTTTAGGAAATTCTAAAAAAATATAGTCAATTGAATGAAGTGTAAGTGGTGAAGAATGTTGCTGTGCATCGTGTTGATTATTGTGGTTGTTGAGACAGATCGTCTTGTTGTGACAAGAAGAATTGCACAAGATATATTTATTTTCCAACCTTTCGGCAATCACGCCATCATCAGGGATATATACCTATAATTATTCTTCTGGTCACAACAAGACGATCTGTCAACAACCACAATAAATATAGTCATTTTCAAAAATTCTGAATTTTCAGGGATTCTGGCCAGTCATGCTTCGCGCTTTCCCAGCCAACGCCGCGTGCTTCTTCGGACTCGAGCTTACGTTGGCTGGATTCCGTTACGTAGGAATTGGTGGGCACCCAGCAAAGGCTGAAGACCTCACCCTCGCCAACGCTGAATAGATTCTAGCCCACCACAACATTGCCACCATTTCTTCTCCACGGCGTTCCCTAGGAGTGATTCGACTGTGATCCTAGTTGCCTTTTTGTATATTCTGACATACGTTGTAAATGAAAAATGCTCAATAAATTATTGATTTTTCGAGGTTTTCGATGTGAACAACTGTTCAACTCCATAATTTATCTGTTAAACTTGAGGAATTTTCCTTTTTCCACCTAGGAGTACTATAAGTTTTCTCAAAGATTTCCATTTTGGACTACTGTAGAACTATGGAGATCGCAAAACTGTAACTCCTTGATTTATCTGTCGAACTTGAGGAACTTCTTTTTTCCACCTAGGAGTACTGTAAATTTTAAAGATTTCCTTTGAGGATTAATGTAAAACAATGAAGACTAGAAAATTGTAACTTCTTGATTTATCTGTTGAACTTGAAACATTATGTTTTGCCACTAAGGATACTGTAACATTCTTAAATTGTTCCAAATTATCTCTCATCATAACTCCTCTGTAATTCTATAAGAGAGGTCCTGTAGATCAAAATATCACCTTCTAAGGGTACTGTAACTCTTTCACAATGTTGATAAATCTACATCCGTTATTCGAAAAAGCTAACTTTCCCTACTAATTTTACCATACAATAGTCTTACGGGTTACTGTAACAAACCGCCGCATCCCCTGCGATTTAGCTGTTTTGTAGAGAACAAAGGAGATTCTCAACCCCAACTTTAACTGTTTAAAGATAAAGGCGATAATTTTCATTATAAAACGGGGGAAACAAGCATTATCTTATTTAAAAAAAAATTACGATGAAATTTGAAAAACTGAAACCTGAATAAAAATAATAATAAAAATCTTATCATCTCGAAAATTCCATCCAAGCCGAAGTTGATGAAGGAGATTTGGAGAGTTCTCGCAAGGCGTCTTCAATCGTCTCAGATCTCGCTTCTGGGTACAGAACTGGTGGTAGGTCCAATGGACTTTTCGGTCTGGTAATTGGGCCACTCTGGAAATCATATGATTGTTTGACAAATCTTCCGCCCACTTTTCGACATTCGAATTGGAGGAGGGAGGCAGAGAGAGAAAGAGAGGGAGGCAGAGAGAGGGAGAGAGTGAGTGACTGAGAGAGAGAGAGAGAGAGAGAGAGAGAGAGAGAGAGAGAGAGAGAGAGAGAGAGAGAGAGAAAGAGAGAGAGAAAAAGAGGGAAAGAGAGGAAAAAAGAGAGAGAGAGAGAGAGAGAGAGAGAGAGAGAGAGAGAGAGAGAGAGAGAAAGAGATAGAGAAAGAGATAGACAGAAGAAGCAAATTAAGAGAATCGGCGAAAATTTTTTCTTTTAAAACCGTTTTTTTCATTCAGGAAGTCTGATTAGGTTTATCTGAGAAGGAAAATAGAAACTGAAGGGCTTCCGATCGTAGCAAGGAATTATCTAAAATCAACCAGTCACAGGTACATTTTACCATCAATTAAAGCTGATGAACAGCAGACTCTTTTTCAGACCCCAGTAAGTCAAAATCGGGCATTTTTTGTTTTCCCCCAAAAAAAAACCTCCCTATACGCTATTTTTTCAGATTTGTTCGTTTCTCACAATTTGTTATTGATCATATAGTTTCGACACAGTTGCAACTTGATGCAACATTTCAAAAATGTTAAACCTTCGTTTGAAAGAACTTCGGTGCGCCTATCTACTAACAAACAAAAATCTGCTAACGCACCCGATAAATAAGTCCTGCAGAGACCAAGTACAATCCCACTGATCAAAAATTGAGGTGCGTAAGCGTGAATCGTAGCTACAAAATTTTGTAAACTACAATCAACATGCTCTCACGAGCAGGGCACTGGGTCTCTTTCGATAAGGGGGTTATCTTTACTAGTTTTCTATTTTGTTGCAATCATGCCTTATTTTTGACGGTCAAATGCAGAAATACTGCTGATGTGCTTCGAATCTTTTTTGTTCCAGTACTAGTAACCTATCTACGCTCAAAGGCATGATCTTAGAGTTTTAATATTGAAGAAACATGAATTTCAAAAATTCTCTAGAGTTGGATCTGATTTGATAAGGGTATTATTGTTTATTTTCTATACTTTTGAAGATTTTCCTACATTTTCAGACGTTGTGTCACCATTTAAGAGTGCAAAATGAAAAAACTACGCAAAAATTCAAAGAAAATGCTTCTGAATCTGTACTTTTTTGATAAGGGTGTTATCTCTACTAGTTAATTTCCACTTTTTTCGACATTTTCATATAAGGTCCAAAGTTCTGTCACCATTTAAGAGTACAACATGGAAAAATAAAACAAATTTCAGAAAGAATGCTTCTGAAACTTGCGTTCCCGCCGTCGGCCGTCGTCCAGCGCATCACTTGCAACTTGAGAATCGGATGTCATCAAAAACGTTCGTTTCGGACAACACCAAACACGCTCCATCGAACTCTCGCCACAGGGTTTGTGTTCCTCTTTTACACGCGCAAACAAACGCGTTGTAATGTTTTTTCGATCGTTTCTTTTTGTATCTCAAGGTTTACTGTAGAAAAAACAAAAGTCACACCAATTACAGGTGTGCTTTTTTTTCGTAGCCTACAAAAGTCAGCCTTCACTCAAAAATTGTTCACCAATTACAGGTGTACTGTTTTTCGTGGAATTTAGTAAAACGCACCGGTTGCACCGGGTGCACCGGGTGATTCGTATTCAGGCTTAGGCTGAACCTAAGCTGGCCCAAACCTAACCTAAGCCTAAAACTAAAATAGAGATGAACTTTTAACAATGGTAACTTTTAATAGCTTAGGTTCAGCCTAAGCCTGAATACGAATTACCAGGTGCACCCGGTGCACCCGGTGCGTTTTACTAAATGCCGTTTTTCGTAGCCTACAAAAGTCAGTCTTCACTCAAAAATTGTTCACCAATTAATGCTACCTACAAAAGTCATATTTTTCAACTACTGTATTGAATCAATTTTAATTTGGAAAAGTCACAGCAATTATTGGTGTAATCTAAAAAAGTCAGCCTTCACCTAAAATTTTGCACCAACTCATGATGCCTACAAAGTCACCTTTTTTCAACCACTGTATTTAAACAATATTTTCATTAAAAAACTAAATTCACTGATTATTGGTGTATTTGGTTTTTTTTTAACTAGTTTGGTTTTTTTTAAACTAGGAAATGAACAGATCACAGCTGAACGATACATTTTCTTTTACCACTTTGTCGAAACATAAATTTTGGTGAGAATAAAAGTATAGCGCTATCTATACTTGAGGTACAAAAAATTTGAAAAAAATTACATAGAGTATCACTTCGAAGCACTTTGTATACTGTATAATTATGCAAGATTATTTTCATATTGTATAATTTTTCGATAATTTTAAAAACAGTATCAATTCAAAAACTTTTACATACAGTATCACCTCGAAGTATTAAGCATACCGTAGTTTAGTTTTTCAAGACATACCTAAGTTTTTTAAGAACGTTATCACAAAAAATCTTCAAATACTCACCAATAACACAGTAACACCGAAGCACTCCTTTACTTGTTGAACAATCAGTGCTTTGAAATCTTCGCACCTGTAAACATTGAAAATTTTCAAAAAAGGAAATCTTACCAATGATCCATCTGAATTGCATTCTCACAGGACATGTGCTTTCCGGTTTCAGTGAAGGCTCCACATCCTTTACACATGAAGCTGAAAGCGTTCTATAAGGCACTTGATCAGTTTGAGTTGGGAGCTTTTCGACAGTTTCTAGTGTTTACTCTCCGATTCTTGTCATTTTTCTGGGAAAAAAATCAGAAACGGTCGGAAATCACCTGGAAAAGATCGAACATCGTTGTCTGACATGTAAGTGCCACCAGGACACACTGAAATTGTGAATTCTGACAGGTCTCTAAAAGTTTTCGAATATGCTGAAGATGATAGAACTGATCTCAAAAGTAGCGGAGCAAGCCTGGTTTTCGAGTTATGATCGATACCAGTCAGAGTTGCACGGAATTCCGACTTCCGAGTTCCGCCCTTTTTTCACTTCCGACTTCCGTGAAAAAATTTCACTTCCGACTTCCGTTTAACAAATTCTACTTCCGACTTCCGTCAAAAAATTTCACTTCCGACTTCCGACTTCCGTTTAACAAATTCTACTTCCGACTTCCGTCAAAAAATTTTTTTTCGTGAAAAATGACGAAAAAACCGTGAAATCGTTTGTATTCAGTATGGAATTGACCTATCACCTGTTGAGAATGCACGAATATACAATATCTCTGGGTTTTTCCAACTTTTTTGCACTCCCGACTACCGTTGAAAAAATTCTACTTCCGACTTCCGCCTTCCGACTTCCGTGAAAAAATTTCACTTCCGACTTCCGACTTCCGTGAAAAAAATTTCACCTCCGTCTTCCGACTTCCGTTTAAAAAATTCACTACCGACTTCCGTTTTGAAAAATTTTACTTCCGTGCAACTCTGATACCAGTTAAACATAAATTAGGAAGAAGAGTGGACACCTATCAATTTATGATCTTCCGAAATCAAAAGCGTAAGCCGTAGGTCTTGACCACTAGGTGATTGAACACACATTTCACCAGATCAGGGCACTGCTGGATGAAAGAATACCATCATAAATCCATAGATGTCCGTCTTTTCCCTAATTTTTATGTTAAACTGATATCGACCATAACTCGAAAATCAAACCGGTTCCGCAACTTTTGAGAGCAGTTCTATCATTTTCATCATATTCGAAAATCTCACAGACCAGTCAGAGTTCACAATTTCAGTGTGTCCCGGTGGCAAATCCGATCGTTTTTCGGCTATTTCCGACAGTTTCTGAATTTTCCAAAAAAAAAACACGGGAACGCTCATCGGAAACGTATTTTGGTGCCTGACAACAAAGTTTCATAGATCCCTTACGTTTAAAAAACTATTTTTTAAAGATAAATTTCGTTAAAAAAGACTACAAAATTCTTATCTAGTTCGTCTAAGAATGAGCACATAGCTTTCTCTACCTGTAAAAAAATCTGGCCTCCGTAAATCGGTTACTTAGTACTGTAGCAGTTTCGCCTCGAAACACAAGAACGATTAAGTGATGCGCCTTTAATTTCAATGAACTGTAAGTAAGAATAATAATTTAAATCCACAAAGATCTAACTGTTCGTTGTGAGAGTTACCGTACTCATTCTGCAAAATTGAGATTAGAGCGCGCTTGAAAACGGCCATGCTTCTAGCGATATATGTGAATGAGCAGCTATTCGATATTTATGAGATTTTTCGACGTTCAATCTCCGTTTTCCTTTGAAAAAAATCTACTTCCGAGACTTTCGTGAAGAAAATTTTACTTTCGTGCAATTTTTTCCCTGACTCTCGAAAATATTATTAAAATCGAATTAATTAGCGGTTTACACGTCTACATTAATTCTGAATTATTTATAGTTTTCAACTTTTTCAAATCAACTTCACAATGCTGTTCAAGATTTTCTTTCATAGTCCGATTGGAAAACTCTCCAAATTTCTCTAACTATATTCACCTAAAAATTAAGATGATCTAGAAATAATGTGAGAATAATTCAATTTTTTGAAATAATCATCAAAAACTAACCGTTTTCCATAGAGAAACTTCTCGTTTAGATGGTTCTCCGAACAGACTATATGCTTTATAAGATATCGGTGGAAGATTTGGAAGGTGAACTGTTGCAAGACTATGTGTTCGTGGCATTTCTGAAATTTATCATCAAAATTCGATCAAATTGATGTTTTCAATGGCTTCTCATCACGCCTACATCGAAATTCCTATCCAAAACAGTCACCTCTGGTGAATCATCAGCCATGTTGCCTCAGATTAGTCATATAAGTGGTTTCATCTATTCGAATTTTGTGCAAAAATGAAATTTTCATTGCATTTCTGTAATTTATCACGGATATTCGATTAAATTGATGTTTTCAATGTCTTTCTTATCAAGCCTAGTTCAAATTTCCTAGACGTGCGACCCAAAACAGTCACGCCTGATGAATCATTAGCTATGTTGACTCGGATTAGCCATATAAGGAGTTTCATCTACTAGCCAAAGTGACAAGTCCAAAGAGTTCATCCATTTTCAGTAGAATTTTTATCGTGCCACCTACTTTCTTATCTATAATTTGCTTATCTGCTTGTTTTTTCGCGCATTAAAAACAAGGTGGTTCAGATTATACTGTTACTTGATAAGGGAACTTCATGAACGGTTCCATTGTTACTTTTCTTTGTCTTCTTGGAGCACTGTGATTTTATTTCCATTAGCCCACTCACGCAGGAGTTGCCATAGTGTGTACGCGTACTGTACTAACCCCATAGACGCTCATTCGCACACTAAACAAGTAATCGTTAGTTATAATGGCTTTGTGGCCAGAGCTAAACAAAAAGTTATATATCTCCAACCAACCTTTTACATACACATAGGGTTAAATTTCTCCTCGGCGAACTGGTAAGATTTTTCAAGTAAACCGCGGTACTTCTTCCAAATAAGGAAAATCCACGATTTAGGTTCTTCAAAGAAGGTAATATTTTCAGGAAAAGTTTTAAAAAATCAACAAACTACACTCGATGATCCTCTACACCGGCTTCGGCAAACGGGTAAGAATCGCCACGTTGCAGAACCTGAATGGGGAGATTGCGTCCAAATAAGGACCACCCACGATTTAGGTTCTCCAACTCGGGATTCTTATAAGTTCGCCTTCGACACCAAAAATTGTCACCTAAAAATTAAAAAAAAACTTGACACCAAAAATTCAACATTTTCCGTTTTTTTCGTGGAATTTTGTATTTTTTCATCAAGATTCGATCAAATTTATGTTTTCAATGGCTTTTTTATCCTACCTAGTTCGAAATTTTAGATTTTCACCAGTTCGCTACATACACCAAAAATTCTCACCCTACACTTCCACACTCGGTCGTTTTTCTTCGGAACCGAGCAGATCAATGTTGGCATGGGGAACTCTCTTCGATTGAACTCTTCGCGTGATAAGGTTGCTGGGTCGACGTCAGCCTCTTCTGTCTTCGTGGCTTCCTCTAGAACAGACTCTGTGGGACTTGGAATTTTCCTCGCTTGCGGCAGCATGCGTCCTGTGTTTTGTACCTTTTTCACTGGTATCACTGACAATGGAGTCTTCAGTGATAGAGGGACGATTGGGGGTGATACTTTCTCTCGAGGAACTGGAAATAATTTTATTAGTACTGGACTTGAGTGCTAATTTTGTGATACGAAGAATTCTGAAACTGTGTAGTAAGATTATTTCTCTCACACGCTTTTCGGCTATAGCAATTACAGTATCCTACAGAAAACGGATCCATTCTAATGGAAAAGGCTATTTCGTCACACTGTCTCTCCGCATCCAGTTCTCAGCTTATAGGGTCACAATGGTGTGAAAACCATCGGATAGGTTCTGTCGGCGCGGAGATGCGCTTTTTAATCCTACCGCACGCTGCTGCGCGGCACGGGGTACCTTTTTTCCTTTGCTTCTAGTGATTGAGGAACAACAAAGGACACCCCATTCCTCTCCCGCCTCAAGTTGATTTTCGATTTTATTTCGACCAAGATTTTCCCGATCACGAGTACCGACCAGAGTTGCACGGAATTCCGACTTCCGCCCTTTTTTCACTTCCGACTTCCGTGAAAAAATTTCACTTCCGACTTCCGAGTTCCGTTTAACGAATTCTACTTCCGACTTCCGTCAAAAAATTTTTTTTCGTGAAAAATGACGAAAAAACCGTGAAATCGTTTCTATTCAGTATGGAATTGACCTATCACCTGTTGAGAATGCGCGAATATGCAATATCTCTGGGTTTTTTAAACTTTTTTGCACTCCCGACTACCTTTGAAAAAATTCTACTTCCGACTTCCGCCCTTTTTCACTTCCGACTTCCGTTTTTAAAAATTCAGTTCCAACTTCCGACTTCCGTTTTAAAAATTCACTTCCAACTTCCGACTTCCGTTTTGAAAAATTTTACTTCCGTGCAACTCTGGTACCGACCCATCTTCCCTGTCCACCAAAAATATGCACAAATCAATTTATAAAGTAAAAACATGCGACAGGATACAATCAAAGTGAAACAAATAATTACATAGAATTGGGGTTCGACGAAGGCGACGATGGGGAAACATCTTTGAAAAAGTCGATAACACATTGGGTGAGCTTAACTTTCATGGAAAAATGTTCGTCTGTAGGAATAGTTTCGAATTGACGTCGAATGAAGTTGAATACAGACTGAAGGAGAATGTCATTTCCTTCTTGATGTTCATCAGAATTCTCTTCGAGTTCTTGTTTGATTTTCTTTTCTCTGAAGGTTTTTTCATAACCTTCAATCCGTTTTTTTTTGTTTTCTTGAATTCCGATTCCTAATCAAGCACTAGATGTGCTGTAGGACACTTCGTTCCTTTAAAAATAAAGTTATGCGGAATTTAACGAACTCATCCATTTTTCTCCGTTAAAATGATTTTCAAAAAGGAAAGACTTGAATCAACCGATCGACTGTTTTGTTGAAACCAGGATTATTTGTTTTAACCGCAAAGCGAATTTTTTCAACTGAATCGGTAAATTTTGATGATTTTTCCACTTTCATCAAATCCGTCAATATTTTTACTCCATGTACACTTCTGAACATTGTCTCTGAACAACTAACTTTCGATCATGCTTCACAAAGAACATGCATTCGTTGTAGAACGGGAATTCCGGTTGTAGAGACTTGTCGAATCCACAGTCTTTCTGTCGAATATGCTCGATGAAAAACTCTGTCTTCAGTTCTTCGAACAGTTTTAACGCGTTCTTTCCTTGAAATATGGTATATCATGATAATTATGGAGAAAAATACCTTTTATACGATGCATCTGCAAGAAACTGTTGCACTTGTTCTCAATTTCCGCAAACGCTGCGTCTTTTAGGTAAGGATCGTTGAAACCCTCGTGCTGCTCATCGTAAAGATAGGGACGTGATGACACTAGCCGGAGGAAACTTATTATATCGTATGGTTTTCTCTGTAAGAGTGATATTTGAATGCTTTTGTTCTTTTCATGCAGCTTTTTTGGCGCGATGATTGAAACTATCACGATTTTACTATGTTGAGCAAACTGTTTTTGGATAGCGAGCGCTCGCTTCTAATTTTAGCACTTACCAAATTGTTTAAAAACATAAAAAAATTGTTTAAATTTTTGGAATACAAATGTTTAGTTTTTTTTCATGAATTCTCGCACATTTCGAAAAATATTGAAAAATTCTTTCCGTTTAAAAAGTTTTTTTTTGAAAATCAGACCAGCTTAAGACTGTTTTGATGATTTTTCCGAGTTAAAAAAGAAAAACGCTGTTTTTGACACTTTGAGATCTCTTTCCAGGAATTTGGTACATGATAATGTTATTCTACTTAAACTTCTTGAGATTTACCTCGGTAAAAGGTTCGTTCGCTGGAACTTTCCGTGGTCGGCCAGATTTTCTTCCTAACAGACTCGATTGAGAATTTTGAGATAGTGGGCTTGCCGTGGCCTTACTCGGGGTGTCAAGAGCAGTTTTGCTGAGGGACTTTGCCGGCGAGGTCGGGCTAGAGATAGTTCTTCATAACATATAAGCCAAACTATATTCACCTTAATTCAACTCTCACGGGACTTTCTGCACACACAGTCGGAGGAACATCTTTATCGTCCGTCTGGCTACTTTGAAGTTTTCGCTGCTGGGCTAGGTACATGTTGCTCAGATTATGATACGTTTGTAGCGTTTGGAAATTGATTTGATCTCTGTGAGTTTGTTTTCAGCCATTTCTCACTTATTAGAAACAACCTCGAAGTACTCTGTTCGGGTTTGAACTGTCCATTCTCAAAGTAGGTTTCGCCTGTGGAAACAGTTTTTGCTACGATTTAATACTAAAGTTACCTGGCTTGAGTAGAAAATTCTCCGATCCATGGACAATTCTGGGTGGAGCAACGCCTGAAAACTATGTTTTTAGACGATGTGAAGAAAAAAAAATGAGAAATTAAATTTTAAAAGAGTAGTGAATTTAATCCACATAGCTAGTGGCGCTAATGAATCCAAGTCTTCGGTGGTATTTTTGGATGAATTTGATTTTAACCCGAAAAAGATCTCTAGATATGAATTTCATATTTGGAGAAATTATTTTTGAACAGTTTAACATGGAAACCAACCTGTTTTAACATTGGGTACGAGCTTAGGGGGTTCAGGTGTCTCCGATACATTAGGTTTATACGTAATGTCGACCTTCTCGGCTTGCATGTTTAGAAGCATGGACAGAACATCTTGTTCTTGTGGGGTATCAAAATTGATAGTGGAGACGGCTTGAGCGTTTGCAACAGCGCGAGCCTGGAATGAAACAATGAATTTAAATTCGCGCTGCGCAAGTTCTGCAGTCTCGCGCACCTCGTATCGGTGCCGCACACAAGACTACAATGCGCGTCACAAATTAGTCACCCTTTTCAAGTTTTCTACGCCCTCGTCTGTCAGAACGATCCTTTTCCTGATTGGAGTTGGTCCTGGTGCTACAACCAAGGGTTGCTGTAGGCGGAAGGCGTTGTTGCTTTCGAGCTGAAATTTCATGTTTGGCAAGTCTCTTGAAAACCGTTCCAACCGATGCCTTAAGAAGGCTGTTGACAATATTGAGGAGACTCGTCAAATCATGGACCACAGGTTTCACATGTACTCCCAAATGCTGTTGAGCATTCTGTAATTTCACTCATTTCCCTGAATATCGTAACCAACAAACCTTTCTGATGCTCTCTACCGCCTCCAAATTGCTCGAATGTAGTAAAAGAAAGTGCTGATTGTCCATGATTACAGACAATGAGTAGAAATTGCGAGAATGTAGGGTTTTTGGGCCCGCGAAAATATTGGAAAAAGTAGTAGATCAAAAAATTACTGTAATTGGCGAGAATATTCGAAAATTACTGTATTTTCATTTTGACCTACCATTACTTTCAATCTTTTCTGTACCGCCCACACACGTGTTCGCACTTATTCAAGTCTCTATTTGTCATCATTTAGCTAGTTTCGCCAGTTACTGTAAATAGGTTTCTCATTTATGTTTTTCTGATGATCGTCACTAAATTCAAACAATCTTTGAATTCTGATAAAAAACATCTTCAATCTCCATTTTTCCAGTATGTCCTGTCCAGCTGTTGCCAAAACCGAGTTTATCAAACTCCCAACCTATGCCAAACCGGTCCACTACAATGTTCACTTGACTCCGGATCTCAAAAAGTGAGTTGAAGCTGTTTTCATTTTGTAACTCGTATTTTTTAGGTTCACCTTTGATGGATCCGTTTCAATCAAAGTGGACATTGTGGAGCCGACCAACGCTCTGAAACTTCACGCTCAGGCTCTGGATATCAAAGATACGTCAGTTGTTCTGGGTGGAGGAGGTGAAACCGATTTTTTGTATTCTTTGAAAAATGTTTTTCAGAAACGCACAAAGTGCAAACAACTTATGATGACAAGCTGAACATTCTAACAGTCCCGTTGCCGGCAACTGTTGGACCGGACTCTGTGAGTTTCAATGAGATTTAGTGAGAATTACGAAAAACACGGACGTGTGCAGACCACCTCTTTTTTGGGCTTACGTAAGGTCGGGGACCCATTTTTTGTGGATCTTAATCAGCACTATTTGTAGGCTTTGCTTATTTTCAGACAGGGATACCAACTTTACCTAGGTTAAGCTAAGCCTAGAAAAAGGTGGTCTGCCACGGTCCGTGTTTTTCGAATTGCCGATTCGGGCATTCTAAAGTGTTCTATCAGATGGTATAGAGTTTCAATTCGTAGCAGTCTTTTGTGAACGATGAAAAGGGTTCTGAGAACATCATCGCCTCAGATTTGATGTTTCCAGAAATGCATTCAATTCTTCTGGATAGTTTTAACCAACTGTGAGAAAGCATGTAATACCAGAACTTGGATAAAACCATGAGATCAATTTTTGCCGTTACTGTAGGCTCATCACAAGTTTGAGAAGAAATTCGCAGTCAATATGAAATTTCAGAAAACTCCGCTAACACTAAACATCAACTTTGTGGGAGAGCTGAACGACAAGATGCGCGGTTTCTACCGCAGTTGCTACAAAGACGCCGATAACAAGGAGAAATTCTTGGCTTCTACTCAGTTCGAATCGACCTATGCCCGTTTTGCGTTCCCTTGCTGGGACGAGCCGATCTACAAGGCGACCTTTGACGTTACCCTTGATGTCGCTGCTGGTCTCACTGCTCTCTCCAATATGATGAGTTTTTTCAAATCGGGAACTTTAAAGTGCGCAAGTTTTTTTGAAAAATCATTAATGTCTTGTTCATGACGATACCGCATTCTGCAGTTCTTGTAAAGTAGTTCGAATTAACCATAAGTTTTTTTCCTCACGCTTCCTTCGATGGACGAAAATTGTCTCTGAAAGTTCCAGACAAAATTCATTGTTCCTTTTTTGAATTATGTCAAAATAAGGCTCCGTTCGTATCTTTTTGTCCGTATTGTTTTCCCAAGTGTTTGAAATCCAGAGCTTTGTGAAAAGTCCGAAACGGTATTTGATGATTATACAATCTATTTTACGGCTACTTACAAAATCTGTAAAGGAGAAAATTTTATGACAAAAATTCAAGAAAGATTCGAATTCTGAATAAGTTTTCACTGTAGGAAAAAGTGAATTGATTATTGTCATATGAATCTAACAAATAATTTTCACAACGTCATCTCCACTACAAAGTCCGCCGACGGAACCATCGACTCTGTGAAGTTTGCCACAACACCGAAGATGAGCACATACCTTGTTGCCTTCGCTGTTGGAGAGCTCGAGTACATTTCGGTTGGTTTCTTAGCATATCGCAAGTGATGTCCATGTTTCAGACCAAGACCAAGAGCGGTGTCGAGATGCGTGTTTACACTGTCCCAGGAAAGAAGGAACAGGGACGTTACAGTTTGGAGCTATCTGCCAAGTTGGTTTTTTTTAATTTCCATATATTGATAGAAAATTGGATCTTCACAAAAAAGTTGTTTTTCCAAAATTTCCTAAGCTGTTATGAAAGGAACTTTTGGTTAGCTGCAGATTGCAGATCGAGATCAGTACATAGCTGGGATTTTGACAGTGAAAAGTGGAAAATATTCAAGAATTGTTTAATCTTTCATTTTTGTTGATGTTCAAGGCGAACAGAGGTCAATTTCAACACCTTGTGGTGAAACGGTGTCAGTTAGGAACAAAGTCCATCAATCGTTTGTGCTCAGTTAGTGTCTGCCATGTGTCTTTCTGGTTACACGAACATGTGAAATGATGAAATATAGATCACTCAATTTCTCAATTTCAGGGCCATCGACTGGTACAACGAGTGGTTCGACATCGCCTACCCACTGCCAAAGTGCGATCTGATCGCCATCCCAGACTTCTCAATGGGCGCCATGGAGAACTGGGGTCTGGTGACGTACCGTGAGGTCGCACTCCTCGTCGACGAAGCAGTGACGTCTACGCGCCAACGCAGCCGCGTTGCATTGGTTGTCGCCCACGAGCTTGCTCACTTGTGGTTCGGAAACTTGGTCACCATGGTGAGGACGTTGTTTTCCTGTAGGAAGTTTCGACAAAGTTGAATTTCTCACTTTCAATATCCAAAAATAATGACGAATAAGAAAAATGATTTCAAAACTGATAGATATTTGCAATTCACAAAGATCGTCATTGTTGAGAATCAAGAAAAATTGAAAAAAAAATTCTCAAAAATTGGCGAATTTTTCATGAAAATTACATTTTCTATTATTTCGTTGTAAGCTCTGTTCTTATTAGAAAACTTCATTGTACATCATGAAAGCGCTTATAACAAGTTCTCACCACTTAATACCGTCTAGATCACCCTGTTAAAAACAATTTTCCAGAAATGGTGGACTGACCTTTGGCTGAAAGAAGGCTTCGCCTCATTCATGGAGTACATGTTTGTCGGCGCCAACTGCCCAGAATTCAAAATTTGGCTGCACTTTGTTCACGACGAACTGGCCTCCGGAATGAGCCTCGACGCCCTTCGCAACTCGCATCCGATCGAAGTCGAAATCGACAACCCGAACGAGCTTGACGAAATTTACGACTCGATCACGTACGCAAAGTCCAACTCTGTCAACAGAATGCTCTGCTACTACCTTTCTGAACCAGTCTTCCAGGTATGTCGTACTCTTTTCGGCTGGGAAAGGGTTGGAGCCTACCAATCCATGGCTCTGTACAATTCAGAGCTTCAAACTTTTTTCGAATTTCAAAAAGAAGACGCCAAAACTATATGTACATGAAAACTCCGTTATGAGGTTTGGTATAGAACCTTGTAACTCTTTAAAAAAAAATGCCAGCGCTTCTTTCTCAAATGTTTTGTGGAACTGAAATCACCAAGTTTCATACCAAATCTACAATGTCAGAACAATTTTTCCCTGAAAATAATGAATAGGAATGACTTGGGCATTCTTTTAAAGATTGTGAAAAATATAAATATTCAAAATTTTAGAAGGGACTTCGTCTCTACCTCAAGAAGTTCCAATACTCCAACGCGGTCACCGTAGACCTTTGGGATGCTCTGAGTGAAGCATCTGGGCAAAACGTCAACGAGCTCATGTCAGGATGGACCAAGCAAATGGGATTTCCATTGGTGACAGTCTCCCAGAGACAAGAAGGTGCCAACCGTGTGTTGACTCTCGAGCAACACCGTTTTATCAGTGACGGAAAACCTGATGAGAGTAACAGTTTGTGGCAGGTGAGCGTTTCTATTTAAAAAGGTCTTACCCCAACGCACCTGACAGTCTTTGTTTTGCGGGAAAAGGCTGCTTGAAGTTATGACTTGTCGAAGTGATTAAGTCTGACATCTTGAGAGAGGAAACTTTGAAGTATCGAAATCCGATCGGTTATGGTACTTTTCGGGAAAAAAAACAGGGTAACCTCAAAAATTACAGCTAAATCAACAAAAAAATTAAAAACCAAAAATTTTCCAGGTTCCAATCACCATCTCCACCCAGAGTGCACCAAACGATATCAAGTCTCGTTTCGTTCTCAAAGAGAGGAAGCAAGATTTTGTCGTAGAAAACGTTCCAGCCGGTGAATGGGTCAAGGTATGGTTTCTGTTGGAACTGGTTCTGCTGAAACGTCTGACCGTAACGCCTTGAACTGTTTTTACTCAACATTAGAGGGCAGAGGGGCCAGAATTGTAACCATTTCAGGAAGAATTACAAAAATCTTGGAAATTTTGGATGAGAACTTTATTTTTCGAGTTTATTTTCACATTTTTGAAAGCGGTTCATGCGCGACACTGAAAATTTTCAAAAGGAGATTGAAATTCGGTGTAGCACTGGTACTTACAGTATCCAATTTTTACCTAGTAGATTGATTCAGTTGAACGCCGGAACCACTGGATTCTATCGTGTCGAGTATTCCGAAGAGATGCTGAATGCTATGCTCCCCGATATTGCCAGCAAGAAGATGCCGGTTCTTGACCGATTCGGAATCATCAACGATCTATTCGCGTTGGTCAACTCTGGCAAGGTGCCAATTTCTCACTTCATCAACGTGGCAGCCGCTTCGATCAACGAAGATGAATATGTCGTGTGGGGAGCCATAGATGAAGGTCTTGGTAGACTTGGAGCTCTCGCCATGAACATTTCTGATGACACCAAGAAGAGGTGAGTGGTGTGAGAGGTGAAACGCATGACCGTGACGCGCTCGACCGTCTTCGTTTGATTAATAGTTTAGTATGCAAATGCGCATCTGTAAGGTGATAGTACCCATACACACTTTTGTAACTCAGATCTCGGATTGAAATTTTGCCCATGGCGCCACGGAAATAACTCTTTCAATTTTTACGGTAAACCTACCATAACCGTTTTTCAGAGTCAACCAATTGATCGTCAAACTTTTCACCGCTGCCGGAGAACGATATGGATTCGAAGAGAAAACAGGAGAGGGTACGTTTCAATACTTCTTCTTCTTCTTCTCATTATATGTACTTCTCAACTTTCAAGCTACCTTTGTGTTCCAAGTTGTTTCTCGCGAACATAAATCTTTACAGACAGTCAAACCATGATGCTCCGCGCACTGATCCAGTCCCGTCTCGCCAAGGCAGGTCACCAACCCACCATCGACAAGCTTCTCGCCATGTTTGCCGATCATGTGGACAACGGCAAGCAGTTGCATCCTGACATTCGTCTCTCTGTGTACTCGGCAGCGTCGAGAAGTGGCGGTGAAGATGCGTTCAACAAGATTGGCAAGATCCGTGAGACAACAAAGTTCGGAGAAGTCGAGAGACAATGTGTTGTCGCACAGTCTCAGACCCCGGATGCAGCGCTTTTGGCCAAATTCTTTGATGAGACTATCACCAAGGTGAGGATTTCGGCGGTTGGTGGGGTGTAAAATGATGGGAAACTCGTTTTCGAACAAGTCAATTCAAATTTAGCGATTGTTCCAAGCTTTTTTAGTTGCTTTGGAAAAATTTAACTTCATAGTTCTATAAGCCATATCTATGAAAAGCTTAACTGAAAAGTTGAAATTTCCAAAAGCAAAAACGTGTTGAACATACTGTACTAATTTTTAAAAAATAGAAATATTTAAATATTTGAAAATGTCTGAAAAGTCCAATTTCAGAACAAGGTCCGCCCACAAGACCAAATCTACGCTTTCCTCGGCACTGGATCCTCCAAGATGGGGCAAGAATTTGCCTGGAAGTTCTTCTGCGAACACATCAAGGAATTCATGGAAAAGTACGGTGGCGCCAATTCATCGCTCTTCCAAAGATGCCTGAAGTTCTCTGGAGAATACTTCTTCACAGAGGAAAGGGCCAAAGAGTTTGAGAACTACTTCTGTTCAACCCCTGCGTTGACCGATGTGGATAGGAAAACTTTGACGAGACCAATTGGACAGGTAACTTTTAGATGATGAAAAGAGAGAGAGAGAGAAGGCAAGCAAAAAGCATAAAGAAAAAAGTCTTTATTGCTCGTGTTTCTATTTCAAAGTAACAAGTTTCGCCATAGCAAACATAGCTTCCTCTACCTGTAAAAAAGTCTGACCTCCGTAAATCGGTTACTTAGTACCGTAGCAGTTTCGCCTTGAAATACAAGAACGATTAAGTAATGCGCCTTTAATTTCAATGGACTGAAAGTAAGAATAATAATTCAAATCCACAAAGATCTAACTGTTCGTTGTGAGAGTCCCGACTCCTACCGTACTCATTTTACAAAAATGCGACTGGCGCGCGTTTGAAATCGGTCAGACTTTTTGCTAGATATGTGTAGCAGGATGAAATATTTTTTTTAATGATTTAATACCACAGTAAAAACGATTAAATGCCAAAAATCAACTGTTTGGAGATAGAAAAATGTACTTCGCTTACGATTCTTGAAACAGAATTTTAATCTTCAACGTGAATAGTATTCATACTTTATGTTTCCTATCTAATTTGTACAATCTCTCATTCAAAAATTTTCAGACTAATCTAAAAGTTCGAGTTTTGAAAATTCCACCCTTTCAAATTTCAGACCGTCGAAGAAATCCGTCTGAGCGCAATGCTTCTGGAGAAGAACAAGGACGCCGTTGAGCAGCTTCTCAAAGAGCACAAGTTGTAAGATTTTCCCAATTTCATAATTACCCTTTTCAAAAAAAATGGCATAATCATGTTTTTCTATTTATCTTCTTACCGGTTCCATGGATATTCACCAAAATGCGTGCACCCACTATTCTGTCACACCAAAGGTGTACACACCAATTGTGCCAATGGCGCGCGTCCTAAACCACCCACCACCACCAATTCCTAGGCACGTTATCTTGTTTTGTTTATCTGTATTTGGATTGATTGTGAATAAAATGTAACTCTGAAAGAACCTTGTTGTTTTTTTTTCATGTGGATTTTCTGAATCCGCTTAGAATTTTCTTGTTTATGGTTTAACCTTTAAAAGTTTCTGTAAAATATCTAACTGTGTTCAGATGCGATAATAATGTCCAATGAATGCAAATTCGAAGATCCTACACCGGAATCAGTGGTGAGACTTCTACACAGTGTAAAGCAAAAAAAAAAACCCTTATTTAGATAATCACTACGAGCCTAGAGCGAGCGGAAAAAGTCCTCGGATCATCGAAGACGCAAGTCACCGAGAAAGATGATGTAGCAGCTATGATATCGTTACCGAGGTTCTTCAAATTCAACATTTTTAGGCGAGTCTTCTTTAAATATGAAAAAATCATTCAGTATACTCGGAAAAGATCGTTTTTGATTAAGTTTAATGTTTGCCAGATTTTGCGAAGTACTTTTTTCTGTCTCGAGATGGATCCCCTCTGTTTGGATCCAAAGTTGAAAGAAGATCGAAAAGTTCTGAAGTACTATTATTCTCGGATGAAAAATGATATTTTTGAAAGCCTACCATCAAAATTTCAGCCAAATGACCCTTCACCAAAAATACCTTTCCGAATCGTTCCCCTACCCTATCATCTGGTGTATCACGTGTATCAACTGTAATCTCAGTCAGCCAGTCAATCGGAAACCTAGCATGTTGGTGTGCAGGGTGTGTCGTGGTGAGTTTTTTGGTGTTCAACTGCAACTCAATTATTAAAAGTTTTAAATTTATAAGATTCTTCAAATTGTTAGTGATATTATTTTTTCGAAAATTAGATTCTGAAAATCATAAACCAAAAACCGTTGAAAAGGTTTTTGATGAGACGTTTTGCAGCAGTGACAACCGAGAAGAATGAAGTCCTCCCACGGAGTTTGAAAGAAACCCTCAGGATATTCCTTCCCTTCGCTTTCGATTCAGATGCTGCGATTGGAACCAAGTTCCGAGTTTTTGCTGCAGTCCGTCTGAAGTGTTTCAGAAGCTATGAAGTCGGCAAGGAAGAAGTGGTAAGTTGAAAAATACGAACATTCAGAAATACCAATATTTAAAATTCCAGGACGGCTACACCAAGACATCCTTGTTCACCAACGACACCATCAGAAGCATGCGATTCAGCGAGACGAAAGAATGGGCGACTTCTGTGGCTTGGTTTATTAGGGTAAGTGAAAATCGAGTTCTCAGAAAAATGAACCATTCAAGGACTGGTTCGGACCGCGAAAAGCAACACTACGATCCAACATCCTTCTCCGAAAGAAACTGAAGCAGACATCAAAGAAGTTCACAATTATGACTAATAGATTAGAGATAACCCCTTAATGTATGCATGTACCTAATTTGCTGTTGTGGAATAATGTTTTTGCATTGAACTCGTTGTTTTGAGACCGAATTCATTTCAAAAGATCGTACAAGTGAAGATACCAGTAGTTATATAGGAAGTACATAGGTGAGATTAGATGTTACTTGGTTTTGCTCTTGCTGGTTAGATAAATGTCCATGAATGATGCGACAAAGGCCTCGATGTGGAAGATCGGCTTTTGGCCCATGATCATACGGTGTTCGAAGGTACAAGATTCCGAGACCACGTCGAAGATGATATTGTCGTCACAGGCTTTCAGAAGGTGTTCCACGAGTTTCTGTAACCAGCGAGTGAGAGAGAAAGGGCAGAGAGAGAAAAGTGGCAGAGATAAAGAGAGAAAAGTGGCAGAGATAAAGAGAGAGAAGTGGCAGAGATAAAGAGAGAGTGGTGACAGGGGTACAGTGAAGGAGTGAGAGGCGGCAGAGAGACAGAAGAAGAGAGAGAGAAGAGGCAGAGATACAGAGAAAAAGAGAGAGAGAGAGAAGAGGCACAAAGAAAGAGAGAGGTGGCAGAGAGAGACAGCGAAAAAATAAACCAACCTTGAAAATCAACGTCGGCGGAATGCATCTCGACAGCAGCTCGTAGAATCTTTCCCGGACCTAAACCAGCTTATATAATGTATAAATTAAACTCCATTCTTCTACAGTAATTTGCACAATTTCAATCTACAACTACCTCTCAATAGAGAAGAAGTAACAGAGACTACTGCCATAAAAGGGGGCGTGGCCGATCCTCCGATGCTAATTGGCCGAACTAACACTAACCTTCTGTAGCATTTCCGGTGACTGCTTTTGAAGGATCATCTCAGCTGTTTGTTGAAGGTAAGTCTCCCACTCGGGAACTGGGACGATGTAGCTTGAAGGGACGACTTCTGAATCTCTTTTGGTAACCGCATTGTGTGACCGCGACGCGCTCAACTGTTCAGAACTTGATGAAACATACAAATTGCTTAGTATCGGTACAAAATCATTTTTTAAAGGTGGAAAATTACCATTCTCATTCTCACTGACGGCCGTTTGTAGCATAAGCAAAGCTCTTCTGAGATTGTTGTCCGATTTTTTGATCAACTGCAAACAAGTTATTGAGAGAGAGAGAGAGCTCGTTGATTGGTTGGTAGGACCTAATAAAAAAGTTTCCTACCTGTTGTAGAACGTTCTCGGGCAGCTTGACTTGCTCCTTCGTACAGACATAGTTTATCGAACGACCAATCTGGAAATTTCGGTTTGAACGTCATCATTAACAGAATACTGTAATTGAGGTACTGTAGTAACATTGGCTAACAGCTACAGTAGTCAGTATCCAGAAATTATATATTTTAACTATACATTTAGAGGGGTCTGCACAAAAAAATGACTGGAGCAAGCAACAAGTGATAGTTTTTGAGTTTGAGAACTACAGTAACCAAATTTGACCTACACTAAACAACAGCTGATCATGGCTACAGTAGTCATATTTGAGCTATTCTAACAATAACTCAATATAAGTACAGTAGCCATATCTACTCTAAAATAGGTAATCAGAACTACAGTAGCCAAATTTGACCTGTCTCTACTCTTCGAAAAAAGTACAAAATGAAACCCTAACCTCTTCATTCGACGGCGCTGGTACGTTGACAACGAGGCATCTGGACTGAAGTGGTTCGATGATTCTCGAAAGTGACTCGCAGCAAAGGATCAGACGACAGTTCTGGGCGTACTTTTCCATTGTACGACGCAGTCCGTGTTGTGCTTCCCGCGAGAGGTTATCGGCTTCGCATAAGACTACGACTGTAATGGGAATTTATAGTTTTGATGGAAAGAAGGGCCGCCCACTTTGCCCCGCCCCTTTTTGAATCTGATTATCCGCGTTTGAGACCCGATTTTCTAAAATTTCTTGGATTCTTATGCTTTTACACATGTAACTATAAGTGATTTTTGATCTACGGTTACTGTAGCTGGGAAATGGGGATACTGTACCTTTGAACTGCTTCTGTGAGCTTACATCGATCTGAGCAGTCTGGGCCATCTCTTTAACGACTTCTTGGACAACAACACGATCGTGAACGCCGACTTCTCTGAAGAATTAGACCATTTTTTAAAAGTGTTTCAGGTGAATCGTGCCACCCAGTTCAAGATAACGGGTGGTCGACTTATTTATTTATAGAGTGTGTGTGAGAGAGAGAGAGAGAGACAGCGAGAGAGAGAGAGAGAGATAGAGAGAGAGATAGAGATAGATAGACAGAGAGAGAGGGAGAGAGAGAGAGAGAGAGAGAGAGAGAGAGAGAAAGAAAGAGAGAGAGAGAAGGCAAGCAAAAAGCATAAAGAAATTAGGTCTTTTTTGCTTGTGTTTCTATTTCAAAGTAACAAGTTTCGAGTGAGAGAGGAGAAAGAGAGCGAGAGATAGAAGGGTATAAAAAACGTTTGTATTCGGTTTAAAAACAAGATTTTACAAAAACCCTAATAACAACTAGACCACCCAAGAAGTTATCTTGAATGGAATGGATCAAAAACATTCCTGGCACTGTTTTAAGAAAACGAAAAACTCACGACGGTGTCAACTCAATATGGTACTTGCTAGAATAAGTTCGAATCTCAAGTTTTCGATTCGATCGCGTCGTGAAGTGCTTCACATCTGGTTTCATATTGGTCACTCCGGAGCCGTAGACTTCACTGAAAATAATACATTTTAGGGTGAAAATAAGGAAAATGACCTTAATAAACACTTGATTCGTGTCATTTTTCCAGCTCCACTTGGTCCAAAGAAGAGAAGATGCGGCAGATTGTTGTCTTTCACTAGGAGTGATAGATTTTTCGCCTAAAAAGTTAAAAACTTCAAAAAAAGAATTCTCAAAGGTTATGATTTAAAACGAGTGGAACTTAATTTCTTTCTTTTTTCTCTTTTATTGAAAAATCAACATTTAAAAGTAATGTCGTGTTATTTTTACTTCTTTTTCAAATGATACAGTTTCTTTATATTTTTACAGAATTTATCATACAAAAAAGAAATTTTTCACAATTATACTAGTTTTTTTTCTTGATTTCTCAATTTAGGACAATGACACTCTGAATTTTCCTACTTGAAAATCAGCAAGTTCAGTTGATACTTTAGCGAAAATTTAATTTTTAGTTCAAGCTAGATGAGCGGTTTTTTGAGGAGATGAATCATTCTAGCCTATAATTTTTCAAAAATTACCTGATCCAAGTGATAGGTCAAACCATCAGGTCCAAGTAACTTCTCTGGCCTGTACATATCAACCCATAAAGCCATTGTCGACTTCTGTAACATTTTGTATGAAAAATATTTCTTTCAGACTACTCAGGTAAATGAAAGTAAATTAGATCTGGGAAAAAATAAATATGGAAATGGCACGATCTAATGCACTTTATTCCAGATCTAATTTACTTTTTCGCAGATCCAAATCACCTTTTCCCAGATCTAATTCACTTTCATTTACATGAGTATTTCACCAGATTTTGAAAACTGAGAAGATTTCAGAATTTTATAATTATTCTTCAATCTTGATCTTGAGATAATTATAACTTCTAATTAAACTTTCTGATAAAATAGAAGATTTTATCAGTTTTAAACTTCTTGATATGAAAATAAACAGATATGGAGCGTTAAAACGCCAGAATGAACCAGAGTTCGAGGAAAAACGAAGAAACAAGTAATTTATTCACAAAAGTCTGCACAAAAAGATCATTAAACACATAGGAAATTCACATTGCCCCATCACGTTCGAAAACTTCGTGGTGACGGTTTCTGGTTAATAGCCGGACCCGCATGCTGTTCAAGTCTTCTTTGTTCGTGATCTGAAATTCTTTTCTGGTGGACGAGGTGTAACCGACCAGGGCTGTTTACGAAACTATAAAACTCAACTGTTAAACATGAAATTACCGGTTTTTTTTTAATTTTTTAACGAAACAGTTAAACGTTAATTAAACGGTTTTCTAGTTTAAACAAAACAGCTGTTCGTTACATCGAATTTAACGATAAATTTTGTTAAATCGTTAAATTTTGTAACCAGACCTGTAATGGACAGTAATTCCGAAATTCAATCTAGGAATGGGCTAATCGCGAGTCATTGTCTATCCTCTTTTCGTGAGCCAATTACATTGGTGAGCGCCTGGAGTTTCGCCTTCTGGGCCCTCTCGATATCGACGATAGATTCGGTAATAAATTCTTGATAACGACATCACCAAAAAGCAGAAATTCAGTCAACTGAACAACACCATCTTCAACGTCGAGAAGACTTAGAAAGCGCAACTCCAGGAGCCAATGCAATCGGCTAACAAAAAGAGGATAGCCAATCGTTAGCTAATGACTGGCGATTTTTCCATCCCGAGTACCTTTCTGCTCAGCTTTGATTGCTCCCAAGGTTAGTTTTCCCTATTGCAACGACATTTTCGTTACGATTTGCAACTCTCAGGCAAAAAAAGTTAGAAAAAAGGTTTTTTAAAACTACAAAAATCGAGAAACTGTGATGCGATATCAATTATTATATTGAAATGACCCAAATTGAAAGGAAATTGAGCAGTATTCTGAAAATAAACTTGTTCGTGTTGTTTCTTGGTCAAAACTCATTTCTTTTTATTTCAGATTTTCGCAACTAGATACTCCAATGAAATCGAGTCAGTCGACATCAATCAATATAGTCAATTTTTAAATTATATCGAAAATGTAAGTTGACGAATGAAATGACCCGTTTTTAGAGGGGAAAAAGAAAACTCACCTCAACATTGCCTGTATTCGCCATTAGTAGACAGGATAGGAAGTATCTACTGATCTCGTACCATTTTATTCCTCTCATCATCTGAAACATTTTAATTATATGACGTCATAATAAAATCAATACTTCGATGACGTGGCAAAAAATCAATCAATAACTCACATCTTGGAAATACTTCTCTTGTCCTTCCTCTTCAAACTCGTGTAAAATATAGGTTCCGTATTCATGGATATCAAACTCTTTTCTGAGCAGTTCTTCTTCAAGGATCGGTTCGATCTGGAATCATGGTATTTTGGTTGTTAAAATCGTGGGTGGTCCTTCAAAATTTGATATTTACAGTGGAATTCTATCGTTTTCATTAATATCTTGAGCGAAATAGCTAGTTTTCGCTGCAATTCATTTGAGAATATCGTTTTTTTCTGCAAATTTTCTAAAAACGTTTAAAAATTACCGTATTTCCAGAGACTTGCTGGAAAAAAAACGAATTTTCCTATAAATTTCCGATTTTAATTTTAGAATTGATGTATTTTCTAGAAATTTACTGGAAAAAATTTTCTCTCCAAAAATTTTTCCTTGAAAAAACAACGTATGAGAAACTTCTAAAAAATTCAGAAACAACAGTTTTTTCTGAAAATTTCTAAAAACTGAAAGCTTAATTTCCGTCTCTGGGTTTTGTTGTAATTCTTTTTTTCTCAAATTTTCAACTTTCCTATCAAAAAATCCATTTTTTCAAAAGATACAATACCCACCTTCTCCTGCCATTCATCAACTCTCGACTGCAAATTTGTAGCATCCACGTCAGCCATGTTATAGGCTCGTGCCATCTCATAGGCAATCTGATCTTTGCTGTTGACGTTGGCTTTGAACTTCTGGATGAGAGGGAGGCCGGCTGAATTATAAGATTTGTGATTTTTGTATTAGACACTGCGCAAAGTGTATCAAGATTTTAAAAAATCGAATAAGGGCGGAGTCAGTACAGAGCCACTCAATCAGAGTTGCACGGAATTCCGATTTCTGCCTTTTTTCACTTCCGACTTCCGTGAAAAAAGTTCACTCCCGACTTCCAACTTCCGTCAAAAAATTGTTTCGTGAAAAATGACGAGAAAACCGTGAAATCGTTTCTACTCTGTCTGGAATTGGCCTATCACTTGTTGAGAATGCGCGAATATACAATATCTCTGGGTTTTTCAACTTTTTTGCACTACCGACTACCGTTGAAAAAATTTTACTTCCGACTTCCGTGAAAAAATTTCACTTCCGTCTTCCGACTTCCGTTTAAAAAATTCACTTCCGACTTCCATTTCGAAAAATTTTACTTCCGTGCAACTCAGGTCAAGAGTGATACACAGAGCTGCGGCAACAACCATGGATTCAGTGCAAACGCAAGTCACTTGGGTTTCATAATTTTTTTGTTAAAACCTACTTTTCCACCATTTTTTCTAGTTTTCGAGGTCCAATTCTGTGTTTAATTTTCCATTTTTCTCACTTTTTCGAAACTAAATGAAATCTTACCATCCAAAAACTGATCATTCGTGAGCCCAATAAGATCAGCCAAGTCGACGTCATCAATATCGCTGAATTTCAGAGGTTCTGGAACGACATTCTTGACCATCGACAGATTATGAGCTGCGGCTTCGTTCTAAAGAAAAATCATGAAATTACTGTAGAAAATCTTATTTTATCTATTCATCACGATGAGAAAAAAGTCAGATTGCTGCTATGAAACTCGAAATAAGGATTTGATTGATAAAGAGAATCGCAATCTCACAGTAGGCAAAAGTTGATAGTCGTCGTCGTCGTCACCGAAATTTCCACCCAGATCTATAGACACATCGGCGTCGTCCATGTCCATGAGTTCTGAAATCATCATTGTGAAGTTTCTATATGTAAAAGCACTCAAAATCATCAATTTCGGAGCAATCTTTGGTCTCAATTGAGGAAGTTGCACAAAATCACGACTTCGACCTTTTTTCACTTTCGACTTTTGTCAAAAAAATATTTTCTTCGTGACATGAAGTTCGTGAGAATTATGAGGGAAAAAGACAAAGGGATCGCTGTCCACTCAGTCTAGTTCATAAAAGAATGAATATACAATATTTCTGGGGGTTTTCGATATTTTTCGCAGGGAAATCATTCACATTCACTCATAGCGAGTCAACTTGTGGTTAAAATCTGTCATATGGAACACTCAATTTGATTGATTTCGTAAGACTTTGTGGTCAAAAAAGTTAATAATACAATAAGTTAGTGTAAATTTGTTCTTCAAAACATTAAAATTTACTAATTTCGAGAAATTTTTGTAATTAAAGTCAATCAAATTCACCTAATTCAACACAGTTTGTAACCAAATCACTTAATTTGCTTTATTTTGTGTGAATTTTCTCTTCAAAACGTTCATATTCGCTCAATTCGAGCTCATTTGTGAACAAAACTGTCAATTTTTTTTTCGAAATTAAAAATCAGAATACTCACCATGACCAAGACTCCTCTTCTGGGCTGCCGCGTCGACATTCTCAGGCTGTTGAACACCCGGAGCACCCGCACCATTTCCACCATCGACACCCAGTTCCATTGTCTCATCCGGCACCTCGGTTTTCACCTCGACGTTTCCCTTCGCTTCACCGTTACGCTTCTGTCGCATCGCTTCCAGACGTTTCTTCTGTTTTTCACGTTGCCTCTTGAAGATGAACACTCTGAGCACTTCTATCCGCTAAAATTGGTTTGTCAGTCGTGGTATAGGGGATAGTCATCTTGCTTGTCACTTTACATGGCAAGAGTTCGATCCACGCCTATGTGGAAATGAAGATTCAGAACTTGGTAACCAGTATTTTCGGGAACTTTTCACAAAAAAAAAACAGAACGAATGATCTGAGGTTTAAAAAAATATATTACTGAAAGATTGAAACAAAACTAAATTCAATTTTATAACGGTTTTGAGGGTTGGAAAAAGAAATATGAAACCAATATAACACTCTATTATGCAATGATTAAATCAAATCAATTTTGTTAAAAAAAACGGCATTTAGTAAAACGCACCTCTCAGGCTGAATCTTAGCTGGCCCAAACCTAACCTAAGCCTAAAATAGATAGAACGCACCTCTTGGGCTGAATCTTAGCTGGCCCAAACCTAACCTAAGCCTAAAATAGAGATGAACTAACTTTTAAAGTAACAACATAACTAACTTAAGTTAAATAATAACTGAAATAGTTCATACAACATTTACCCAGTGCACCCGGTGCGTTTTACTAAATGCCAAAAAACATATGCTCTTAGCACTAACTTTTTAGTCAAATATTTGAATTGATAACAAAATTAGATTCGATATTTTTCTCGATTTTTAGAACTTCAATAATCTTTTTTAATTCAACTTCTCTTCTTCTAAGATTTTTTGAATCGAAAAATCAGAATTTACGTTTTTCATTGATTTTTAGGATTTTTCGAAATCAAACTTTTTTCCCCGTCTTTTTTAATTCAACACCACTTTTTTAGTCGAATAAAAAAACTTGAAAATCAGGATTGATAATTTTCATATTAGTTAAACAAATAATACCCAATCATTCTCCTTATTCAAGGTAATCTTCTTCTCTCTCCAGTAATAGTTGTGCTGGATGTAGTCGAACGTTTCCAGTGCGACTTCTCTCGTCGTTCGCTTCTTTTCTTCTTTCTGAAGGGTCTCACTACTCTCAATGGAACAACTTCAACATACCGCCCGTCGTTTCATCGCCACGTATTCGTGCGTGTGAAGTTGTACTTTGATCTCGGCAAATGGACGATGCTTGAAGGCTGAGGTGGAAGCTTCGTCGATCAGTTGACCCGAGAGAGGATCGTTCCGGAAGATTTCGACCCACTGTAAATAACTTTCTTACAGAAATCGTTACGACGATACGATAACTTTTCGATACAGTGACTTTTTGCTTATAACGAAAGAGTGATCTGAATCATGAATCAATCATTTCCTTACATGTAAGATTACAAGATGCGAAATTATTTGTGATAATCAAGTTTGAACTTTGATCAAATCTTAGCTGTTACTAACTAGTGCTTCAAACCTTACCTAAAATTTTAAATTTCGACAAAGGTAATTGGAAAAAAGATTCATGATTCTTGATTCATGATTCAGTCTACTTCTTCGTATTAATAGTGACTTTTTTTCGATACATTGATCAAATTGTTGTGCTTTTTTCGGTACAGTAATCTCTTTTGGTTTTCAAAACCCTATTCTTTCTTCTACTGTAACTTCCCTAATTTTCTTAACTCTGTGTTTCCGACCTAACACAGGCACTCCGTTTCGTTAGTTTTCAATCATGTCGACTAGGATTAATAACAAAATTTACCGGTTCATCTTTCTTCTGGACCGCCTGTTGCTGACGCATCTCGGATCTTCTGATCGGTCGTTCCGGTCCGAGGGACTGATCGCCACCCATACTCATACCACCAGCTCCAAACATGTCGTCATCGTCGTCGTCGTCCATCACCTGGAAAATTTGAGTACTTTTGAGAAATTCTACTTCCGGAAAACTCTGGTACCTACTGTATCTATCTTACGTGGTTGCATCGAATTACGATTTCCATCATTTTATCACTTCCGCTTATTCAGAGAAGGCAATTAAAATTGGATCCAACCACATCTAGTCTGGGAAAAACTGGAATCGAATCTGATTTTTTCTGGATCCAATCAGAATTGACTTTTCTGATTACTTTTAAATGCTCAAGATGTACTCGAAACTTGAGTTAACAGATAGATCATGAACAAAAGTATTATGGAATGAATCATCATGATGTGTCGTCATGGTTATAGGCCTATTTTCCATCAAATAAACAACTGCTAAATGGATCCAATCTGACGGCACTGGATCCAATTTGACAGGACTGGATCCAATCTGATAAAATCCTTCAAATAACTATTATGCCACGGAGATTCATTTTTTCGCAGAACCCAAAAAACACGATGAATCTTTGGTCAGCACGAGTATTTTGAAATATATTTCATTCCGATTGGAAACACAACTCTGGATCCTTTCTCCTGTTGTATTCCATCTTCATATTAAACAAAGCTCACCAACTTTCCATCCGCATTCTCCAAGTGAATGGCCTTCACAACGGCTTCTGTGAGTAGTGTGCTTGCCTTGTTCCTTCTCTCGATGAACGTCATTATGTCCTTCGTTCTCTGTCTTGCATCAGATAGCCTGGCGGGCTGCGATTCGGTCGAATGCCTTGCAATAATCGCTTCTGACGAGAAACGTGCGCGTGAGTCCCGGGGCAGGTCGGACAGTCGTGACTGCACTCGGGTTATCTCTTGGTCCAAGAACCACTTTGGTGGAGCCACTATCTGACGACCAGAGAGGGCTGCAATTCGACATAATGATATTCGCACCTTTTATTCAATATTTTTCAATGCAAAATAAAGCTTTAAAATCCTAGTTTCATGTGTTAAAAATAGAAATTTAACAAAATTATTTTTTTCAAGATTTAAAAAACTTTTTAAAGTACCATATACTTTTTCTTGCAGAAACAAGCAAGTCTTTTCAAAACTAACGGAAAAACTGAGAAAATTTCCAAATTTGACCAAAACTAACTGAAAACATCAAGAAATACATAAAAACTTCGGGAATTTTCAGATAAAGATAACATTTTTGACCCAAAAATAGCAGCAATGATAGAAAAAAACTCACGATCTTTGAAAGGACCAAAAGGAGTAGGTTTCGCGTTCTCATTGTTCTCCATGTTCAATTCAAACTCCAGTTCTGGGATGCCGAACACCAGTGCCAAATCTCTGTTGTCTGGTACTTCGACTGCTCCGGGTAACGTGAAAGCGTCGATGGATTCTGTATAGACCTCTGAGAGGAGCGGGATTTGCTGAAAAATGAGAAAATTTGTACATCAAGTTGTCAAAATTACCGATTTCGGCACTACTTTCTGGAAAATGAGAATATTGTCATAAGGATCTTGAAAGATAAGTTTCTTATCTCTTAAACATACTTTCACAGTACTCTTTTTCCCTCATTTAGGTTCAAATACGCTTCTTTTCGTCATTTCGCTTGAAAGCGGTACTTAATATCGTATATCAGAGGTCCATTTATGAATTCAAAAACATTTTCGCTAACACGAATAATTTGTTTTAAAACGAAACTCTTAGGTTTTTTTCGACGTTTTTAAAAGAAATGAAAACATAAGAAACTTGGTTATTCGACAATTCAGAAAAATGTATTCTTATAAAGTTCACAAATTGTCAATGAAAAACATCGTTTAAAAACAATTTTTCAAAAACTAAATTGAAAAATTTTGATCAAAACTATTTTCCTATTTCAAAATGTGAAAATTGAATGAAAAGAGATGAAAAACGCTGTTAAACTACCAGATCTACGAGCAGAAAAGACGAATACTGATGAATACATCATTTCACACTGAACATTGCTGAAGCAACTAACATTTAAGAATTCTGACTTTTTAATGGAAAACACTTACAGTATCCGGAAGAATCGACGACTTTTTCAACCAGAAATCTCTCGTTTTGCCAAGAACTTCTGGCCGCTTTTTTGCCGAGTAAAGTTGGAGCTGAAAAATTCTTTGACGTCTTACACATTTTCCTTATGAGACTAAAATTTTCAAAATCATAACATTTTCTTTCGAAAGCACTCAAAACTTCGAGAAACAAAAATGTTTTCGATACATTCTTCAAACTCTTTTCTGTTAAAAAATTGTCATTAAAAGCAAGATTTTCACTAGAAAACGGAAAAAAACTCCAAACTTTTATCGTTTCCAATAAATTCTTTCATTTTCTCCTAATCTTCTCTAGAAACGAAATACCGCTGATATGAAGTTCATAGGCTGTTAATAGCGATCTATGAAGTTCATAGGCTGTTAATGAAAATTCATGAAGTTCATGTGCTGTTGATAAATTTTATGAAGTTTGTGTGCTGTTGATGAGACATTATGAAGTTCATGCGCTTTTGATAGAGCTTCTATGATGTTCATAGGCTGTTTATTGAAATTCATGAATTTCAAATGCAGATAATAGATTTTGTGCTGTCAACAGACATATGGAACCAACCTGTCCCTAGACTATGCCTTTTTTTTCTTCAAAAATTGGCATTTTAGACTGCCCACTGCATAATGTAGGAGGTTAGGCTCGGGTTTTCTGGGGTTTAAACATAGCTGCAACGTGGTATATCAGGTTGACCCCCCCAATCAAGCCATTTTGGTCATTCCTAAGCCTAAATGCACCAGTGCCAAGCGTACTTCATTGTAGAAAATTTCAAATCAGAAGTCAGTGTAACCCAAAAATTCTTTATTTTTTTGCAAAACTGATTTTTTCATGAATTTTCGGGTTTATATGAGGAGAATGATATAGTATATCGTTAGTAGCGAATTCACAAATCCAAAAGCAGTGATACGAAATTCCCAAGTGTCAGAGAAATTTTTTAAATGTTTCAGAACAATTTTTACGGATACATACATTTTCGTCATGTCACTAAACGACCAAATGAACTAATAAATTCTGAAATTTTTTTTCAAACTACCTGTAGGAATGAATCACTGATATCCGCATCATAACGCGAAAAAATCAGTAACACAAAAAAATTTAAAAAAATATCCTCCGTAAATCGTGTTTACGATCGTCACGCGGCGTGTCGTATTTACCGTTTTTCTTTTCTTTTTTTCAATCATGTCACCTTTCACATATATCGCTAGAAGCATGGCCGTTTTCAAACGCGCTCTAATCTCAATTTTGCAGAATGAGTACGGTAACTCTCACAACGAACAGTTATATTTTTGTGGATTTACATATTATTCTTACTTTCAGTCCATTGAAATTGAAGGCGCATTACTTAAATCGTTCTTGTATTTCGAGGCGAATTTAAGTTCCCGATTTACGGAGGCCAGATTTTTTAACAGGTAGAGGAAGCTATGTGCCTTTCTTTTAAGTTGTTCCTGTCATTTATTCGATTTCTCTTAGTGTGTATAGATGAAAATAATTTTTTTGGATTGAATAGTTTCACTTGAAGTTAGTGAAATCGTTAAGATCTTTGTTTTTCAAATATCAAATTTAGGCCAAACTTGTAAATTAAGACGCAATATTCTCTCGCGTCGAGACAAAAAGGCCCAAAATGGTCTTAGGCCTGTAACTCGCTTCATTTTCATTTTCATTAGGAAAAATTCCGGAGGTGCACTTTAGACACCTTGAATATTAACATTTCCGAGTTACAACTTTTTTCACTACCGTATACCAATAATTGTCAGCATTTCTCCAAAACTGTCCAAAACGCTCCGTTATTAGGTTCAAAATGTTCAGCTTGATGAGAGCTACATTTTATCCCGCGAGACCTATGCTCTATTGTCACCCTGAACTACTGTAACTCCCCGTCAAAAATTGACAAAATCGAAAAATTGGCATTTTCTAGGTGATAGAGGTCTCCGCCAGTGTAATGACCTATATGAGCGTGTGCAGCTTGTTTTTCTGCATCGAATGGGTGTATACCCGTCAGCCAAAGCGTTTCCACAAAAGGCGAAAAATTCAAAAAACTGATTTCAGATCACAAAATATAGCGATAGGTCAAAAATTTATGAACGTTTTCGGCTTGTTAAACAACGTTAGTTTTGCTAGAAAGTGAGGTAGAACCCCTTAAAAATGATTCTTTTCTCTGTAGATGAACACTGTAAAACTTTCTCACTCTGTCACACACCTCTGCAGTACTCAGTACTTGCCGTATGACCGGATTCTTATGATTTCAACGTCTCCACAGCTTTTCGAAAAAAAGAAAAACACTTTCTGATTGATCACAGACATAAAAATCATCAGAGCCATAATATTGTAAACGGTGGTGTGATGAATAGTCTTTCTGAACGCTACACATGACCGGAATTCGATCCCTGCTTTATTTAAAGTCGACCTAGCTTTAAATGAGAAACAGGAGTTTATGGTATTGCCAGCCCGGAGACCATGCTTCAAATAATCTTGGCTGATGTGTTGTTCACAAGCGTCTATGATACTGTAACAAAGATCTTAAGACCACCAGCAGTGCTAACTCTAGGTTCGTAGTTAACTCCGGTTTACTTTCATTGAACTACAATTCTGAAACAAGAGATGAACAAATGAAAAGAAGTTATAACTCTATTAAAGCTGTGTAGTTTTTGATGGCGTCGATTTCGTCATCAAGTTTTGACCCGTCTCCTCGAGTATTCTTCTGTGAATATACATAAGGCCGGAAAGGAGGAAAATTGCTTTCACTATTTCTTTTTCTTCTAATAGACGGCCACTTTGTTTGAACTACGGTTAATCTATTTATCATGAATGGAAAACTGTTTTTATTATTCAGAACAGCTGTTGAGACGTTGAAATCATAAGAATCCGGTCATACGGCAAGTACTGAGTACTGCAGAGGTGTGTGACAGAGTGAGAAAGTTTTACAGTGTTCATCTACAGAGAAAAGAATCACTTTTAAGGGGTTTTACCTCACTTTCTAGCAGAACTAACGTTGTTTAACAAGCCGAAAACGTTCATAAATTTTTGACCTATCGCTATATTTTGTGATCTGAAATCAGTTTTTTGAATTTTTCGCCTTTTGTGGAAACGCATTGGCTGACGGGTATACACTCATTCGATGCAGAAAAACAAGCTGCACACGCTCATATAGCTCATTACACTGGCGGAGACCTCTATCACCTAGAAAATGCCAATTTTCCGATTTTGTCAATTTTTGATGGGGAGTTACAGTAGTTCAGGGTGACAATAGAGCATAGGTCTCACAAGATAAAATGTAGCTCTCATCGAGCTGAACATTTTGGACCTAATAACGGAGCGTTTTGGACAGTTTTGAAGAAATGCTGACAATTATTGGTATACGGTACTGCACCGAGAAAATTTTTGGACAGGACAATCCTTGGGTACCTGGAAGAGTACCGGTGAAATTTTTTTCAAAATTGAATATTTTGAAGAAAGTTACAGCCCTAAGACCAATTTGTCTCGACGCGAGAGAATATTGCGTCTTAATGTTTGACGATATACTTCGGCTCCAATTATTTGTTCAAATTGTTTCGAAATGCTGTGTTCTTCACCTTTCCGTAGATTCAAACTGATAGACGGATTTTATAGCTCTATTACAGAAATATAGCTTGAGATGCTCAAAATTCATCAAATTCAATAAGCCAACAGAAACGAAACCTGTACATTAACGTGTTTTTCCACTTTTTGAAGCCGGGATTATACTTTATAGAATCTACCTTCTCAAAATCATTTCTTGTCTCTTTCCAGTCACTGGAGATCATGGAAAGTATTCAGAAATCTACCGGAGAAAAATGCAGGAGTGTTCCTTTTTGAGAAGGTTGGTTTTTGTTTTAAATTAACAAACCAATTTATCTTGATTTCAGGTCTGCCGATGACTCGGATCAAGTCAAAGGGCGACTGCAAATGAAGACATTCAAAAAGCAGAAGTGGTGAGTATTTTCAAGTGAGTACTAAAAAGGCGGGAGTGAACAAGTTGACAGAGTATAAAATCTGGCGTCCACAACGTCATCTAGTAATTTCAATGAAGTAGTGAAAAAGTTTGAATGTTTAGTAATCCTCTGAGTTTGAATTTAGTTAAATCAAGTAGTTATAATATAGTTCATCCCGCAACGCGGACTGAAATGAAAACAGTTGGAATAAAAGAAAAAAGGAAGGAAAGAAAAAATAACGGACCGTTTTGAATCTCTTTTATTAAATTTCTGCTTACAGACAGTCCAACATCAATATGAATTATAAGCGATGTTAATTCACACGAAATACCTTTTCTCAAAAAAGTTATATTATTAATATGATTCTGGTGTTTGTAGTGTTGAAAAATAATTCCTGAGACCGTGTCGACATAACCATCATAGGAAATAAAAGTCAATTGAAAATTTACAGAACCCGAAATCCGCAGCCCAGAAGAGACCGAAAACCAGGTTCTGCTCAAGTCTCCGCCAATCTTCGATGAGTCAACTCTCGCACAAAGACAACGACCCGTACGATCTTAGAGAATAAGAAAAGGTACACTGAATCTCGATTTTTTTGAAAAAGTATTTTCAGGTACAATACCCGGAACTGGCAATCAGATGAAGGACGAAAAAATATAGTCCCACCTAGTATGCTTGTTCAAATTATATGTCTGATAATTGTTTGTTTTCGATAAATTTCGTTATTCAGTACTGTTCTGATGATAGATTCTTTATGAAGTTCATAAGATGTTGATAGATGGTTTATGAAGTTCATAGGCTGTTGATATCAACAGCGCATTTACGTCATAGGCCGCAGATATCAACAGCCCATGAACTTCATATCAGCGGTATTTCGTTTCTAGAGTTGAGACAATTTTAGTTTGTGAGATCCAAATTATGATTGAAAACCTCCGAAAACATGCAAAAAATGAAATTTTCGTCTTTTAAACGGATTCTTTCAGTTTTCTTCCTATTTCGAAAAAAGTAATGCATTTAATGGAGAAATACCGTCGAAATTACAACTTACATCATTATAGAAAAACTGGCATTTGTTACTTCCAAAGTTGTAGTGTGACGGCCGGTCCCTCTTCATATTTTCCTTTTCGAATTCGATTTTTTTTCGACGCATCTCTTTCAGTCCTGTGATATCTTGTACTGAAAATGATAATTGAAGCGTTTTTCGGAAATTCAAATAGTGATATATTCTTAATGAATATAAATTTGCAAAAACTAACCAAAACTATGGAAAAACGCATACATACTTGAGGGTAAAAAAGGAAAAAAATATTTTTTGCAAATTTTAACAATCTCAATTTTTCGTTTTCGCAAAATTTTTAACAAATTCTCTATTCAACGTTATGAATAAACTTATAGACTTAACACACACAAGTTGATGAAAAAAAAAAGAAAAAATATTTTTTTCAAAAAAGAAAACATTATTTTTGTGACTTAAAAATATTTATTTTTGATCAAACTTTTGAATTACGTTTCAGAAGTACTTTTTCGAAGTGTATAATATGAATAAGAACTTATAGGACCAACAAATCTTATGGAATTCTCAAAATTTGCCAAGAAAAATATTCAAATTATTGAAATAGAGAACGAAAATGTATCCCTAACAAAATATTACCGGAAAAAAACTTGATCTATGGCGGAGTTCAATAAAAAAAACATACAACTCTTGGCGATTTCCACTTTCACATCCTTCTGCCGTTTCGAGGTCGTCTTCAGCTCCTTGAAGACGTCGATCAATTTGTAATCAATAATTCCAGTGTCTACAGCCTGTCGTCGTCCCCTTCTTCGTGGTGCGTGACCTTCTCCTTCTACTGCTCCGCCACCTTTCTTCCCAGAACTTTTCATCACGTCGAAAACGTCAAAGGCTTGGTCGCATAGGAGGTCGACCTGAAGAATTTCAATGTAGCGTGGTGTAGTGGTTAATATCACGTCACGAGTCGAATCACGAATCTTTTTATTCATCTTTGTCAAAACTTCAAATTTTAGGCTTAGGTAAGGTTTAAAGCATTATTTAGATACATATCTAAGATTTGATCAAAGTTTAAACTTGATTATCACAAAAAAAACATTTCGCACATTGTAAGCTTACATGAAAAGAAATGATTCATGATTCAGATCACTCTTTCGGTAAGTTACATTCGGTCCCTCATTAGATCATCCACTTATTCAACTCAAAAAATATCAAAAATACAAGATCGATTTAAGTAATGCACTTTTAATTTCAATGGACTGAAAGTAAGAATAATAATTCAAATCCACAAAGATCTAACTGTTCGTTGTGAGAGTCCCGACTCCTACCGTACTCATTTTACAAAAATGCGACTGGCGCGCGTTTGAAATCGGTCAGACTTTTTGCTAGATATGTAAAATTGAAATTCACAACTTTATTTTTAATAAAACTGTTTCTTACTGATTCATTTTCATGCACTCCATCATAATTGAACACAATCTCAAGAACACTGAAGTCACACCAGATATGGGTTATACTAATTAGTAGTCACTTTATGCTTAGAAATTTGCTCTTATTATGCTTTTGTTTATAATTTAACCAGCTACCTTTGCGTTTGCTGGCATTATTCTGGTCATCTTCTGTTTATTTATATAACAAACATTATCATCATCAATCTAAATGTTTTTCCCGAGATGAATATAAATAGTCGAAAATCGTTCAAATTCAAATTCAATAAGCAGAATTTTTGTTTTTTGAGATCATGCTTTGAAAAATAGCTAGAATTCATTTTTAAAATATGGGAATGATAAAATCTTACTGAATTTACTTTCTTTAGTAGAAATTACATACTTCTTCAGCGATGAATGAGAATAGTTTTCCACCAAATTCAAGTTATTTCGAGCCATGAGTTGAAAAAATATAAATTTCAAAAAATTACCTTTTTCCCCAAAATCATCGAGGCGCCTTGAATTAGCATACACGCTTCAGGGAAGTTAAACCGTTCGTAATTGTTCATATCCCTATCATCGTCTACATCTCGAATGTTCTCGAGGTATTCGTCGAGTGTCTGTAAAACGGAAGAAGTTAATTCATAAATAGTTTAATTACCCTATAATCAACATAAATCCTCTGATTATGACGTAAATGCGAAATACCGGAACAAATAAACTTTTTGTCCTACACAAGAGGTTATATAAAAGCAATTTCAAAAACAAGTAATAATTACAAATATTTCATCTTATCATAACTAACACTAGTTCTCAGAGGCTATGTTCTCGAGACTGTCTGTCCTGAATAGTTCGAAAACTTTTGGACTACATATCACATGAGCGTAGCGAGACGTTTCTAACAAAGTCCATCATCAGTTAACGTTTTAAAAACCAAGAGATATCCAAATTAATTCGAAAAACAGCGAAGGTTCAACAGCTAATTTACTAGAAATGAATTCACAACTCACCGCTAATAAATCCACGTCAAAATTATCCATTAAATTCTTCGCGGGTTTCAGAAGATATGCATATTTCGCTCCTCCTTCTTCGGTCGGCCCTTTGGGTTTCATCTAAAAACTCAGTTAAAATCTGAAAATTGAGTAAAACAGGTATGGCTACTGTTAAAACAGTGAAAAGAGCAAGTGATAGATGAAATATTTACATTTATCGAATAAACCTAAAACAATCTATGATAACAGGCGTAACAATCAGAACTTCTTGGTTTCTGGAAGTTTCAGCCCTACGAGACGAGCACTTTCTTCCACAGTTTTCTCTCCGCCCTTGTACTTCGCTTGCAGCTCGTTGAGTCTTTCGGTACTGAATGTATTTTCTACACAAAATTTTAGTTTTAAAAACCTTTGAAGATAAGAAAGGTACAGGTTAGCAACCCCTTCTGCTTCTTTTGGCGATCTGGCGTATTTCCTGGTCGTGATCTGTAATTTAAAACTTTTAAAAGTTTAAAATAGAAAATACCTGATTATCTCTCATCTGCTCAATCAGATACTTGTACTGGTCAGATGTTTTGAAGTTCTGAATGTGTGAAATACAACAAAATCAAAGCAAAGTCACCTTGTCAGCTTTCCGCAGAGTCGAAGCAATGTTACGGAAAGCCTTGAGGGCGTTGATGCTTTTTTCAACGGTAGCCATCTAGAAAATACAAAACGAGTAATGTGAATAGATAGAAAAGAAACCAATCCAACGCACATATATCGCTAGAAGCATGGCCGTTTTCAAACGCGCTCTAATCTCAATTTTGCAGAATGAGTACGGTAACTCTCACAACGAACAGTCAGATCTTTGTGGATTTAATTTATTATTCTTACTTACAGTTCATTGAAATTAAAGGCGCATCACTTTATCGTTCTTGTGTTTCAAGGCGAAGCTGCTACAGTACTAAGTAACCGATTTACGGAGGCCAGATTTTTTTACAGATAGAGGAAGCTATGTGCAACGCGAAATAAAAAGAAAACATTTCAATTCAAACACGCGGGCACGGTGTGGATTTAATGAGATAGTGTCAACTGGAAGTTTGTATTTTTTCTTCTTTTTTTCGCTGCAGACGATTATGCCGTCTGCAAAGTCCGTGGGAGACGCCATAATCTGCCGACCCTCACGCCTGTATCATGAATTTTTCTCAATTTGCAAACTGCAACCAAAAGTGATTTCCTTTTATAATAAGCTTAGGTTAGGTTGGGAGAACAACTTTTGTGAAGAACCAAGTTTTGGATACCGAAATTAAGCATTTAATCAAGCAAATATGATGCCGTGAGCTCAGGGAAAGCGTTCGGTGTCTGTATGGATTAAATCGGTGTCCGTATGGATTCGCTTGGTTATGAAAATATTACCGATTTGGACACCGATTGAAATCATACAGACACCGATTGAATCCATACAGACACCGACAAAACATACAGACACCGATTTCTTGCTGTTTGCAAACGGTGTCCGAATGGATTCATACAGATACCGTTTCAACCAATATGGATACCAGAATCCATACAGACACCGAACGATTTCGCAGAGGAGGGTCGGCAGATTATGGCGTCTGCGGCTTGTCTGCCGTCTGCACACCGATCTACATGAGATCGTCATCGATTAGACGCGTTGCACACCTAGGCACAGGCATAAGACAATATAACCGCTTCGCAAGCACTTCGCCGACCTCTGCTTTCATTTTCCAAAGCGTTTGTACTTTAGTAAATGTTTCACTTGACATAATGAATGTTGCGGACTGTTTCCACCGATAGTTTTACCTACTTCAAACACTTTTAGGTTACGATTTGTGAATCTGGGATGAAAAAAAGTAGGAAAAGTGAAATTTTCTGAACTACAGTAACTGAAATTTCATCTACTTTATCGATTTTCTTTGCTTACACTATTCAACTGCGTTTTTAAATGTTAGTCCTAGACTCTGGGTACTGTATCAAGAAGGGAATAAAAACGTGGAGACGTGAAACTTTATTTCGAGCCGGGAATTCAAAATTCTCAGTAAATGTTAGTCCTAGCCTCTGGTTACTGTATCGAGAAGGGAATAAAAAAGTGAAGACGTGAAACTTTATTTCGAGGCGGGAATTCAAAATGATCAGTAAATGTTAGTCCTAGCCTCTGGTTACTGTATCAAGAAGGGAATAAAAACGTGGAGACGTGAAACTTTATTTCGAGGCGGGAATTCAAAATGCTCAGTAAATGTTCGTCCTAGCCTCTGGTTACTGTATCAAGAAGGGAATAAATACGTGGAGACGTGAAACTTTATTTCGTGGCGGGAATTCAAAATTCTAAGTAAATGTTCGTCCTAGCCTCTGGTTACTGTATCGAGTAGGGAATAAATACGTGGAGACGTGAAACTTTATTTCGTGGCGGGAATTCAAAATGATCAGTAAATGTTAGTCCTAGACTCTGGTTACTGTATCGAGTAGGGAATAAAAACGTGGAGACGTGAAACTTTATTTCGTGGCGGGAATTCAAAATGCTCAGTAAAAAAATGTTGGCGCGCTGAAGGTCTACTAAAGTCTTGATCTGGGACGAGGGGTCAAATCTCGCTCAGATCGGTTTTAGTGCGTTCGTTCGCACATTAGCCTTCTTCATTTTTCTCTTTTCAATTTGAGCAAAATACAATGATAACAACAGTTTATTTCGCAGAAATCATTCTTGTGTACATTTAGCATCTCCCTGGGCGACGAAAAGTGAGTAGTAGGTGATGAAGCAGATGAATCCAAGCGGGGATCCGACTCTGCTCATTCGGTCTAGTCTGAAATACGACGTTGATGATGATTGTGATAATTTTCAACCTCAAATGCAACTTGTTCAATCGATACGCCTCCGTTTCCAGTAATTGTCGTTCCAGTTCATTTACTGCTCGCTTTGCTTCTTTTGCCTGAATCAAAACCGTTCACGGTCATCATCATCTGCTCACCACAGCCCTAGAACGTTTGATCATCGAAAGTACGGTCAGGCTCTCAAGAAGAGATAGAACAGTGAAAGCCTTCATAGCGGCAAACCAGACATCAATGGAAGTCAGATAGGATGTTCGGATCTCCTTGTCTCCTTTCTCCATTTGAACAAGAGCCAGAAGGACCTGAAGTAGTTTGAGTTGTTCCTTGTTTGTGTCTAGTTTGTGGGGGAGAGTAGACAAAGCAGTCGAATAGAGTGTGTGAAGAGAAGAGCCCCCCACGACGTAGCTCAAAGATTCAAAGACAATAACCATATAGCACATTCCCAACAAACCTACCGTAATTGGAGTGACTATCCTTACGTCTTCATAGTTGTACGGAACGTATGGAGCTACCCAGGCAAACATCATGGCTAGGGTAGACGGGATGTATCTGAATAGAACACGTTGGATCTTAAGCGAAAGACGTTGGAAACTTCTCAACAACAAATCTAGCACTGTCCCGTTCAAGGGCGAAAACCACCCGGAGACATGATGAGTTTACTGAAATATTGCATTTAGAATCTCTCTCTCTTTCTCTCTCTCTCTCTCTCTCTCTCTCTCTCTCTCTCTCTCTTCTCTCTCTCTCTCTCTCTCTCTCTCTCTCTCTCTCTCTCTCTCTTTCTCTCCTCTCTCTCTCTCTCTCTCTCTCTCTCTCGTTCTCTCTCTCTCAACTTACACAGCTTCCCTTCGACTGCACAAGTTTCAGTTTGAATATGTGTCACATGCAGTTCCGGAAGGCTGATCCTGCCTTCGAAGCGAATCGGCATTGAGTGCCAACGGAAGTTGACTATCTTGTTGGTATAGGCAACTGGAAGAAAAAGTAGGCGGAGTCTTCCAATAAGGACTTTGTACGAACTCTAACACACTCCAACAATATCACACTCTCTCACCGCCCCTCCGTCTCCCCCTCGTCACGTACTCTTGTCCCCCCCCCCTGGCGCTAGTACGATCTGCAAGCAGGGACTACGGTAACTCGCAAATTTTACTTTATAGTAAGATAAAACGAAAAGTAGGCGGTACTAGCCACTCAATACTCACTAGAACTTATCCGTATGTCACATGACTGTTTATCATGTGGATACAGGCAGAACGACATGAAGCAATTACAGACAGAAGAAACGCGAATCGTGTACGTGACCAGTCCTTCTGGCGTGATACGGAGCCTCATGTTCGGGAATGATACCACGTGGAAGTGGGAATACTTCGAGTTGACTATGTAAGGGTCAGGGCGCCAGATCTTCTCAATGACTTCTTTCTCACGAATTCGTATCGGCTTGGTGTAGTTGTTGACTAGACGGATGTCGAACCTGAAAGATGCTCTATGGAATAAGAAAAAAACGTTGAAACTGAAATGAAAGATTACTGATTGAATCGGAACAGGAATAATTAGATATAGCCGCTCTGCAACCGCGTCGCAAGACCCTCCGCGGAGCGTACTTACCTCTTTATTTTATTTTCGAATATTTTTTCCAATGTTTCAATCCATTTTTCTCATCTCTATAAGGTTATTTTTGCCTACTTCTAACATTATTCCGTTACGATTTGTAAGTTTGGGATGAAAGAAGACAGAAAAAATAAAATTTTTTGAACTACAATAACTGAAATCCGTTTTTAAAACAGCTTTTCTGAGCTGTTCACCATTTCCCATTACGTTTTTGTACTTATAGCGGCTTTTGCTGGTTCCAACTACAACGTTTGTAATTTATTCATGAATAAAGTAATTATACGTTTCACAATTGTTCTTTAAGCTTCCGAATCCAGTCCAATTTGCTCTATCTGTTCTTTATATCAAAAACTTGCCAAGATTTTTCAAGTAGCAATGTGTTACCACTTTTCGTGTTATAGATGACCCACATATCTAGCGAAAAGTCTGACCGATTTCAAAGCGCGCCAATCGCATTTTTGTAAAATGAGTACGGTAGGAGTCGGGACTCTCACAACGAACAGTTAGATCTTTGTGGATTTAATTTATTATTCTTACTTTCAGTCCATTGAAATTAAAGGCGCATTACTTAAATCGTTCTTGTATTTCAAGGCGAAACTGCTACGGTACTAAGTAACCGATTTACGGAGGTCAGACTTTTTTACAGGTAGAGGAAGCTATGTGTGACCCGTAACCAAGCAGTACCCATTCGAGTTATTGTGTAGTACAAAAACTCAAACCATGTAAACTCCATTTCGATATCACTTGAGAACTCCATCAGTTCGGAATCGAAATTGGCGAGGTATAGAATGTTGAAGGCAACAGCAACGTTGACTGGCACATCTGGAATCACTCTCTCTCTCTCTCTCTCTCTCTCTCTCTCTCTCTCTCTCTCTCTCTCTCTCTCTCTCTCTCTCTCTCTCTCCCTCTCTCTCTCTCTCTCTCTCTCTCTCTACCTGAAAACGCAACTGGAGCTGAGGTATTATCATAACCAACACTACTGAGAACAGGAAGAATATAACTGCTCCCATAGTCTCTGAAAACGGTTGTTACGTTTGTTTCCCGCACACTCGCTACGCTCGGTGATGTTATGTTTTACACGCAAAACAATACAGACACTGTATTGGATAACTCTTTCTCTATTTTTCAGAAAAGTATAACCAGTGTGTTTACTACGTTCATTTTTAGTTTACTAACTACGTTCAGAATGATCTTTATTCTCTCTACGCTCAAAAAATTCACCTTTTCTCAACTTTTTTTTTAGATATCTACGTTCTGTGAATCTAACCAGTGTACAACACTAACTACGTTCAGAATAACTAACAATACTCGCTACGCTCAAAACAATCTCACCTATGTTGTTCAAGATGCTTCGGCTCCAGCAGCGTGTGATCTTCGAGTTTCTTCCTCCAACTTGCTTCCTCGTTCTCCTTCATTCTTACAGAGTAAATCTCGCTTTCCAAAAGGTTCGGGTCAACTCTTCCATGTTCTACCGTAATCCATTGTTTCTTCTCCGGTTTGACGTACATTTCTCTCACTTCGTAGGTCGGGCCGATATGCTCTTCATCGATTATCTGTAACATAGTATATCAAGATCTAAAGGAATTAAGTGAGAGCGGAGTTCCAGAAAAGCCTCGCCCCAATCAAAACATTCAAGTTTTACGTTCCGAATGACCGCGCTGCACAGCGGCGTTAAATGTCAAGAAGGGAATTCACAAGTTATCTGAACAATGACAGTACGGTAACCTTGATTGAGCTTGTTTCAAGAAATAAATTTTTCAAACTGGCCCGTCAAACCTACAGTAAAACATGAACTAAAAATTGCATTTGGGCGAGTTAATTACCTACCTCTCCCAGTATAACCTCATTTTTCTCCTTCACCAGCTCCAGCTTGTCATCCTTTGTCTCAAAAGTCCCAATCGACTTAGGCAATGAATCTTGCGGTCGCATCAGCGTGTAGACTTGTTTCACCGGGTCGTACTCCATCCGGAACTCCACCAGATTCTCCTTCGGGGTGTAAAAAATGGTGGTTGGTGATGGTGTAGTAGACAAGGTCACCAATTCATGACTATCACTTTGTTCATTATAAACCAGGTGGAGATCCTCTTCTTTCTCTTTTTTGAAGTTTGTGGGCTGAAACTTACACTGTTACGAAATTAAAACGAAGATCTCACTGATATTTCTTCCAGAGATTCGTCCTTCTTCGTGTCTACGATAATGTTGTAGGCTCTAACTTTGATGCTGGTTATGGTATTCTGGAAAACAGAGGGATTGGAGAGAGAGAGAGAAAGAAGAGAGAGAGAGAGAGAGAGAGAGAGAGAGAGAGAGAGAGAGAGAGAGAGAGAAAGAAAGAGAGAGAGAGAGAGAGAGAGAGAGAGAGAGAGAGAGAGAGAGAGAGAGAGAGAGAGAGAGAGAGAGAGAGAGAGAGAGAGAGAGAGAGAGAGAGAGAGAGAGAGAGAGAGAGAGAGAGAGAGAAAGAGGGAGAGAGAAAGAGAGAAAGAGAGAGAGAGAAAGAGAGAGAGAGAAAAAGGGAGAGAGAAAAAGAGAGAGAAAGAGAGAGAGAGAGAGAGAGAGAGAGAGAGAGAGAGAGAGAGAGAGAGAGAGAGAGAGAGAGAGAGAGAAAGAGAGATCACCTTATCTGAATCCGGTCGAAAAAACGAGAAAGACTCATATTGACGATGATCACCAACTCGAATACTGTGGTCCACGGAACCTAAAAATTTTCGTTGCAATTTCTATGGGACAATCTTACGACGTAAAACTAAAATCATTGGGTAAAAAGTTTCTGAGCGTATACGGTATCGGGTAACACGCATAACTTCCTGTACCTGTCAAAAAGTCTGGCCTCCGTAAATCGGGTACTTAGTACCGTAGCAGTTTCGCCTTGAAATACAAGAACGTGAAAGTAATGCGCCTTTAATTTCAATGGACTGAAAGTAAGAATAATAATTTAAATCCACAAAGATCTAACTGTTTGTTGTGAGAGTCCCGACTCCTACCGTACTCATTTTACGAAAATGCGACTGTCGCGAGTTTGAAATCGGTCAGACTTTTTGCTAGATATGTGGGTCATCTATAACAATTGTGAAACGTATAATTACTTCATCCACATGTGCTGCTGTGAGCGAAATAAGTATGAACTACATCACGCAGTAACCTCCAGAAAAGCGACATTTCTGCGAAACCCGCGGAAGGTCGGCGACATCTTTGACCCAATACTGTCAGAATCATGAAAAGCTATGCAACTAACCTGAAATATGAAGAAAAACCGCGAAAATCAAGAAGATCCTCTTCATTTCAACATTTGTCAGTCGAGTAATGAAAGCAGTGAAGATTCAAAAACCTGTTTTTGATGTATTTATCAGTCATCGGAAAGGCAAAAACCGTTACGTTCGAATTAGCCACACTATGATTTACTCTCAAATTTGTTTCGTTTTTGCGGTAGATCAAATATCAGTTACTGTAGTTTAAGCGAAATTTTTTGTTACTGAGCTGAACGAAAGATAGCGTGAGGAAGAGAAGTCATGTTACTGTCTAGAATCTGTTACAGTAATCGGGTATCAAAGTTTTCTTACTGTACCTGACGATACAACTGTTATTACAGTGATCCGAGATCAAACTTCGGTTACTGTAGTTCATGATCACCTTTTGAAGAATTCTGTAACTGTATTGAAAGATCAAAATCACACAAATTCGAAATCAAAGTCAAGTTACAGTAGTTGAGTTTAGTATAACTATTAAAAGGAATATTTTTAACAAAAAAATCTTGAAAACGAAAAAATCGACCAATTTATTATATTCTACAGCATACAATTATGGCGTGTTCAAAGTGGTTGAAAATAACTTTCCAAAAAGACATTGTTAGTGAGCAAATGGTTTCTCTAAACCTTCAAAAGTGAGATGGATCACAGTAAAAATAATCGAAAACGTGCTAAAATGAAAATCTATAAGGGGTAAAAAAGAGGAAAAACTCAGGAAAAAACTCTGATTAGACCTTGTAACTTTAGTAAAAGACCTTGTAATGTTCATGTAAGACCTGGATATTTTCGAATTAGGTCTTGCCATAGTTTATATAGAAGGTCTGATCAGATTTTTTCCTGGGGGCATGCTATAAAACACGAAGTCATGTGTTAGATATGGTTAATTGTTAAAAAGTACCTATTTTCAGAATGAGAACATCATCTAGATAGCTTTTACTTTCGTTCTCGCGACTTCGGCTTTTCGGGTGACTTCCTGTAAATTTATTTTTTAAAATATATTCAATTTTAATTTAACTTTTAAAATCATAAATTATTTCAAATTTTCCTTATCTTGATTCTTTACCGAAAGGAGCAATAAATAATTTCAGAAACTGTTCTTAATATTCAAAACGAAATCTTCGCAATGTTCTGTCACAGTTTTTTAAAAAATTTTTTTTTCAAATCACAAAAATCGTTTTTAAATACTCATATTTTCATTGAAAATAACAAAAACATCATTTCTTCAAAAATTATTCAATTCCAAACTACAGTAATCATAACTCACCTCCGATAAAAGCTGCGCACCTTCTAAGCTCTCAATGAGCCTGAACGGTTGGAAAGCGAATCCAGTTCCTGAAACGTTATTCAATTACTCAGGAAATTGAAGCTTTATAAGACTTGCTAAAATCCGCATAAGATCCATGTAACTTTGTAGTAAGACCCCCTTAACCTCCAATTTCAAAAGTGCAAGACCTTATATGGAGGTTACCAGGTCTTGTGACAAATTTACCAAGTCTTACATGGAACCTTTAGTAGGGTATAAGTATACTTTTATGGAAGCGAAGCTTACCTTGATAAAACTTCGATTGGAATTCTACCCAATGGAGACGTAGAGCGTGTAGAAAAGCTGACAGTCCTTCCATCATGATGAGAATCGATAAGGAGAGCAGGGCGAAAATACCAAAGGACTGAAAATGTGTCAATTTCAACAGTAGGGACACCCAATGAACACTTTTTCCGTAAGATTTTCATCTTGTTGACTTGGTGTAGTCATAATTCTGGCAAAAAAAGACGGTATTTTGCTTCAAAACATATGCGCTGTATTCGCCTATTGTCATTTTTCCTCATTTATTGAATGTAGCCTACCCAATTTTAGTCCTAATTCAAAATATATTTTGAAATGTTACTGTAGTTACTTCCGATGAGACTAACCACTATTGATATCGAAAACGTAGTTTAGCTGTTGTTTTGATAATTTCCCAGCGATTGTTGACCGACCATCCTCGGTCACCCCTCCCTCGACACGCCCACTTTTGGAACGGCGAAAAGCGATACAGTGTGTTGATGGATAGTAAAATGCCAGTAAGAATTAGTATCAATATTATGTTGTATTTCGACTTTCAAGAAATTGTTTTCCATACGAACGTTAATAGAGGACAATAAAATACGAATCAACTAACCACGTAAGCAACTATTGGGGCCAATATGGAGTTGTGGGTGATGTTGATTCCTTGCATCAACACCATGTGCCAGAGGACTTCGGAGAGTTCTGCAATTGAGATGTTCTCTCTCTCTCTCTCTCTCTCTCTCTCTCTTCTTTTCTCTCTCCTCACATACTCTATTTCAACTGAAAAACCTTCAAATTTTAGGCTTATGTAAGGTTCCAAGCACTAGTTTGGTACAAAGCTAAGATTTGACAAAAGTTTGAACCAAGTTATTACAAAAATGTGCACCTTGTAAGCTTACACGAATGATTCATGATTTAGATCAGTCCAAAATAATTGTGAAAGGGTCTAAACATTCATAATTTTCTCGATCTTCGTTTTATAACTCTGATATTTTAGAATGTTAAACTAATAATTATGAAGATTGTTTTCACAGAATGTGATATAGTTTTATGAATGGAAAAAAAATCTAGCTGTATTAACTGGGGGAGGGAGAATACAAAACTATACCATAGGAAGAACGGAAAAGTTATGAATGTTTTGGATTCTTCTCAATTATCTTTGAACACACATACCGTATATAAATGGCCCGGATATGAATACTTCAGAAAAAAATGAGACGCTCAGAAACTTTGTACCCGATAATTTTGAGTTTTACGTCGTAAGATTGTCCCATAGAAATTGCAACGAAAATTTTTAGGTTCCGTGGACCACAGTATTCGAGTTGGTGATCATCGTCAATATGAGTCTTTCTCGTTTTTTCGACCGGATTCAGATAAGGTGATCTCTCTCTCTCTCTCTTTTTTCTCTCTTTCTCTCTCTCTCCCTCTCTCTCTCTCTCTCTCTACCAAACAAAAACTCACGTGCATGAGCCAAAGAAAGAGCCCACAAACGAAGATACGATGCTGTATGCGACACGCATCCAATCACGAATTCAATGGTGTGAATTGCTTGGTGAACAATCACATCGCCCATTGAGTGTGGGTGATCATCGTTACTCGCTCTTTGTGATGACGCTTCTTTCACTAGGTTTTCAATGTCCTCCTGCAGTTTGGATTCTATTTTATAAATGTGAGGATTCTCTAGGATACATTGGACCATTGTTTTCTATTAACATAAGTTTTATGAAAACGATGGTTTTTACATCGCAAATTACGAGAAAGCACGAATCCACTCAAGTTAAGACGTAACCCTTTGAAAAAAAAAACATAAATGTCTTGATGTTTTCTGAAAAAAAAAACACTTACCATAGCATTTCCGTTGCCCTTCTTACTAGCTCCACTTCGGTGTCTCGATCTTTGGCTGGTTTTCGGTCCTGTCAAGAAAACGTAGAGTGGTTTGCCGATCAACATCACGGGTATGCATCCGATGGCGGTAAGTAGAAGAATTTGTTCGACCAGCGCCTGGAATGATCAATCGTGAGCGGAGAAGTTTGACTGTCGCTACTATACCGATTCCTAGAAAGACAGGAGTGAGGAATTTGACACATTGTAAAAACCCGCGTTCATGAAGCCATGTATTAATTTCAATCTGCAATCTGCAGCCAACAGTTATTTCCTTTTATAATAAGCTTAGGTTAGGTTGGAAGAACAACTTTTGTGAAGAGCCAGCTCTTGGATACCCATTTACACTGAAATTATCCTTTTTTGATGTGTCAAATTCCTCACTCCCGTCTTTGTAGCACGGCGTCGCTACAATCAGGCGGATCAAAGAACCGAATGGAGCCGTATAACTCATCATAACCAAAATATGCTCAAATGCTTCAAATCTTACTTGATTCGGGTACCAAAAGTTCAGATAACACGATGGGAGTACGTTCTTCTCTTCATCCAAGTAGCCGTCAGGTCTTGGTTTCATCATGAACATGTTGATGAGTCCGATGAGAAGTGATGGAGCACATTGGGGTCCTGAAGTGGGTTGTGGAAAATTCAAATGTTGAATAAGCAGGACTGATCTCAGAGAAGGCAACTCAGATTGGATCCAACCACATTTAGTTTGGGAAAAACTGGAAACCAATCTGATTTTTTCTGGATCCAATCAGATTTGACATTTCTGATTACTTTTAAATGCTCCTGATGTACTCGAAACTTGAGTTAACACGTAGATCATGAACAAAAGTATTATGGAATGAATCATCATGATGTGTTGTCATGGTTATAGGCCTATTTTTTCAACAAAAATAAACTGCGAATTGGATCCCATCTGACAGAACTGGATCCAATCTGATAAAATCCTTCAAATAACTATAGTGCCCCGGAGAATTATTTTCTCGCCGAACCCAAATAACACGATGAATCTTTGGTCAGCACGAGTATTTTGAAATATATTTCATTCCGATTGGAAACACAACTCTGGGTCCAATTTGATTTTTTCTGGATCCAATCAGAGTTGACTTCTCTGAGATGGCTCGATAATTCATATTTCAACATTGCTTACTGTCAGAATATGTCACGGTTCACACTGCATTTGAAAAGTGTAAGCAAAGCGAATCGATATAGTAGATCAAATTTCAGTTACTGTAGTTCAAAAATTTTACTTTTCCTACTTTTTTCCTCCCAGATTCGCTAATCGTAACGGAAAAATGTTTGAGGTAGGTAAAACTATCGTTGGGAACAGTCCGCAACGTTCGTTATGTCAAGTGAAACGTTTATTGAAGTACAAACACTTTCAAAAAAATGAAAGCGGAGGTCGGCAAAGCGGTTGCGACGCGGTTTTATTGTCTTATGCCTGTGCCGAGGTGTGCGGTTTCTGCCGAAATTGTCCGTTAACAAGTAGTAACCCTATTTTTCTAAAAACGACTAGCCACCATCTATTTCGATTCTTTTCAAAAAGTTTTTTACCTTTTCCACAAATTCGCTTCTATCTTGTGGGAAGGTATTTTTCATTTATCAAATTTTAGACTAGATCAAAAACTTACCCGGATAAACATAACCCAGAACTTGACCCGCCTTCGCCGAAAAGAACACCCATTTGACCACGATCTGGACACAGAGGTAGATGAAGATGGTTGAGAGGAAAATTAGTTGAGGGATGAAATTCGTCAACACATCTATTGGCGATTTGAAGTATCTGGAAAATTTCGTTTGAAATGGGGGCGTGGCCGACCACTCACATATTGTTGGAGAGGGACAAGAAGACTCCAAACGTCATCTGGGCAATTCCGATGAGGACTGACGCCTTCATCTTCATTGAGTTGAGGAATACCAGGCGATTGTCAGCGATATTCCAGATCGGATCGACTCCGAACGGGTATGGACCGGCCTTAATGAGTTTTTTGAAATTATTTTTACTCACGAGCGCTCAGGGAATTGAAAATCGACAAAATCCTTATTAATTACGGCTAGATCCGGTAAAAGTTGACAAAAACCAAGCCCATCCGAGAAAAACAAATGAATGAAAATTTTGTTAAATCTGTTAGTCATCCCTGGTATCGCTATGATGAGAATAATTTTCAATCACCGTGTCATCTCAACTGAAAATCATACCTCTCGATCATACGACACAGACGGAGACAACTCCAAACTGATCCTCGTGTGTTTCTTGAGTTCCCTCGCTTCCCAAAAGTTCAACGTCTCATTCCTGAAATTGACATTAGTCGTTGTCAGATTTCAGTTGGACTTGCTTGATGGAATTCTTCCACGAACTTCCGAAGACGTTCATTGACTTGGCAAAGGCGTCGTTGTAGATCATTCCAGTGTAGATGGAGAAACAACCCATAAGCAGCATGATGTATCGACCACCGAAGAAAGTGTTGAAGATCTAGAAAAATTGATGAATTGAAGTTTTTGGGGGGAAAAGATGAAAAACTCTGGAATTTAGAATCGATAAATGTATGTTTTCTAGGAAAAAATATTGTATAAATTTTTGAGATCTCTTCTTCAGAAATTAACCTCATTTCGTATCCTCTTCTCTATAATCTTTTCCTCGTAGAAGACGAATGCGAGAGCGACCAGGAGCAGGATGAACCCGTGTGCTGCGTCTCCGAACATCACTGCGAACAAGAATGGGAATGTGATGACTGTGTATGGAGCTGTAAGTAATGAGATTAATTTCATATCGTATGTGGATAGGCTTAGCACGGTGTAACACTTTCGACCATTTCAAAAGTGGGCGTAACGGGGGCGGGACAACCAAGGATGGTCGGTCAAAAATCGCTTATTCGCAAAGTTTTCCAATACCTTAACTATATTTTCGATATCAAGACTGGTTAGTCTCCTCAAAAGAATCTTACAACAACTTTAACAACAATTTTCATGTTCACTAAGGACCAAAATTTAGCAGAATACATGGAATAAATGGGTAAAAATACCAAAAGACGGCTGCGAAGTGGTCATCAGGAGCGAAAATTGAATCTGATTGGGGTCGACTGATTCGCGCCTTTTTTGAAACTCCACCCCCACTCGATTTTTTTGATCTTGGCACTCCGTGCTTAGTCACGATGATGTTAAAACATTCCCCACACTTTTTAACGAAAATCACCATATTTAGGAAAAGAAAAGCTGTAAGTAAAAAGATTGATTCGTGTAAATGACAGATCGTCTCAGTGACCACGGGTTTAGCACAAAAATATTTATTGAGTCCAACGTTTCGGCGTCATGCCATCATCAGGGACAGTAAGTTACCTATAAGTAATACTTATATAAATACCTATATTACCTATAAGTAATACTTATAGGTAACTTACTGTCCCTGATGATGGCATGACGCCGAAACGTTGGACTCAATAAATATTTTTGTGCTAAACCCGTGGTCACTGAGACGATCTGTCATTTACACGAATCTAACAAACGATGCACAATAACACCTTCCGCAACCTACAACTAATTAAAAGATTGATTCATGTTATTTCATATTCAGCAATTTCTTAACAATTTTGAACTTCCGGTGAAGTTACTATTCGCCAAAATAATGAATTTGACTTCAAAAACAGTCTACAGAAAATCGGGAGACATTTTCTACGCAACAAAACGAATCCGTTTTTACAATATTTTCCATGAACTGTGAAACAACGATTCGAAATCGTTTAAATGGTACCGAATGCTTTGTTGGTAGTAAGCGGAAGAAATTATTTTTTGGCAAGAGAAGAATAAATTGAACCAAAACTACCTGGATTCACTTCTCTATAAGCGCTCACTCCGTACGAGTTCACGATTGTTTGGAAAACTTCCGTGAACTTGTTGGTTCTGTGGAAGGTTGGCGAGCTTGAGTTCATCTCCAGCTCGTTCAGTAGCGGTGCGACGTCGGTTCCACTCAGTTCCTTAATTTTACAGTGAAGAGAGAAAGAAAGAAAGAAAGAAGAGAGAGAGAGAGAGAGAGAGAGAGAGAGAGAGAGAGAGAGAGAAAGAGAGAGAAGGAGAGAGAGAAGGAGAGAGAGAAAGAGAGAGAGAAAGAGAGAGAGAAGGAGAGAGAGAGAGAGAGAGAGAGAGAGAGAGAGAGAGAGAGGGAGAGAGAGAGAGAGAGAGAGAGAGAGAGAGAGAGAGAGAGAGAGAGAGAGAGAGAGAGAGAGAGAGAGAGAGAAAGGAAGAAAGAGATCTTTTTTCAATATTGAAAACTCACAAATCCACTATTCAGAGCGTCCCTAACATTCTCAATCTCACAATCCGGAACCCAACATTCGCCTGCGAGAAATCCGTTGGTGTCGACCTGCGAAAATGCATATTCGCGAATTTTCTCTGTACTATCTCGTTCTCGCCACTGTGATCTCCTCGGCGCACGAACAGGGAGATGTACCTCGCTTCAGAAATTTGTGGATTTCAAAAATTTCCCAGAAAACGCCATTGAAAGCTTTAGAACTTTCAAATTTCATTGTTTGATGTGAAAACACTAATACCCACCGTGAACATATTCATAATGTGAAACGTCGCCTTCTGAATCGTCACACTCTTTAGCCACTTGGGAAGCTCCCAGGACAGGTCGTTAAGGATCTGAAAATTACGCTATCGGTTACAACTGATATTGAAAAAGACACCGAATTCATAAAGACTCGGAGTAAAATTTTTTAAAAACTCTTCTGACAAGTGGAGATTTGTCGCGTTTTCAATACTCTCTTACTAACTTTTCATAGATATTTTCCAACTACCCAACGTTGCAACTATTCAGTAAAAATCAGGTTACACCTGCTAATCGTGAACGAAACTTTGAAATTGTATTAAAAGAAAAAATGGAATGAACATTACTGGATGTTATAAAAATCAGATCTTATATGAAAGTTGCAAGGTTTTACTCCAATGTTACCAGATTTTAACAGATTTTTTTCCTGCGTGATCGTTCTATAACTGAAAGACTACAGAACACCATTTCAACCATCACTTTTTTCTCGAAAAAATCACATTCTGAAAAATAGCTTGCGATTTTATCAATGTTCAAAAATATGGAACATAAGAAGGGTGATTTCCAATTATTTCAAATGTTACAAATGTTAAAATAATTTCAATTGTCAAAACGAACCATGTAACGATGACTCTGCGTACTGTCAATGATCAACTGCAGGTCATGTATCCTTCCTTGGACTTCTGACGACGACATTTGTCGTTCTTTCGAGGTCTTCGGACAGTTGTACTGACGTGCTTGGAATCCGTCACACACTTTGTCAACAATCTGACGGAGACTTTCACCTTTGAACAGAATGATGAAGACACACTTGGCCATTGGTTCCAGCTGCAAACACGGAAGGTACCCAAGGTTAGGTTAGGTTGGGGCTAGCTCAAGGTTCAACCTAAGCCTAAGAACAAGGTGATGATGATTGGGCTATTTTGAGCAAAGTTATTAAAGTTTGAAAAAAACGGGATGCAGGATGCAACGGGATGCGTTTTACTAAATGCCTCATATTCTCAATGACGTTTTTGATCGAAACATGGTTTCTAAAACTCAAAATTTTGAATTTTTAAACATAAAAAACGCCAATGTTTCATTTTTCTCAAAATCCGAAGAAGTGAAATAAAAACAAATTGGCCACAGTTCGATTTCAAGGATTTACGGTTTTTATGATATTCAAAAAAACCTATTGAAATAGTCTATTTTCATCGAATTTATAAAATAATTATCCGAAATTAGCCAAATTTTCAGTCACAAGGACATCAATCGATCGATTTTCATAAATTAGGGTATAAAAATCTATAAAGCTCACCGTAATGGGATCGTCCACAGTGAAATAATCATCGGATGTTCGAACAAAGGCAGTTCTGCGACTGGCTCTCCATAGGACTCTTTCGAATGAGAGTTTCTTGTCTAGTGGAATGATTCCAGCGACGAACCTGAATTCTTCATTTTTCTCCGTACAATCTGTGTAAAAAGCGGGTTCAACAACATTTTGAGAAAATCTAGGCTGGTATCAACGTCATCCACGCTCAACCTCTCACCGCTTACTACTAGAGATGCGAAGCAAATGCCCGGAATTCCGAATTCAGTCCTTTTTACATCCGACTTGCGTGAAAAATTCACATCCAACTTCTGAGTTCCGACTTCTGCCGAGAATTTTTTCGTGATGAATTTTGTGAAAAAAAACAATAAAATATTTATCTACTCAGTCTTATCGTCTGAGAATGAGCGGATGTACAATATTTCCTAGTTTATTTTACTTTATTGCACTCCCGACACTCTCTCACACGCGTGCTAGGATGATCCGATAGCAGAGAACCCAGGGCGACACCGGGCGCCAGTAAAGTCACACAGAACACTCTCTAACGATGATTGTCTCTGCGCCTCTCCGCCTCTACACTCTCTCACAGTGCGCATTAACAGGGAGATGTGCATTCTACTCTCGGAGTTGTTAATGTTCAGAAATCACGATCAATCAGACGATTGGTTCAAAAGTTATAGACAAAAATGTCGAAAACAGAATGTTCATTCAAAATCCTTCTGGAAGGGTGGTTGCGCGGTAGATCAAACTCCTATTCCATTTTTTTAAATAATTAATTCATTTGTCACACTGGGCATAACAATCTTAACATGAAAATCATACCACGCATCTGCCTGAGGATCCAGGAGTGGAGTGAGCGGCATGTCTGCATTGATCGGGGTCATTGGAATCGCTCCGGAGAAGGACTTGTTGAAGAACTCTTGGAACTGGAAGGAATGGAATAGTTTTTAAGGAGAAAAGTCGTCACTCACGGCATCATCGTCTGGCAATCTTTCCAATTTTCTTATGTCGCTTTCATTGTGCTGGAAATGTATTTTTGGATAAAGAGAGAAAGAAAGAAAGAGAGAGAAAGGGGGGAGAGAGTGAGGGAGAGAGAGAGAGACAGAGAGAGAGAGAGACAAAGAGAGAGAGACAGAGAGAGAGAGAGAGAGAGAGAGAGAGAGAGAGAGAGAGAGAGAGAGAGAGAGAGAGTAAGAAGAGAGAGAGAGAGAGAGAGAGAGAGAGAGAGAGAGAGAGAGAGAAAGAGAGAGAGAGAGTACGAATTTCTACCAAAATCTCACCACTTGAAAGAAAGCTTCAACCTTCTCCACAACTTTCAAATATTCTTTTGATGAGTTGAGGTTCTTTCTTAGCTGGTGGTCGTTCGAGTTCAGATCGATGAATTGTCGTTCCAGGATGTCCAGACGATTCTCGATGGCCACGACGTCAGCCATCGTCGGGGTATCCACGTCTTCGAGGTCGATCGGCTTCGGATCGATGGAGGGAATGCAGTCGATGACTTGTTGTTCCAGGTATCCTAGAAGATGTGAATGAAACTTATCACTTATAAAATTGTAAATTTTAAAACTAAAAGATTAGCAATCACTTTTCAGGAATAAAATTTGTCCAAAGCAAGACTATTTACGAAATTTTCAAATTAATGAAACTGGTAAACTCAAATCAACAGGTTTTTCTTTTTTTTTTCTCAATTTTTTTTTACATTACCTTGGCGGTTTTTTCTTGTTTTTTTACATTACCTTGGCGGTTTTCAAAAAACTTTTCGTATGTAAAACATTTTCAAGTCATAATTTCTTCGTATTTTCGTTCTTTCCACAAAAAAGACAAAACTCACGTAGTTTTCTCTCCAACTCTTCACACCTGCGCATGTTCTTCACAAAAGTCCTGGCGAACGTGCTTTTCTTGGCGTTCAGCTGAAATTGATTCTTTCCAGTTGTACTTTTGTAGGACCTACATCTACAAACTGAACCATTCCTTGCTTTCCAATCTCTGCGATACATTCATACGCTGCTTCTTTCACTACTATCATCTCACAGTGTTTCATCACTTCTGATCTGAAGATCTTTTGGAACAATAAACCTTTTTTGGGCTAAACCATTGGTCAAAACAAGATTATCTGTCAATAACAAGAATCTAACCCACGAGTCAAAATGACATTCTTTGCAATCTACCTATTTTTCATGAAAAATAGAATTTCGTAAAAATCTGAAAAAATTACCGAATTTGATTTTAAAAAACGATGAATTTCATATCTATCAAATCTAGTTGTGAAATGTACGGCTATAGAAAAGTTTCGGGTTCATTTCATGAAGAATCACTGATCCTAATGCTTCCAACATTGAATTTTACAAATTTCTTAATTTCAGGATCGACGTTCCGAGCATCAGAAATTTTCTAGCCAAAACCTTGTTCAAGAAATCGAAATTATGAAGCAAAATTACACTAATTTTCAACTTCTGTTGTATTTCTACAATCCAGCAACAAAAACTCACCGATGAAGTGACCCCATTTTGGCAGGTTTCTTGGCTTCACGTGGCTTCTGGAACAATTAAATGTTCTGAAGAAGACTGTTGGAACTCACGAAATGGATCGATTCCTCTGATGTACTGAACGATACGCTGGCTGGACAGTCGTTGTGAAGGTGTGGTCGCGATGCTTCAGTTTCGACTAGGACGACTTCGTTTGGTCTGAGAATTTTACTTGTTTTATTTGTGAGAGAGAAGGAGGGAGAGAGAGGGAGGGAGAGAGAGGGAGGGAGAGAGAGAGAGAAAGAGAGAGAGAAAGAAAGAGAGAGAGAGCCAGAGAGAAGGAAGAAGAGAGAAAGAGACAGATAGAGAGAAAATACACTCGATCTTTTACATTTCAGAAAAAATAATTTTTTCTACAATTTTTTTAAAACAGCTCGAATTTCTTTCCTCTTTTTAAAAGTATGATTTGCATATTCTCTTGAACTTTCAACATATGAGACAGAAAAACTACTTCGAAAACGAGAAATCATACCTATTATTGGACCCAGCAGGACTAGAAAACAGATACGATAGGTCAATCTGTTCTTGGTTTTCACCACGCCTCTGCTCTATACGTTCTTCTGTGTGTGGAGCGGCACTGAAGATGTTCGATCCGAAGTTCTTCACTCGGTCTGGAATTTTTTCCTAATGCGTTGTGTGCGCGGCGCTGTTGATTTTGTGAACAGCAATATTGCTCGATTTGAAAACCGTTTTTGAATATGGAAAAATTCAACGAAACCATTTTTTTTTCGGTTTTCTAATGCGTTGCGTGCGCGGCGCTGTTGTGTTGGTACTGTATCCATGCTTCCCATGGTTGAAAAATCTGTCTTGATTTGGAGAACAGTATTATTGCTTGATTTAAAAACCATTTTCGAAAATGGAAAAGTACAACATACAGTAGCGTTCAAAAGTTTAGAAAGTTTTTATTTTCGGCCATAACTCTTGTCAAACCTCACCTATCGGTCTGATTTTTTGAATGGTAATACTTCAAACATTATTACATCTTATGTCAAAACGAATTCAAATCAGACCAAAAGAGAAAAAAAATAAAAAAATTTATTCTCAGACACTATAAAAAACACATTTTCCACAAACTCAAAAACATAATGGTAAACGGTTGTAACAATTCAAATCGATAAGGAATGAACATCAAAACATTATTAAAACCTTAATACTTAGTGGCATAACCAAAATTATCAATGACGGCTTTACATCTTCTCGGCATGCTCTCAATCAAGTTCTCCAACTTGACTCGCGGAATTTTTTTCCACTCTTCTTGTAAAACCGCGTATTTTTGCGCGGCATTGGATGTGTAATGGCCGGAAACGCGTCTCTCGAGTTCTTCCCATAAGTGCTCTATAGGGTTGAGGTCTGGAGACTGACTGGGCCACGGAAGAACATCGATAGCCTCATCCTGGAGACATTCGCGAACAAGACGGCTAGTGTGTTTCGGGTCGTTATCTTGTTGAAACACCCAACCAATCGGCATGTTGGCACCAGCAAATGGTACAAGAACATTAACAATAATATCCTTGTAGTCATTGGCATTCATTTTGCCCTGAATCCAGTGCAATGGGCCAACGCCGTCGTAACTAAACGAACCCCACAACATGACGCTACCGCCACCGTGCTTCATCGTGGGCAATTGGTACCTAGAACTGAACCGGCTGTTGATTGGCCTTCTGACATACTTAATGCCGTCGGAACCAAACAAACAAAACTTACTTTCATCGGAAAAAAGGATTTTCCTCCAGTCGTGGACGGTCCAGCTCAAATGGTCTTTTGCCCACTCAACTCTAGCCTTTCTGTTTTTCTCAGAAATCATTGGCTTCTTACAAGGACGTCTTCCAAATAACCCAGCAGCTCTTAGACGACGTTTGACTGTAGAAACAGAGACTCTGGCAACGTTTCCAGCGACCATATCCTTCTTGATGTCTTCTCCGGTCAGACGCGGATTGAGACGTGAATGGCGAACAATCAGTGCGTCGTCTCTTGCTGTCGTCTTCCGTGGCCGTCCTGATCTTGGCAACACTCCAAAAACTCCAAACTTTCGGAATCTTTTCAAAATTCGGGATACAGTGGTTTCGTGAACTTGAAATACTCGTGCAACTTGATTCTGTCGTATTCCTGACAGGACAGCATCGATGATCAGTTTCTGCTGGTCGGTGGGCACTTCTTTTCCTTTTCCCATTACTTAAGAAGTATTGTTAGTAGTATAAAAAGAAAAAAGTACAAAAAATCGGGAAAAAACCTTCAAAAAAAATAAAAAAAAAAGAAAGTGAAAAATCAGTTCAAAAGTCGCGGTTTCGTAAAAACGCTGTAGATCAAAATGTAGCTACAGTAATCCTGATTTTTTTCAAAATTAGATTTCTCATGAGTTGATGTGTTCTCCGACAAAAAATCATGTCGATTGGTTAAGTTTGACAAGAGTTATGACCAAAAATAAAAACTTTCTAAACTTTTGAACGCTACTGTACTTTGAAACAGTTCTTTCTGATTTTCTAATGCGTTGCGTGCGCGACGCGGATGTGTTGGTACTGTGTCAATTTTCACATTATTGAAAATTTGCTGATTTTAAAATGATAAAGCTAACTTTTTCCGGGATTTTTCTTGGATTCAAAGCAGTCTTTCACCCTTCACATGCGTTGCGTCTGCAGCGCGGTCTTTTCAGTATTCTGTCCGTGTTTCACACAATCCGAACTTCACTTTGTGAAGAGTGAATTTTTACATTTCAACTTGGAATACCTTGTTCAGAAACTATTTCTACATAAAAATGGCTAGTTCTATAACAGAAGGACTCTGAAGGTCTGTTAAAAAGATCTAGAAGGTGGTTTGTTCGTGTATTTCGTAGTACGGAAGAGCAAACGGATTGATTTATCAATGATACTCATAATGAAATGTGTGCATTAGTCATGGAAGTTTTAATGAAAGAAAAGTGAAATTACTATTTTAGCTGTTTGATTTCTTCTATGATTGGTTTCTGGATACTGTCAAATGGTTTCGATTATACTAATTTTAAAACGTATTTCAAAAATATTCAGAACTTTTATGAAGTTCATGTGTTGTTGATGAAATTTTGTGAAGTTCATGCGCTCATGATAGATTTTATGATCGATGTTCTATGAAGTTCATAGGCTGTATATATCTATGACCTATGACGTAAATGCGCTGTTGATATCAACCGCTTTCGTCAAAAACTCTCGAATTTGAAAAAAGACTGTGAAATCCTTATCTACTGGTTTGCCTGGGAATGAGCGGCTAGACAATGATTCTGGGTTTATTCGACTTTTTTGTACTTTTGACTTCCAACTTCAGTGACAAAATTTCACTTCCGACGCTCGTTTAGAGAAGTTTTACTTCCGTGTAACTCTGCTGACAAGACTGCGTGTTGATTTTTAAAGTCATTTTTTCAATTAAAATATCTCACTTGTAACAAAAAACGCGGCACAAAATTCGGTTGGGAATCACTCCCGAACAGTTCGGTGGTATGCGGCCGAATCGGGCTGACGGGATTCCCAACTTTAGTTCAGTCAACTCCTGTTCGGAAAACATCAAAATTTACACAAATGACGAATATCATTCGTAGGAGACATGGGCATATTGCCAATCAGAACCAACAAGTTCACGGAAGTTTTCCAAACTATCGTGAACTCGTACGGAGTGAGCGCTTATAGAGAAGTGAATCCAGGTAATTTTGGTTCAATTTATTTTTCTCTAGCCAAAAAATAATTTCTTCCGCTTACTAGGCATGGGCATATTGCCAATCATTGGCAGTCGATTGGCAATGCAGTTTGTTATAACACCATCTTTAACGTTAAGAAGGCCTAGAAATTAAAATCCAAGTTAATTGCATTGCCAATCGACTGCCAATGCTATTGGCAATATGTCCATGTCCATTCGTAGTATACTTTGCTAACACATAGATTTGGCTTCGAAACAAAACGTCCTCTGCTTTAACCAATTGTTTAGTGGCGTTCCGTGGCGAAGTTTTGTGGCGACCCTTTGTATGAGCGCTGATGGGTGCGGGGGTCAACGCGTATTATTGCATTAGTTTCAGTCGTTTTTGGATTGGAAAAGAGAGAGAAATAGCAAAGAAATTGCCTCTAAAACCACTTTTTTCAATTAAAATGTCTAAATATGCGATTTTCTTATAAAAACGTGCTCTGAGCGTAGCGAGGACTACCGGCTTGTTTAAATTTTAAATGAAAAACTTACGGATTACTGTTCGAGTGAAATGGACAAGGTTAGGTATTATCAAGGGTCTGCTCGACCGGTCCAAGTTCTGAAAAACGTATTTGCTTAATAGATCATGGTGCATGGACATTTGTTGAGTCATGGGCATAATTAATGAGGACATGGATATTTCTGTTAAAAATCGGATAGTTATAACAAAAATCACAATTTCTAGCTTCTAACGCGGAATTCGTGAATGGAAAGAAGATATGAATATGATAAAAATCACAATTTATATCTTCTAACGAGAATTTTGCTATTGAAAGAGATCTGAATATAATAAAAATCACAATTTTCTAGCTTCTAATAAAAATATTGAGAAAAAAATCTAGTCAGTTTAATACCAATAATCCATTGGTAGCGGAAGCGATGTAAAAGAAACGAAACGCATTAGTATTGAATGGTGGGAAAAAATATATCGTTAAATTATGAACTTTTAATACTTTTAAACGATCTTCAGTTTACAATAAAGCAATTAGAGTTATGAAAGCTTTTGTGTGAAAAATGAATTTTAAAATTGATTCTAACTGATATTTTCAAAATTCAATCAGTTAACTGTAACTCTGAGAGATCGACTAAAATTGGTAGAAAAACTTTCAAATTCGAAGTTCAGAGAAGATTCTCAGTGGACGGCTATCGTCCCGAACATCTGTCGCACAATAACACACTAATGCCGTCCATTTGCAGTCCATCTGTAGCCCGGTTAGATCAAACGGACTGTAATCGACCGACACATGTCCGGGACGATAGTCGCTCATTTACGGTTAGATGCCGGTCCACTCAAAGTTTTGGAGAAAATATAGGCTTTGAACAACAAAAATAATTCTAGTCACGATAGAAGACATGAGTGAAATTCACAGCAGAAAAAAAAGTTCACATGTACTCTGTATTGTAATAGGGCATTGTGTGAGTAAGATCTGTTTATAGTTCTTTTCCGATGAGTTAGAATCGAGTAAAGCTTTGTGAAACTGAATTCAGAAGTGAGAATTTTGAAATTTTTGAAAACTAGTGTTAAAAAAATACGATTTAGATGGAGTAGATAATGACTACAGTACTGAATTCTTCATATGAAGGAATGGTTTGATACATCTGGAATTCATCTGTATGTCATGAAAATTGAAGAAACTTTGCAGGACCGAAGGAAGAAGTCAGACGAAGAGTCAAAGGGGTGAACTGTTGAAATACAAAGTTGAGAATATTTTTATTTCGAAAATTTTGACGTTTTTCTCACAAAATTCATCTTCACTGTAATTCAAAACTAAATCCCACAATAAATTTAGGCGAAAAGGGAAGAAAAATTATCCTGATTGGAAGTTTTCGTGAGAAATGGTGATTTGGATAAAGGACAAAGCTTCGACTGCGATACACTGACTAAATTTGCCGAGTTATGTGATGTTCATCAAAAATGACAGTATTATGTTCGAAAAGAGTTCATTAAGGTGAGTCATCAACATGAAAAGTAGGCCAAGAGAGTAAAATCGAGCATTGTGAAAGTCTATTTGGTGCAACTTCAGTTTAGATATTCGCGAAATGGCAACATGACATTACTATGTTCAACCGGTTGAACCCTAAAAAGACTCGTTGACGTCGGTTGTTAAGGTTGGGACGATGATATGAATCAATAACTGTTGCAATTGATGCATCGGTGATTGTATTGTATTAGATTTCTGATTCGGGCTTTGTTCAACGGTTGGCAGAATACAGTAGTAATTAATAATCCAGGTTGTTGATGTTGACCTACTGTAGCAAGGCGATACGGTAAGATTTACTGGATTATGGATTTTAACAAATGATATGCTTGTTGTGTTTTTGCGAGCCGTATAGTGAATCATTAATTGTTCAGTATGCGACTTTTGACCTACTGTAGCAAAGTGATACGGTAATGACTTCTAGATGAAGGATTCGAACAAATCATTTTTTTCTTTTACAAAGAGAGAATGCTGTAATCAAGATTGGGACTGGCTCAAACAAAATTCGAGAAAATTATACAATATGGATGATATGAGTCTTGGAATAAACTGAATTATAATACTTTTGACCAACTTCACCAAGATGACACTGTAATATCTGCTCGATTCAACCTGAGTTCAAGAAGATGAGGTAATATTCTCCTCTAGACTTCTAAAAGAAAGTAATGTAGTCGCGTACGGACGAGTTCAAACAAAATTTGAGGATATCATATTTTATTTTCTATCAACATTAGCGCGATGGTAATGTTAAGAAAGAACATAAAAAGAAAGCTGCTAAACACGCCATCAACAGGAATGCTACTTTTCTGTTACAAAAAAAGCCATCGAGCTCGACTTTCACTTTCCATTGTTCCTATCAAATACATTTTCATCTGATTGATTGCATCATTTTAAACCATTTTTCGATCATTTTGCTTGGACGACTTTTCGACTTGCAAAGTTAGTCAATAAATTATGAACGAATATCAGAAAAAAGGCGAGAATGATTTACGAGCGTACGTAATAGATGCGTCTCTGTATTTCTTTCTCGACGTCGTCTCGTCATCAATGACAGGACTGTTACACAATCATATCAGTCACTAATCGCCGCGCAAATCTACGAGTTCTTCGTCCACTATTGGTTATTTATTACCGGAAAAGTATGAGTAATACGTCAAGAATCCACGTATAAAGTACTGTGTGAGCCCGATTCATGAGCGTTAACACTTTGAAGCATGTCCTAAGCTGGAATAGGTGCTAAAACCTCAGTCCAACCTTTCACAGCTGGGTCGAGTGGGCCCTGGCATTTTACACGAAAAAGTAAACTGAATCATGAATCTTTTTTCATATATCTTTGTCGACACATCAAATTTTAAGCTTAGGTAAGGTACAAAGCTAAGATTCGATCAAAATTTAAACTTCATTACCACAAAAAATTTTCGCACCTTGTAAGAAAATGATTCTTTATTCGATGATTTAGTCTACTTTTTCGTATTAAGTGGACCCTGGCAGGAACCTAACTTCTACCACGTGCGGCGATAAATGAAACTACTAAACACCACACTGTACTCATTCAGTGAGAAGAAAGTGAATAACCACACAAGAAGCTACACAGAAAAAGTTTTTTTTTTCAAAATTCGCTATTTTTTGATTTTCGCGCTCGAAATGCTCGAGGCAGAAAAATTCGGTAGAAAAACCTTTGGGAGGAGGAGGGGAGGGGGGCAACATATCGTTTGTACTTCACATCTTACCAATATATTCATTTTAACGGGAGTCATACACCGTCAAAGTGGGAACGAAACGATACGAACTTTTCACAGTACTGAAAAATTTTGTACAGTCCCACAATTTTTAACTCAAATAAGAAGGCCTAAATCTAAATGTACTGGTACTAACTTTTAGAAGTCTCAGTGGCCGAGATCCGATCATTTCCAAAGAAATGCCATTTTTCTACTGTTCTCAGTAACTTACAGAACCGCTGTTATTTATAGAAGACACGAAAGTTGTTAAGCAATTTTCATCATTTTTTCGCGCGAACTAGCCTTTTGACGCCCTAGATAACCAAAAATTATTTAAAATTACGGAAAACTGTAGAATTTCGACCACTGTTTACAGACAACTAACAGCGATTGTCTATCATTCAAGCAATAGAAGAATCAATTCAAAGACTAAATTGAAAATGTTCAGACGACTCACCCGAGTGTTCAGCAACCAACGATACCCCTGGCTATTGTCTCTGGAAAAAAAGACGATCAAGACTATCGAAGAAAACATACGCCTCTGGAAGAGTCTCTTTCGTTGCATTAGAGTTTTCAGCGGCATTTCTTCGTTTGGTGTCGAATAGACTGAAAATGAACAGTTTCTGGGAGGCAACTAAGAAATGATATTACAGCATTCTAGATATTGAATACTTAAGTACGGATAAAACGAAATTTTGATTTTCATATCTTAATTTTCAAACTGGAGGTTTTTACGAATGAAAAATACCTTACCTAGACTGCCAGTGTCTCACAGGTACCACGTTATGTAGATCAGAACTGGGTGGACTATCTGCACTGAGTCTGAATCAGTTTTTGAAAATTTCGAAACTTGAAAGAAAGGGATTTTGTCAACTTACAGACTCTCTCCGGGTTCCCTGAGGTTGATAACTTCGAAGGTGTTGTCGATGCTTGATGTAGATTTCCTACGTCTCGGCATTTTGTAGTACACGAAGAAGAAGCAGCATGAAAAACGAAAATAAAAAATAAAAGTAGGTTACTGTAGAAAGCTGATGGAATGTAGATCAAAAACATTAGTACGGTATTTTAAATCGATTATTTACGTGGCGCCTTTCTTTTTTCAATTTTTGATTTTTTTGCATTGTTCTACGTTTGTTCTGAATATGACCGACATAAGCACAGCTTTTAACATTAATTCGTCTCCGGTTCACCTAAAATTTTCACTGTTCTGCAATACCGATATGCCTTGTTGGCTTTCTCCAAATTTGTGTCGACCGATCGGTATTCATTTACGTTATGATATTCGCTTCCCATTCTCTGAAAATGAATAACACAGTCATTAATCCTCACTATGTCACATCCTCCTGAGCTTTCGATAAACCGTTCCAAGCAGAACTCACCAATCGGGTAATGAACTCTTCATTTTGATTGTTTCGATCGTTTCTAGATGATCACGTTGTATAACGTTATATAACGTGATCATCTAAAAATGATATATATTGTTACTATTTATTTTTATTATACTCTACAAGTAAATGACTAAACATAAGATATGATTCTTCTTGTTTTTGACATTGTCGTAAAAACATTCTTTTATATAAGTTTTCTCATACTAAAAGTATTTTTCTTCGTCTATTTTCATACACGTAGTGTTTCTGAAAGAAAATATCATCGGCTTTAAGATAAGCCTCCTTTTTTCTCTGAACTACTTCGTGAGACTTGCTTTAGAAATCTCTGCATTTTCCTACTGCATCATTTTATTTTGTTTAATCGTTCATAATTCTCACAAAACTTAAAGTTTTCAACATTGAGGAACTGTTTCTTACATTTCTGTGGGACATTTTTTTCTGCAGTTTTCCGTAGCAACCCTCTGCATTCTCGCGTGCTGAAGTTTGTATTAAATTTATTTCGTTTTTGTTTGTATTCAATTTTTCAACCCATTTATTTTGTGATTTCCAGAATGAAACTTCTGACGCACAACTTCATTTCTTCTCGATTTCTGAAGAACGTTAACAATGGTTATCCACTTCGTCTTCATGCCGTCGAGGTTATCACGAAAGATGTTGAATACAACGAGGATTTCATGAAGAGCATCTGTGGAAAGGTGAATTTTGAATATCTTACAATTTAAAAAAACGGCTTATCTCTATAGATCGACTACGATGCTCTTCGCCAAGCCTGTGAATCTATCAACGAGGCTGGAAATCTGCCAGAAGTGAAGCCAACGAACTTTTTGACCGATCCAGAATTCTTGAAAGAGGTGATTTTACTTATTAAAGTAGAAATAGCTGTGCATATAACACCTTTAAAAAATCACCATCCAACATTGATTATGTTTCGCTCTGTGTTCCTATTTTATGGTTTTCAGCTTCATCGTGTTCTTTTCTGCATCGAAATCATCAAAGGAGATCTTGAATGCCCCGAAACTCAACGAAAGTTCCCGATTCATGACGGTATCCCGAACCTCCTCGTCAATGACAATGAATAATAAGGTTTTGATCACTTCTCATTCACTTTGTTACAATTTACTCATTGCTTGTTGATATCCATTCCACTACCTGAGAAGACTTTGGTGTCTCGAAGGCAACGTTACTCCGGTTTTTGACAACCAACATTCAGAGTCGTTGACTCTCATTATCTGTTATCATCTTTGCCTGATAGTTGTACACTCTGTTAGTAAAAATTCATTGGAAAAGCGTATTTCTTTGATCTGCCCGTAACGAAAATAGGAAAATGTATAACAATTTTGGAAATTATTCGGCCTTGGGTTTGGGACTTCTCTTCTTGATGTATGCGTTGTAGAAAAATTCAGCAAACAGGTAAAGGTAGCTGAGGTACATGAGGCCACCAATGCAGAGAACGTTCCAGCTGAAATACCAAGGTTATTTTTGCTTCAAAATATAGGAAAACCGAAATAAGTATATTGTACGACTAAAACTTTGAAATTACCTCACGGCACAGTTTGGAACACTGTTGTTGGACTTGATGAAGACCAAATGGCCAAAAATGTAGCACGAGATGATGAATTGGGTGATTTGGATGGTCGTAATGAACTTTGCGACTGGAGCTGGAGTCTTGATGTGGAGTGCGCGGATACCGAAGTAGCTGGAAAAATTCAAATACACTTCCATAGTTGACGATGAATCAAGAATCAACAGAAAACAAACTCACAAGTACATGATAGTGTGGACAGTGAGATTAAGAGCCAACGACCAACGAGCCCAGGCCTGGTGCTCGGAATAAGTGATTTGAGCGTAGACGAAGGTCAGAACGTGGTGGTACCAGTGCATGAAGATAACTGGCCTTTTCCTGAGAAAATAATATTTGAAAGGCACAAAGAATGTCGGACGAACCTCAAAACAAGGAAAATAGTGTCTCCGAGTTCAGGAGCTTTTGACATAACGAACATCCATCCCCAGAATCCAGTAGATGGGTTCGTGTAGTAGGTGTTATTGTAACAGTAGGAAGCTGAATGTGGAAGATAATGTACCCCATGTTACGTCCGCTAAACTCACCAATGAATCCTTGTTCCCGGAAGATGGAGAAAAGCTCTGGGATGAGGTTGTATGCGGCGATTCCGGAGAAAATGGAAAACATGAAATTCCATACTGCCAAAGTCTTGTCCAATTCGAATGGCTTGCGGTTTTTCATTGCCATTTGACCAAAGTACACAATAGCTAAGTAAACAGCAGCAATCTGAAAGTAAGTCGTAATGCGTAGTTAACGCTGTTCTGCGGAATTTCGAAGGTTGATGAAAACGAACCTTGTATGACAATGGAACGAAATAACCCATGAAGGAATCTGTTTTGTCCAAGCTCCATGAGCCAAGAAAAACATCGCTGAAAGTGGCCGTCTCGGTCGCCATGCCTTGTGCTGGAAAAAGTTCTAATGAACGTTGAATAAACTTTTCCGCTATCAATCGCTGATAGTAGACGAGCAATCAGGCCATACCTAGTATCAGAGAAGAATTAGTCAAGAAAATTGTAGTGTTTTTGATAAGATGGCAGAGCGGGAAAGTTTTTCAAGAAGAAAAATGTTTTCCCAGTCGTGAGTCAGAGACCTTGAATAAGGTTGGTCAAGAAAGAGAACGGCAGACAGCGAGAAAGTTTGAAAATTGGCGCGAAAGTTGAAAAAGTACAAGACTATTCATTAGTATTGGAGATCAAAAGTGAGCAGAAGTAGATAGACGGGTAAATGACACTTACTCGGACTGAGCCGTCTTATCTATCTGGGAACTAGACGTGCCCCATCAGTTTGACACTATGGTGTTTGTTCTTATGCATGCACCCAATTTATCGCAACAAACTTGATAAAGAATCTGTGATATTATGGATGAAAAAAATGAGAGATTAAGAGGACCGCTTTTATGACGGAAAAGGAACGTTTCCTCTTGGAAGGGAGGTCAAAATCTATGCATGATAGAATTATGAAACTGAGCGCATTGATTTTGCATTGAGAGAGTAGTTTGCAGTTTTTACTCTCTGCGCACTTCGTCTCGCGTTCAGTTAGTCGGTAAACATGAAGAGACTTGGAACTGTCCATGTGAACAATGATCTTGATAGAGATGGTGTACCTATTTTATAAACAAACTCAACCAACATGTCAAATAGTCGTGTACAAGAAGTTGAAGACTACATCAGACACATTCCAAACAATACATAAAATGAAATGTGGGAACTAATATCAAAGGAGTTTCAATTCCATTAAAAACGTCTTCAAAGGTCTTCAGATTTTAATAATTAACCCATTTTATTAACAAATTTAACCAACAAGTAAAATAGTAGTGAGGAAAACTATTAGGAGAACCGCATTCTCGATCTCACTAAAACATTTCCAGTGGTCTGCAGATTTTAAATATGACTCGTTATCAGCGGTATGGGCGCATGGAAATCATGCCACTAACTGTAAAAAACATCCGACCACATTTTTTGGTGTTTCATTAGATTCTGAGAATCAGCAATGAATAATTCATCGAAACTGATGATCCAATCAGCCGAGAGTTCGCGTTTTGTTCGCATACATTATTTTTAGGATTTTTCTGTTTCATGATTGAATACCATTTTTCTTTTTTTTTGTTTTACGGATGTCAATCAATGAGGCTCGTTCGAAACATTTTTGTATTTGATGGTCCTTGAAGTTTCATGCCCTAGGATTCCAGAACTTCAAGACCCCAAAAAATCAACGCGAATATCTTTATGACCTCTACGATGGCTATTTGATCTTTGTTCCACATCTCTGAATCATAAAATAGTCCAACGTTCAGGTTTTCTCCGAAAGACAGCTTTTACGGTTCTCCCAGAGTCATTTGTCTTATCTTGGGACTGAAGTTCAGTCGGTTTGCTGATTGAAACAACATTGTACTATTCCACCCACTTTCTCACGCAGTCAACAGTTATCTTGGATGAAAGCAAATCGTTGGAAAGGATAGATAAGAACGGCAAATGTGGTCGAGTTCTGGTGTGACCCTTGTCCCCCAGGAGAGGAGGAGAAGATCGTACGATCAGATGACACTCAGAGAGCGTTCAACATTCTCGTTTACTTATTTGCGTGCTATCAATCGAAGATTAGCGGTCGTTTTTAGGTTCGAAACAATTTTAAGTTGAAACTGTTAACTTCGATTTGATTGAGATTTGGCTCTGATCTACTTGGCGCGGATCTTCTCAGTAACAAATCGGACAAAAATATATGACCGATACGACTTCCCTACATTTTCGAACTTGGTAATATCGAATCAGATGGAGACTCTCAGAGACGTTCAGTGAATCATTTGTATCCATTTCGAACAATGCTTGGAGAAGTAATCGGTATCGTCCCAGAGGACCCAGGAAGCTCGAAACAGACTAGTACCCAACAAGTTGAATTGTCATTGACGACTGTTTTTTCTACATCAAGATTTCCGATAGAAAACTTTTGCCGTTGGTTTTTGAACATCATATCGGAAATGGTCTAATTTTGGTCAGATATCTGAGAAACAACGATTCGGAACGAATTTTGACAGAATTGAGATTCAAAATTGGTCATGTTGTGAATATTATGAATTTCGAAAGAAGACACTTCCTCTTTTGAAGGGATTCAACCTTTGGTTTGCTCATTTCACTCCATATGTTTCTGACACGATTGTGTCTTGAATATTCAATGAGTCAACAATTTCAAATGAAGGTTTATTATACACAAGCCTGGCAGTAAGTTTACACGTCTTGGATAAAGTGTTAAAACTGGAATGTTCTTGAAGAGACCCGTTGTGTGCTTATGCTCTGTAACCAGATTCGACAGCTGGGGCTGGAGCAGCAACGGTTTCCTGAGCGACTGGCTCTGGAACGACCTCGACTGGGGCTTCGGCGACTGGAGCTTCGGCAACTGGGGCAGCTGCGGCGGCTGGCTCGTCTCCGTAAGCGTTCTGGGCTTGTCTCTTGCTTCTGTATCCGGAAGCCTCAGCTGGGGCTGGAGCAGCGACGGTCTCTTGGGCAACTGGTTCTGGGGCGACCTCAGCGACAGTTTCGACGACTGGGGCTTCAGCGGCTGGAGCTGGGGCAGCAGCGGCGGCTGGCTCGTCTCCGTAGGCGTTCTGAGCTTGTCTCTTGCTTCTGTATCCGGAAGCCTCAGCTGGAGCTGGAGCAGCGACGGTTTCTTGGGCAACTGGTTCTGGAGCGACCTCAGCGACAGTTTCGACGACTGGGGCTTCAGCGGCTGGAGCTGGGGCAGCAGCGGCGGCTGGCTCGTCTCCGTAAGCGTTCTGAGCTTGTCTCTTGCTTCTGTATCCGGAAGCCTCAGCTGGAGCTGGAGCAGCGACGGTTTCTTGGGCAACTGGTTCTGGAGCGACCTCAGCGACAGTTTCGACGACGGTTTCGGCGACTGGGGCTTCAGCGGCTGGAGCTGGGGCAGCAGCGGCGGCTGGCTCGTCTCCGTAGGCGTTCTGAGCTTGTCTCTTGCTTCTGTATCCGGAAGCCTCAGCTGGAGCTGGAGCAGCGACGGTTTCTTGGGCAACTGGTTCTGGAGCGACCTCAGCGACAGTTTCGACGACGGTTTCGGCGACTGGGGCTTCAGCGGCTGGAGCTGGGGCAGCAGCGGCGGCTGGCTCGTCTCCGTAGGCGTTCTGAGCTTGTCTCTTGCTTCTGTATCCGGAAGCCTCAGCTGGAGCTGGAGCAGCGACGGTTTCTTGGGCAACTGGCTCTGGGGCGACCTCAGCGACAACCTCGGCAACTGGGGCTTCAGCGGCTGGAGCTGGGGCAGCTGCGGCGGCTGGCTCGTCTCCGTAAGCGTTCTGGGCTTGTCTCTTGCTTCTGTATCCGGAGGCTTCAGCTGGGGCTGGAGCAGCGACGGTTTCTTGGGCAACTGGTTCTGGGGCGACTTCAGCAACGACCTCGGCGACTGGAGCTTCGGCAACTGGAGCTGGGGCAGAAGCAGCGGCTGGCTCGTCTCCGTAGGCGTTCTGGGCTTGTCTCTTGCTTCTGTATCCGGAAGCCTCAGCTGGGGCTGGAGCAGCGACGGTCTCTTGAGCAACTGGTTCTGGGGCGACCTCAGCGACAGTTTCGACGACGGTTTCGGCGACTGGGGCTTCAGCGGCTGGAGCTGGGGCAGCTGCGGCGGCTGGCTCGTCTCCGTAGGCGTTCTGGGCTTGTCTCTTGCTTCTGTATCCGGAAGCCTCAGCTGGGGCTGGAGCAGCGACGGTCTCTTGGGCAACTGGTTCTGGGGCGACCTCAGCGACAGTTTCGACGACGGATTCGGCGACTGGGGCTTCAGCGGCTGGAGCTGGGGCAGCTGCGGCGGCTGGCTCGTCTCCGTAGGCGTTCTGGGCTTGTCTCTTGCTTCGGTATCCGGAGGCTTCAGCTGGGGCTGGGGCAGCGACGGTTTCTTGGGCAACTGGTTCTGGGGCGACTTCAGCGACGACCTCGGCGACTGGTTCTTCAGCAACTGGAGCTGGAGCAGCAGCAGCGGCTGGCTCGTCTCCGTAGGCGTTCTGGGCTTGTCTCTTGCTTCTGTATCCGGATTCAGCTGCTGGGGCTGGAGCGACAACGGTCTCTTGGGCGACTGGTTCTGGAACGACCTCAGCTGGAACTTCAGCAACGGCTTCTGGGGCGGCGAAGGTGCTTGGTGGGGCTGGAGCAGCTGGCTCATCTCCGTAGGAGTTCTGAGCCTGTCTCTTCACTGTAAACGTAGAGTTTTGCTGATAGTTGGGAAAGACTGGCTTACCGTAACGTGCATTGACGGTGCAGAGGACTGCCAGGGTGACAAAAAGAAGTTTCATGGTTACCTATAAAGATTAATTGATGAGGAAGTTTGTTTAAACGTTTGGAGTCAGAAGATGATAGTGGGAGAAGTAGAAGAAAGGCGTGAGGAGGAATGAACGTTCCTTGGTAGAAGGAAGGAAACGAGAGGAGAAGAAATTGATGAGAAACACTTAGACCGGGCACCTTTTATACCCAGCCACCAGGTCCCACCTACCTTTCTATTACTTTTTCTTCGATTTACAATTTTCGCATTCTTGAACGGTTTTGCCGCGCAGTTGGCCACTCCCACACGATTCGGTTCTAGCCCGAACCAAGGTTTACCGATTGGAGTGATTCCCGAAGAGAGACTTTTCTCTTGGAGTAGTTCATCGAAACATGGTTCCATCAGTTGAAGTGAATCCTGTTCTGTTTGTTGGAAAATAATGCGCTTCTCCCTTTTTGAATTTCTAAAAGTATTTTATTATAATTTAAAATGCTTTGATAAGCGATGTGGTTGGCAGAAATCTAATTTTTTCTTCAAATTTGGAAGTAATCTCAGCGTTTCCATGATAATTCATTAAAAAACTCATAATGATAGATCTCTAAAAAC